>CM073603.1:63094-663094 GCA_037074985.1 Solanum bulbocastanum
ATGGGAAAATCGAAAAAGGAACAACTTGCCAAAGAGAAAGCTACAACCTGGAGAGTAAAGGATATGAACAACAGCAAGAGCGACACAATCCAAGGGAATAGGGAGAATGAGAAGGGCCAAACTGAAACAGGTAAGTTCACTAACACTTCACGTAATAACTCTCCTAATAGTCAAGATGATCGTGAGAAGGGTACTGCTGTTGTGCAGGCTGAGCCCAATAAGGCTAAGGGTCAAGCTGGAGAAACCAGTCACACACCTGTGAATGTAGAGAACCAAATTCCCCCTTCTATAAAAATATCCTCTAATTTTGATGTGTATAGACCTGGACAGCAAAATAGAACCCAGATCAGTCCTAAACAGAACCAAACTAACGTCCCTGCTATCAGTCCCTTTACCAGAAATACCAGCCAGCAAATCCCTGATCCCTCCCCTCCTACTGTGACTCAATCCCTTGCGACTAGACTCAGAGCCAACCAAATTAAAGAAGACACTCACTTGGATATCATCTCCCCCATCATCACCACTAGACAAGGATATCCCTCCGTTACCTTCCATGAAGAGGATTTCATGCAAAAGATGCCTAGTAGATGCAAGTTCACCCTTGTAGGCAAATTCACTAATGCCATGCCAAAAATGGAGGTTATTAGAAAAAGCTTTATTGCACAAACGCAGCTTACTGGTGGTGTTAAAATTGTTCACTTTAATTCAAGGCACATTTATATCGACTTAGACAATGAGGCAGATCACATTTCTGTGTGGACCAAACAGAGGATGTATATTGCTGGCCAACCCATGAAGTTACAAGTTTGGACTCCTACCTTCAAACCTGCTGAGGAGACTCCTATTGTACCTATATGGATCACACTACCTGAGCTCCCCTGGCATTGTTATTACATGGATATTCTTACTCCCTTGCTGTCCCCCATTGGTAAAGCTCTCTATTTGGACTCTGCTACTATGCAGAAAACTAGAGGCAGTGTAGCTAAAGTGAGGGTCCAAATTGACATCACTAAGGAAAGACCACAGCATGTGTGGTTGGGATTCTCTGAGAAGGATCCCACACTTGGTAAATGGCAGATTATAGAATTTGAAGAGGTTCCTTCCTATTGTTCATACTGTAAGCATCAAGGACACATTATAGGAGAATGCCCAGTGAAAGGAAGAGATGAAGTAATCAAAAGGAAGAAGGAGTTGGAGGCAAACAGGAAAGGACAAGAGAAGCTGACACACCAAACACCCAAAGACTCTACTCAGCAGCAACAAGGCAAGGAGAAAATACACTCTGACAGGCAAACTAAAGGGAATGGTCCAGTTGAAGAGGATACCATACCTAATGAAGAACAATGGCAAACTCAAACTAGGAAGAAAAACAAAAACCACCAACAACAACATCAGGAACAAGGTAAGACACATGTTTCCAAGGTGCAGGTACAGCATAAACAGGTGGAGCAGCCAAACAAAGCTAAGGACTCACAACCGGTGCAACTCTCAGGTATTGATGCTGCAATTCTTGGGAATATGCTGGATGAATCTGATGCTCAGATTCCTGTATCCCCCTCCCCTGTTATTACTGATGCTGCTGAGCAGCTCAGTAACTTTATACTCCCCTCCCCTGTTGGCCCCTCTGTTGTTTGTTCTGCTGCTGTAGCTGTTGGAGGGAGGATGGAAGGGCAGGAGAAAACCACTAACCTGCAGGAAGGGGAACCTAAGGGGAGGGATTTACCTCCTGCTTTGCAGGAGAGCTCTTTGGTTGACCATAGGACTGACCTTCAAGCCTCTGCAACCACAAAAAATAATGGTCATCATCAACAAAAACAGGTTCACCAAATCAGTGAAGAAACCAATCAACATAACAACTCAAACAGTGAAGGACATAAGCACTTACAAGGCTCTATGGCAAAAGATATGGGAAACAAAGCAAGCTCCAGCAAACAATTGGATACTCCCAAAAGTAAGAACAAACCAAGCAAAAAGAAAAGGGAAGCAATCAAGAAGAAACAGGCTGAACAAATCAGGCAAGAACAGGAGCAGACTGACAGTCCTGGGCAGGGAACTCCTTGTAAAGACTTCATCATGGTCGATCAAGTTATGGATGTAGTCCCCCTTAAAGCACAGTACCATACTCCTACCCCTGGAAAACCCCTAGAACAGCATAAGGTTACCTTGAGAGATGAGTATGCAGTGGAGATTTCTGAAGATGAAATAGAAGAAGACAAGGCTTCTGGAAATGAACAGGAGGATGATGATGAGACTTGTCAACTTCTCATCAATGCTTTCAGCCCCAACAAAGATCATGAGCTGGACAAGGAACTTCTTCAGGTTACCAACAATCAAGGTCTCTCCCCCAGAGGTATACACCTTGATAAACTCCCCCTCAAAAAAACTGCACCAACCATTCCTGCCACTGCAGGAAGACCAAATACAAGGCTCTTTTCCTCTAAATCCTCTCAATGATTGGTACGATCATATGGAATGCTAGAGGTATCAATACCCAAGGTGTTATTGAAAGACTCAAAAATCTCAGAACTATTCACTATGTTTCTATGATTGCAATCCTGGAACCCTTTTCAGACAATAGCCATATTAATATGTTTAAAAGTATGCTTGCCATGGATCATGCAGTTGGAAACTCCAATGGAAAAATTTGGCTCTTCTGGACCAATGATATTATTTGTAAGGTGATTGACTCTGATGAGCAGCAGATCACCTGTGAAATCAACCATACAGAAGCTCTTGAAACCTACATCAAGACCTTTGTGTATGCCAAATGCAAGGATTATCTTAGGAGACCTCTTTGGGACAGATTACTCCACTTTGCGGATAATAGAAATGCCACCCCCTGGTGCACAGTTGGGGACTTTAATGCCATTACAGATACAGAGGAAAAACTAGGTGGCAATCCCTTCAACATGAGGAAAAGCATGGATTTCATTGCTACTATTGAGGCCTGTGGACTAACTGATCTGGGATTCAATGGACCAAGATTCACCTGGTCAAATCAAAGAGGAATTAACTTCAGAATTTGGAAAAGGCTGGACAGGGCTATGGTTAATGATCAGTGGTTGCAAAACATGCCACAGACCACCATTACTCACCTCCCTTCTGTGGGTTCTGATCACTGTCCACTTCTTATGGAGATGAATACTAGAGTAGACACTCATATTAAATATTTCAGATTTCTCAACTTCTGGACTGACCAACCTTCCTTTGATGAAACTGTAACTGAATGTTGGAACAGGCAAATTGAAGGTAATCCCATGTGGATCTTCCACCAGAAAATGAGAAGGCTTGCAGCTACCCTCAGTGTCTGGTCCAAAGAAAAGTTTGGTGACATATTTGCTAAGGTCAGGGATTTTGAAGACAGAATCAGAGTAGCAGAAGACAATCTTATTCACAGCAATTCAGAGGAGCATAGAGCAGCACTTCATGGCATTAATGCTGAGTACATCAGATTCATGAAACTTGAAGACTCTATCCTTAGACAAAAGACTCAGCTACAATGGTTTAAAGAAGGGGATGCCAATTCCAAGTACTTTCATGCTCTGATTAGGGGAAGAAGAAGGAGGTTGTTTATTCACAAAATACTCACAGAGGATGAGGAGTGGGTACAGGGGGATGAACACATTGCACAGGCTGCTTGTGACCACTTTCAACATATATTCACAGGAGAGGAGAAACCTATAGATGAAGGCCCCTTGAGCTGCATTCCCAGAATGGTCAATCAGGAACACAATGACAGAATGAAGGATCTGCCTACTATGGAGGAATTGAAAGAGGTGGTCTACTCCATGAATCCCAATTCAGCTGCAGGGCCAGATGGAATGAATGGCCATTTCTTCCAGAAATGCTGGCACATTATCAACAAAGATCTGCTAGCAGTCATTCATGCCTTTTTTTGTGGGCAAATGCTTCCTAAATTCTTCTCCCATGCTTGTCTGGTTCTGATTCCCAAAGTGAAGCATCCTAACAAACTTTCTGAATTCAGACCTATAAGTTTGAGTAACTTCACCAACAAGATCATTTCCAAACTGCTGTACCTCAGATTAGCACCTATTCTGCCTAGTCTTATTTCCCCTAATCAGTCAGGTTTTGTTAAGGGTAGAAGCATATCTGAGAATATCATGCTTGCTCAAGAAATCATCCATCAGATCAGGAAACCTAACATTGGAAGTAATGTTGTGATTAAGCTTGATATGGCTAAAGCCTACGACAGGGTATCCTGGTCCTATGTCTGTATTATCCTCAGAAAGATGGGATTTGAGGAAATTGTCATTGACATGTTCTGGAGGATCATGGCCAACAACTGGTACTCTATTATTATTAATGGCAAGAGACATGGCTTCTTTCACTCCACTAGAGGCCTTAAACAAGGAGACCCCTTATCCCCAGCCCTATTTATTTTAGGTGCTGAGATGCTGTCAAGATCACTGAACAACCTGCATCAGAACCCCCTCTACCATGGTTTCTATATGGAAAAGAAGGGACCTCAAATCAACCACCTTAGCTTTGCTGATGATATTATAATCTTCACCTCTGGAAGGAAGCAGTCTCTTAAGCTAATTATGGATACTTTGACTACTTATGAGAATGTTTCTGGCCAGTTGATCAACAAGGCCAAGAGTCACTTTATGCTCCACTCTAATGCCTTCAGAACCACCTGTGATAGAATTAAGAAGAATACAGGTTTTCACAAGAAAGAAGCTCCCATCACATACCTTGGATGCCCTATTGCTGCTGGAAGGTATAGGAACATATATTTCTCAGATCTCATAAATAAGATTGTCAACAGAGTCACTGGTTGGAACTCTAAAATGTTGAGTTATGGGGGGTAAGGCAACCATGATTAAACATGTCCTTCAATCCCTCCCCATTCACATCCTATCTGCAATCTCCCCTCCTTCTACCATTCTTAGGCAAATCCAAAGCATTTTGGCTGATTTTTTCTGGGGATGGAGAACTGATAAGAAAAAATATCATTGGTCCTCATGGAGAAATCTCAGTTTCCCATATGATGAGGGAGGAATTGGTGTTAGACTTATGACTGATGTATGTCAAGCTTTTCAGTTCAAACAGTGGTGGACTTTCAGATCAAAACAAACTTTATGGGGGGATTTTCTTAAGGCAAAGTATTGCCAAAGATCTAACCCCATTAGCAAGAAATGGGATACAGGTGAATCTCAAGCTTGGAGGATCATGATGAAGAACAGAACTAAGGTGGAGAGACATATACAGTGGAAAATTAGGAGTGGCTCTTGCTCCTTTTGGTGGGATAACTGGCTAGGTGTAGGCCCTCTGGCCCAACACACATCTGGTAACAGGTTTAACAATGCTAAGGTCTCTGATTTTATTGAAGCTGGACAGTGGAACATTGACAAGGTCATCCAAGCAGCCCCCCATAACCATGTTCACAATATTCTCTCATCCCAACTCCAGCTTCAGCAGAACCAGCCTGATCAGGCTGTGTGGAGTCTCAACACCAGCGGCATGTTCTCTATTACCTCAGCTTGGAACAACATTAGAGAAAAAGGAGAAAAAACCAAAATTAATTCCTACACCTGGCAGAAACAGGTTCCCTTCAAATGTTCCTTCTTATTGTGGAGAGCAATCAGGGGCAAGCTTCCTACTAATGAACAGCTGTTGAGATTTGGAATTGGACCTGCTGTCTGTTACTGCTGTCATTCTCCAGGAATGGACACTGTTGAGCATATTCTCAACTCTGGAAACTTCGCTAAACAGGTCTGGAAATATTTTGCCACTTCCTTAGGAATTCCAACTGACTATTTGCCTCTTAGAAACACGATTATGAGATGGTGGTGTTACCCTCACAACAATGAAGCACATCAGTTGATCCTTCAAGTGATACCAATCTTTATTTGTTGGAACTTGTGGAAGAACAGGTGTGCTGTAAAATATGGGGGAAAACAGTCCAATATGGCAAGAGTTAAACACTTAGTGATCCTTGACAGCTTCAAGTTGCTACAAATTAAGTTCCCCTACATTCACTGGCCTTTGGGATGGAATAAGATATGTATACTCTTAGAAAGTTGTACTCATGATGTCCATGTGACTGCAATTCAGTGGCAAAAACCTCCAGACAGCTGGGTCAAAATCAACACAGATGGGAGTGCATTAAACAATCCCGAAAGAATAGGAGCAGGAGGAATTCTCAGGAACCAAAATGGAGAGTTCATTCTTGCCTTCTCAGTTCCTTTGGGCCAGGGAACCAACAACCAAGCAGAAATAGAGGCAGCTAACTTTGGCCAAGCCTGGTGTATGCAACTAAATTACAGAAACGTAATCCTTGAAGTCGACTCTCAATTACTTGCAGACTGGTTTAACAGCAAAGCAGCAGTCCCTTGGACAATCTCAACTCAACTGCAGAAGCTTCACCAACAGGCCAGACATTTCACTCACTTTAAATGTATACATACTTTCAGAGAAGCCAACTTTGTAGCGGACTCACTTTCCAAGCAAAGCCATCAGATTTCAAATCCCCAGGTGTATTTCAACATCCACCAGCTTCCAAAACTAACAGCAGCCTACTTCCACCAAGACCTTGCAGGCATGGCAAGCTTCAGAAGAACAAAATTGAAAAGAATAAAGGAACCACCCTAAAGGAGTCAGAACAAAGAGGACCTATGAAGATGCTTGAACTTCTTCAGGCCCTTTTTCTTCGATGACTCTCCTGTCATTTGGCTTCCTAGAAGACTCCCCTGTTTAGGATAGATTTTCTTTCCTTTTGTAAAGGGAGAGTCTCCCTCATTTATGCTTCCCTAGGATTCTTTGTATCGAGAGGAGTCCTCTCACATAGATGCTTAGATGATAGGACCTTTCTTTCTTTTGGAGTAGAGTTGGAGAACCAACTAGTTTTGACTAGGAGGCTACCAACCATTACTCCACCTCTGGGAGGTAAGGTTTATGCCCCCCTCCTTGTACTTCTTTTCCTTTATTTATGCTAAGGCCTGGGGGTGTTGCTAAGCCCCTGACCCCCCACAAGGGTCGTTCAAATAAAAAAAAAAAAAAAAAAAAAAAAAAACCCTAAACCCTAAACCCTAAACCCTAAAACCCTAAACCCTAAACCCTAAACCCTAAAAACCCTAAACCCTAAACCCTAAACCCTAAACCCTCAACCCTAAACCCTAAAAAAAAAAAAAAAAAAAAAACCCTAAACCCTAAACCCTAAACCCTAAAACCTAAAAAAAAAAAAAAAAAAAAAAAACCCTAAACCCTAAACCCTAAACCCTAAAAAAAAAAAACCCTAAACCCTAAACCCTAAGCCTTAAACCCTAAACCCTAAAACCCTAAACCCTAAACCCTAAACCCTAAACCCTAAAAAAAAACCCTAAACCCTAAACCCTAAACCCTAAACCCTAAAAAACCCTAAACCCTAAAAACCCTAAACCCTAAACCCAAAACCCTAAACCTTAAAACCCTAAACCCTAAACCCTAAACCCTAAACCCTAAACCCTAAAAACCCTAAACCCTAAACCCTAAACCCTAAAACCCTAAACCCTAAAAACCCTAAACCCTAAACCCTAAACCCTAAAACCTAAAAAAAAACCCTAAAACCCTAAACCCTAAACCCTAAACCCTAAACCCTAAAAAAACCCTAAACCCTAAACGCTAAACGCTAAACCCTTAAACAAAAAACTCTAAACCCTAAACCCTAAACCCTAAACCCTAAACCCTAAAAACCCTAAACCCTAAACCCTAAAAAAACCCTAAACCCTAAACCCTAAACCCTAAACCCTAAAAAAAAACCCTAAACCCTAAACCCTAAAACCTAAACCCTAAACCCTAAACCCTAAACCCTAAACCCTAAAAAAACCTAAACCCTAAACCCTAAACCCTAAACCCTAAAAACCCTAAACCCTAAACCCTAAACCCTAAACCCTAAAAAACCCTAAAAACCCTAAAACCCTAAAAACCCTAAACCCTAAACCCTAAACCCTTAAAAACCCTAAACCCTAAACCCTAAACCCTAAACCCTAAACCCTAAACCCTAAAAAAAACCCTAAACCCTAAACCCTAAACCCTAAAACCCCTAAACCCTAAACCCTAAACCCTAAAAACCCTAAACCCTAAAAAACCCTAAACCCTAAACCCTAAACCCTAAACCCTAAAACCCTAAACCCTAAAAAAAAAAAACCCTAAACCCTAAACCCTAAACCCTAAAACCTAAACCCTAAACCCTAAACTCTAAAAAACCCTAAACCCTAAACCCTAAACCCTAAACCATAAACCCTAAAGCCTAAACCCTAAACCCTAAAAACCCTAAACCCTAAACCTTAAACCCTAAAACCCTAAACCCTAAACCCTAAACCCTAAACCCTAAAAAACCCTAAAAACCCTAAACCCTAAAAAAAAAAAAAAAAAATCCTAAACCCTAATCTCTAAACCCTAAACCCTAAACCCTAAAAACCCTAAACCCTAAACCCTAAACCCTAAAACCCTAAACCCTAAACCCTAAACCCTAAACCCTAAAAACCCTAAACCCTAAACCCCTAAACCCTAAAACCCTAAACCCTAAACCCTAAACCCTAAACCCTAAAACCCTAAACCCTAAAACCATAAACCCTAAACCCTAAACCCTAAAAAAACCCTAAACCCTAAACCCTAAACCCTAGACCCTAAACCCTAAAAACCCTATACCCTAAACCCTAAACCCTAAACCCTAAAAAAAAAAAAACCCTAAACCCTAAACCCTAAACCCTAAACCCTAAAAAAAAAAACCCTAAACCCTAAACCCTAAACCCTAAACCCTAAAAAAAACCCTAAACCCTAAACCCTACACCCTAAACCCTTAAAACCCTAAACCCTAAACCCTAAAAACCCTAAACCCTAAAACCCTAAACCCTAAACCCTAAACCCTAAGACCTAAAAAACCCTAAACCCTAAAACCCTAAACCCTAAACCCTAAACCCTAAACCCTAAAACCCTAAACCCTTAACCCTAAACCCTAAACCCTAAACGCTAAACCCTAAACCTTAAACCCTAAAAACCCTAAACCCTAAACCCTAAACCCTAAACCCTAAAAACCCTAAACCCTAAACCCTAAAAAAACCCTAAACCCTAAACCCTAAACCCTAAACCCTAAAACCCTAAACCCTAAACCCTAAACCCTAAACCCCCCATTTTGCCTATTTTTGTGTGCTATAGTCCATGTATTTTTTGGTGATCTGGAATACCAACCTCCTTTTTGTCGAATATTTTCATGGATGTCCGTTAAGATCTTAGCTATAGAGCTAGTTGGCCCTCACAGCCAAAATGGCCTATTTTCAAGGTCAACTGAACCCCGGAGAAGGTAGACACCCCATTTGCCAATTTTCATGTGCAATAATTCACCATGTTTTTTGGTGATCTGGAATTCTGACCTCATTTATGATGAAATTCTTCATGTACGTCTGTTAAGACCTTAGATATGGAGCCAGTTGGCCCTCACAGCCAAAACGACCCATTTTCAAGTTCAAAGGAGCTCCGGAGTAGGTAAACCCCCAATTTTGCTGTTTTTCGCGTGCTATACTTCTCACATCTCTATGAATCTTTGTTCTCATGACCTCAAAATGATTGACTACATTCAATATAAAAGAGAAAAAATGATTTATCCCCCTATTCAACTATCCATCCAAGAGCATTTGGCTTCAGAATACTTTTTTTTTCTTTGGACTGTATAAATCGTATTTTTCAGCCCAAAGGAGGATAATCTCTTTTGGCAGCTCAATCCTCACGGTAATAATTATGCCAATTCTCCCTAAAAATCTCTTCAGGTGATCAAGGGGGCTCCCTTTTTCAGTATATGAGATTAGGATTAAAGGTATTATCTTGATGCCTCTTTTCTTTGGCTTTCTCTTTCAAATCCAATTTTGGCCTGCAGTAATGTAATCGGGATTTCATATCCTAAATTATTTTTTTCTATGAAAGTAAGAGGTGGAAAGTTTTAATAGATATTCTGCCTTATTCCATGAGATCTAAAAGCACTTCTGCAACTTTCTCTCTTCCCTAACGTTTTTTTTTTACTTTTTTCAAAGGGCAATGAAGGCTTTCCTTATGAGTTCTCGCTCAATCGAAAGGATATAACGCATACAAAACCTTCACTTCACTGACTTTATGAGGTCTAACCTTCACCACGACATTAGTGGCTTAGCTAGTCCATGAATTTATTGGTGATCCAAATTTTCGACCTTATTTTTGCTAATATTTTTTATGGACGTCCGTTAAAACTTTAGTTATGGTGCCAGTTGGCCCTCACGACCAAAACGACCCATTTTCAAGGTCAAACGAGCCCCAGAGCAGGTAAACCCCCTATTTTGCCAATTTTCGTGTATAGTCCATGGATTTTTTGGTTATCCAGAATTCTGACATCATTTTATTGAAATTTTTCATGGACATCTGTTAAGACCTTAGCTATGGAGCCAATTGGCCCTAACGGCCAAAACGGCCCATTTTAAAATTCAAATGAGCCCCAGAGTAGGTAAATATCCCATTTTGCCGATTTTTGTGTACTATAGTTCACTATTTTTTTGGCGATCCAAATTCCGACATCATTTTTACCAAAATTTTTCATGGACGTATGTTAAGACGTTAGCTATGGAGCCAATTGTCCCTCATGGAAGAAACGACCCATTTTGAAGGTCAAACAATCCCATGAGCAAGTAAACCCTACATTCTGCCGATTTTCATGTGCTATAGTCCATGAATTTTTTTGTGATCCAGAATTTCGACCTAATTTTTGCCAAAATTTTTCATGGACATCCATTAAGACATTAGATATAGAGCTAGTTGGCCCTCACGACCAATTTTGACAATTTTCAAGGTCAAACGAGCCCCAGAGCAGGTAAACCCCACATTTTGTCATTTTTGCGTGCTATAGTCCATTGATTTTTTGGTGATCCAAAATTCCGTTTGAAATTTTTCACGGACATCCGTTAAGACCTTATCTATGGAGTTAGTTAGCCCTCAAGGTTAAAATGACCCATTTTCAAGGTCAAACGATCCCCAGGGAAGGTAATCCCCCTCATTTTGCCAATTTTCAAGTGCTACAGTACATGGAATTTTGGTGATCCAGCATTTCGACCTCATTTTTGCCAAAATTTTTCATGGACATCCGTTAAGGCCTTAGTTATGGAGCCAGTTGGCCCTCACGGCCAAAAAAACCCATTTTCATGGATAAACGAGGCACATAGCAGGTAAACCCCCTTTTTTTCCTATTTTTGTGTGCTATAGTCAATGAATTTTTTGGTGATCCAAAATTCGGACCTCATTTTTGCGAAAATTTTTTATGGACGTTTGTTAAGACCTAAGCTATGGAAAAATTTGTCCCTCATGGCAAAAAGGGCCCATTTTCAAGGTCAAAGAATATAGAGCAGTTAAACCCCCCATTTTCTGATTTTCATATGCTATGGTTCACCATCTTTTTTGGTGATCCAGAATTTTGACCTTATATTTGCCAAAACTTTTCATGGATGTCTATTAAGACCTTGTCTATAGAGCCAGATGACCCTCACGGCCAAAACGACACATTTTCATGGTCAAACGATCCCTAGAGTAGGTAAATCCCCCATTTTGCCTATTTTTCTGTGCTATAACACATGGATTTTTTGATGATCCAGAATTTTGACCTCATTTTTGCCAAAATATTTGATGGACATCCGTTAAGACCTTAGATATGGAGCCAATTGGCCCTGACGGCAAAATCAACTCATTTTCAAGGTCAAACAAGCCCTAAAGCAAGCAAACCCCCTATTTTGCCGATTTTTATGTGCTATATTCCATGGATTTTTTGGTGATCTGGAATTCCAACTTATTTTTGTCAATTTTTTTTATGGACGTCCGTTAAGACCTTAGCTATGGAGCAAGTTGGCCCTCACAGCCAAAACGGCGCATTTTCAAGGTCAAATGATCCTCGCAGCAGGTAAACCTCCATTTTGCCAGTTTTTGTGTGCTATAGTCAATGGAGTTTTTGGTAATCCAAAATTTCGATCTCATTGTCCCTGAAATTTTTCATAGATGTCCCTTAAGACTTTAACTGTGGTGCCAGATGGCCCTCACAACTAAAACAACCCATTTTAAAGGTCAAACGATCCCCAGAGTAGGTAAACCCCTTATTTTACCAATTTTTGTGCGCTATAATCCATAAATTTTTTGGTGATCCAAAATTCCATTTAAAATTTTTCATGGACATCCGTTAAGACCTTATCTATGGAGCTAGTTTGCCCTCACGGCTAAAATGACCCATTTTCAAGGTCAAACGATCCCCAGGGAAGGTAATCCCCCTCATTTTGCCAATTTTCATGTGCTATAGTACATGGAATTTTGGTGATCCAGAATTCCGACCTCATTTTTGCCAAAATTTTTCATGGTCATCCGTTAAGATTTAGTTATGTATCCAGATGGCCCTCACAACAAAAAGGGCCCAGTTTCATGGTCAAAGATCCCAGAGAAGGTAAATCCATAATTTTCTTATTTTTATGTCCTATAACTAACTATCTTTTTGGGCGATCCAGGATTTCAGACTCATTTTCTTAAAAAATTTTCATGGACATTCGTTAAGGCATTAGTTATAGAGCCATTTGGCACTCACAGCCAAAACAACCCATTTTCATGGATAAACAAGGCATATAGCAGGTAAACCCCCCTTAGCTATAGAGCCAGTGGGCCCTAACTGCCAAAATGCCCCATTTACAATGTCAAACAAGCCCAAAGCAGGTAAAACCCCTATTTTTTTATTTTTGTGTGCTATAGTCCACAACATTTTATGGTGACCCAGAATTTCAACATTATTTTTGCCAAAAAATTACATGGACCTCTGTTAAGACCTGTGCTATGGAGCCAGTTTGTTGCCACAGCCAAAATGGCCTACTTATAAGGTCGAACGAACTCCAAAACAGGTAAACCGCCCATTATCGTGTGCTATGGTCCACGACATATAATGGTGACTCAGAATTTCAAGGTCATTTTTGCCTAAAATATACATGGACCTACGATAAGACCTTAGCTATGGATCTAGTTGGTCGAAACAGCCAAAACAACCCATTTAAAGGTCAAATGAGCCCCAGAGTAGGTAAACCCCATATTTTGTTGGTTTTCGTGTGCTATAGTCCACGACATTTTATGGTGACCCAGAGTTTAACCGTCATTTTTGCCAAACACTTACATGAACCTTTTTTAAGACCTTATCTATGGAGCCAGTTGGTCGCTACGGCCAAAATGACCTATTTACAAGGTCAAACGAACTCCAGAATGGGTAAACCCCCTATTTTTCTGATTTTCGTGTGCTATAATCAACGGCATTTTATGGTGACTCAGAATTTCGATGTTATTTTTGCCTAAAACTTACATGGACCTACGTTAAGACCTTATCTATGAAATAAGTTGCTTGCCACTTCTAAGACAGCTCATTTACAAGATCAAACGTACCCCAGAGCAGGTAAACCCCTCATTTTGCCGATTTTTGTGTGTCATAGTCCACGACATTTTATGGAGACCAAGAATTTTGATGTCATTTTTTCCAAAAACTTATATGGACCTCCGTTAGGATATTAGCTATAGAGCTAGTTGGTCGCCACAGCCAAAACAACCCATTTACAAGGTCAAACGAGCCCCAGAGCAGTTAAACCCCCTATTTTGCCAATTTTCGTGCGCTATAGACCACAACATTTTATAGTGACCTAAAATTCCAATGTCAGTTTTACCAAAAACCTACATGGAGCTCCTTTAAGACATTATCTATGGAGCCAGTTGGTTGCCACGGCAAAAACGGCCCATTTACAAGGTCAAACGAGCCCCCAGATTAGGTAAACCCCAATTTTTATGATTTTCGTGTACTATAGTCCACGACATTTTAAGGTGACTCAAAATTTCGATGACATTTTTGCCTAAAACTTACATGGACCTATGTTAAGGCCTTAGCTATGGATCGAGTTGGTTGCAATGGCCAAAACGACCCATTTACAAGGTCAAACAAGCCTGAGAGCAAGTAAACCCCTCATTTTGCAGATTTTTGTGTGCTATAGTCCACGACATTTCATGGTGACCTAAAATTTTGACGTTATTTTTGCCAAAAACTTACATGGACCACATTTAATACCTTAGCTATGGAACAAGTTAGTTGCCATGGCCAAAACGACCCATTTACAAGGTCAAATGAACCCCAGAACAGATAAACCCCTCATTTTGCTGATTTTCGTGTGCTATAGTCCATGACATTTTATGGTGACTCAGATTTTCAACGTCATTTTTCCCTAAAACTTACATTGACCTATGTTAAGACCTTAGCTATGGAGCTAGTTGGTCACCATGGCCAGAACGACCCATTTACAAGGTCAAACGAGCCCCTGAGTAGTTAAGCTCCTCATTTTAACGATTTTCGTGTGCTATAGTCCACTACATTTTAAGGTGACCCAGAATTCTAACGTCATTTTTTACAAAAACATAAATGAACCTCCATTCAGACCTTAGCTAGGGAGATAGCTGGTCGCCACAGCCAAAACGGCCCATTTACAAGGTCAAATGAGCCCCAGAGCTGGTAAACCTCCCATTTTGCTGATTTTTGCATGCAATAGTCCACAATATTTTATGGTGACCCGTAATTCCTATGTCACTTTTGCCAAAAACATACATGGACCTCTGTTAAGACCTTAGCTATGGAGCTAGTTGGTCGCCATAGCCAAAACAACCCATTTACTAGGGCAAACGAGCGTAGAGCAGTAAACCCCCTATATTGCCAATTTTCGTATGCTATAGTCCACAACATTTTAGAGAGACCTGAAATTCTGATGTCATTTTTACAAAAAACTTACATGGACATCCTTTAAGACCTTATATATGGATCCAGTTGGTGGCCACATCCAAAACTGCCCACTTTCAAGGTCAAACAAACCCCAGAGCAAGTAAACCCCCAATTTTACCAATTTTCATGTGCTATAATCCATGACAATTATGGTGATCTGTAATTCCTACGTCATTTTAGCCAAAAATGTACACTGACCTTCATTAATACCTTATTTATGGAATCAGTTGGTCTCCATGGCCAAAACGACCCATTTACAATGTCAAACAAGCCCCCGAGTAGGTAAACCCCCTATTTTGCCAATTTTCGTGTGTTATAGTCCACTTCATTTTATGATGACCCGAAATTCCTAAGTCACTTTTGCCAAAAGCATACGTGGACCTCTGTTAAGACCTTAGCTATGGAGCTAGTTGGTCGCCACAACCAAAACGACCCATTTACAAGGTCAAACGACCCTAGACCAAGTAAATCCCCTATTTTGTTGATTTTCATGTGCTATATAGTCCACGTTATTTTATGGTGACCCATAATTCCAATGATATTTTCACTAAAAACATACATGGACCTTCTTTACAATGTTATCTATGGAGCCAGTTGGTCGCCATGGCCAAAACGACCCATTTACAAGGTCAAACGAGCCCTAGAGCAGGTAAACCCGTCATTTTGCTTATTTTCGTGTGCAATAGTCCACGACATTTTATTGTGACCTAGAATTCCGATGTCATTTTTGCCAAAAACTTACATGGACTTCCGTTAAGGCTATAGCTATGGAGCTAGTTGGTCGCCACATCCAAAACGGCCCATTTACAAGGTCAAACAAGCTCCAGAACAGGTAAAACCCTTATTTTACCCATTTTTACGTGCTATAGTCCACGACATTTTATAGTGACTTTGAATTCCAATGTCATTTTTACCAAAAAATATACATGGACCTCCTTCAATACCTTAGCTATGGAGCCAGTTGGTCGCCATGGCAAAAACGACCCATTTACAAAGTCAAACGAGCCCTAGAGCAGGTAAACCCCCATTTTGTCGATTTTCATGTCCTATTGTCCACGACATTTTATGGTGACTTAGAATTTCAGCGTTATTTTTGCCTAAAACTTACGTGGACCTACATTAAGACCTTAGCTATGGAACTAGTTGGTCGTCACTACCAAAACGGTCCATTTACCAGTTTAAATGAGCCCGAGAGCAGGTGAATCCCTTATTTTGTAGATTTTCGTGTGCTATAGTCCACGACATTTTATGGTGACCCAAAATTTTGTCGTCATGTTTGCCAAAAACTTACATGGACCTCCGTTAAGACCTTAGCTATGGAGCCAGTTGGTCTCCATGGCAAAAACAACCCATTTACAAGGTCAAACGAATCCCAGAACAGGTAAACCCCCTATTTTACTAATTTTTGTGTGCTATAGTCCATGACATTTTATGGTTACTCGGATTTCTGACGTCATTTTTGCCTAAAACTTACATGGATGTATGCTAATACCTTAGCTATAGAGACAGTTGGTCGCCATTGCCAAAACTACCCATTTACAAGGTTAAATGAGCCCTTGAGCTATTAAACCCCTCATTTTAATGATTTTCGTGTGCTATAGTCCTCTGCATTTTATGGTGAGCCAAAATTCTAACGTCATTTTTGTCTAAAACTTACATTGACCTCTGTTGAGACTTTAACTATGGAGCCAGTTGGTCGCCACATCCAAAACAACCTATTTATAAAGTCAAACGAGTTTCAGAGTAGGTAAACCCCCCATTTTGCCGATTTTCGTGTGCTATAATCGATGACATTTTATGTTAACCCGAAATTTCGATGTCATTTTTGCCAAAATCTTACATGTACCTCCGTTAAGCACTATTTATGCAGCGAGTTTGGTGCCAGCATCAAAATGGCTCATTTACAAGGTCAAACGAGCCCTAGAGCCGGTAAACTGCCCATTTTGCCAATTTTTGTGTGCTATAGTCCACGACATTTTATGGTGACCTAAAATTCCAACATCATTTTAAAAAAAACACTTATATGGACTTCAGTTAGGACCTTAGCTATGGATCATGTTTTTCACCATGGCTAAAATGACCCGTTTACAAGGTCAAACAAGCCCGAGAGTAGGTAAACCCCCCATTTTGCTGATTTTCATGTGCTATAGTCCACGACATTTTATGGTTACCCAGAATTCCAACGTCATTTTTGACAAAAACTTACAATAACCTCCGTTAAGACCTTAGCGATAGAGCCAGTTGGTCTCCATGGCAAAAATGGCTCATTTACAAGGTCAAATGATCCTCATAGCGAGTAAACCCCTCATTTCGCCAATTTTTGTGTGCTATAGTCCACGACATATTAAGGTGACTCAAAATTTTGACGTCATTTTTGCCAAAAACATACATGGACCTCCATTAAAACCTTAGCTATGGAGCCAGTTGATTGCCACGGCCAAAACGGCCCATTTACAAGGTCAAACGAGCCCAGAGCAATTTTTTTGATTTTCGTGTGCTATAGTCAATAGCATTTTAATGTGTCCCAAAATTATAATGTCCTTTTTGCCAAAAAATTACATGGACTTTCATTAAGACCTTAGCTATGAAGTCAGTTGGTCACCACGACTAAAAAGGCCCTTTTACAAGGTCAAGTGAGCCCCAGAGCAGGTAAACACCCCATTTTGCCGATTTTCATGTGCTATAGTCCACAGTATTTTATAATGACCTATAATTCCAATATTAGTTTTGCCAAAAACTTACATAGACCTCCATTAAGACCTTAAATATGGAGCCAGTTGGTCGTCACTATCAAAATAGCTTATTTACAAGTTCAAACGATCCCTAGAGTAGGTAAACCGCCCATTTTACCGATTATCGTGTGCTATAGTCCACGACATTATATGGTGACCCAAAATTTCGATGTCATTTTAACAAAAACATAGATATTGGACCTCTGTTAAGACCTTAGCTATGAAGCCAGTTGGTCGCCACGGACAAAAAAGCCCATTTACAAGGTCAAACGAGCCCCAGACCAGGTAAACACCCATTTTGTCGATTTTTGTGTGTTATAGTCTACGGTATTTTATGGTGACCTGGAATTCCGACGTCATTTTTGCCAAAAACATACATGGACCTCCTTTAAGACTTTAGCAATGGAGCTAGTTAGTCGCCATGGCCAAAACGGCCCATTTACAAGGTGAAACGAGCCCCAGAGCAGGTAAACCCCCACATTTTATCGATTTTTGTGTGTTATAGTTATGGTATTTTATGGTGACCTGGAATTTCGACGTTATTTTTGCCAAAAACTTATGTGGACCTCTTTTAAGACCTTAACTATGCAACTAGTTGGTTGCCACGTCCAAAATGGCCCATTTACAAGGTCAAACGAGCCCTAGATTTTCATGTGCTATAGTCCATAGCATTTTAATGTGACCCAAAATTCTAATGTCATTTTTGTTAAAAACTTACATGGACCTCTATTAAGACCTTAGTTATGAAGCCAGTTGGTCGCCATGTCTAAAAAGGCCCATTTACAAGGTCAAACAAGCCCTAGAGCAGGTAAACACACCATTTTGCTAATTTTCGAGTGATGTAGTCCACAATATTTTATAATGACCCAGAATTCCAAAGTCATTTTTGCCAAAAACTTACATAGACCTCCATTAAAACCTTAGCTATGTAGCCAGTTGGACACCATGGCCAAAACAGCCCATTAACTAGGTCAAATGAGCCCCAAAGCAGGCAAACCACCCATTTTATCGATTTTCATGTGTCATAGTCCACGACATTTTATGCTGACCCAGAATTTCGATGTCATTTTTGCCAAAACATTACATAGACCTCTATTAAGAATTTATCTATGGAGAAAATTGGTCGCCATAGCCAAAACGACCCATTTACAAGGTCAAATGAGCTTCAGAGTAGGTAAACCCTCTATTTTGCCGATTTTCGTGTGCTATAGTCCATGACATTTTATGGTGAACCAAAATTTCGAAGTCATTTTTTCCAAAAACCAACATGGACCTCTGTTAAGATATTAGCTATTGAGCTTGTTGGTTACCACGGCTAAAACAGCCCATTTACAAGGTCAAATGAGCCCCAAAGTAGGCAAACCCCCCATTTTGCTGATTTTTGTGTCCATGACATTTTATGTTGACCTAGAATTCCCATGTCATTTTTGCCAAAAACTAACATAGACGTTCGTTAAGAGCTTAGCTATGGAGCCAGTTGGTCTCTATTGAAAAAGTGGCCCATTTACAATGTCAAACGAGCCCTAGAGCACGTAAACCCATCATTTTGCCAATTTTCATGTGCTATAGTCCACGATATTTTATGGTGACCCATAATTTCGACGTCATTTTTGCCAAAAACGTACATGGACTTTAGTTAAAACCTTAAATATAGAGCCAGTTGGTCTCCACGACCAAAATGACCCTTTTACAAGGTCAAATGAGCCCCAAAAAAGGTAAACCCCTTCTTTTGCCGATTTTGGTGAGCTATAGACCACGACATTTTATGGTGACCTAGAATCTTGACGTCATTTTTTCCAAAAACTTACATGAACGTCCATTAATACCTTAGCTATGGAGCCAGGTTGTCACCACGGCCATAACGGCCCATTTACAAGGTCAAACGAGCTCAGAGCAGGTAAACCCCCAATTTTGCCAATTTTTGTATGCTATAGTCTATGACATTTTATGGTGACTCAGAATTCTGAGGTCATTTTTCCCAAAATCTTATATGGACCTCTGTTAAGTCCTTAGCTATGGATCTAGTTGGTCGGCACGACAAAAATGGCCCATTTAAAAGGTCAAACGAGCCCAGAGCAGGTAAACCCCCAATTTTACTGATATTCGTGTGCTATAGTCCACAATATTTTATGGTCAACTGGAATTTCAACGTTATTTTTTGCCAAAAACATACATGGACCTCCATTAAGACCATAACTATGGATCTAGTTTGTCTCCATGGCCAAAACTACCTATTTACAGGGTCAAACGAGCCCAGAGAAGGTAAAGCCCCCATTTTGCCAATTTTCGTGTATTATAGTCCATGACATTTTATTGTTACCCAGAATTTTGATGTCATTTTTGCCAAAAACTTACATGGACCTCTGTTAAGACCTTAGCTATGGAGTCAGTTGGTGTCCACGGCCAAAATGGCCCATTTACAAGGTGAAACGTGCCCCAGTGCAGGTAAACCCCCCATTTTGCCGATTTTCGTGTGCTATAGTCCATGACATTTTATGGTGACCCAGAATTCCGACGTCATTTTTTACAAAAACTTGCATGGACCTCCGTTAAGACCTTAGATATGGAGACAGTTCATCACCACAGCCAAAACGGTCCATTTAAAAGATCATACGAGTTCCAGAGCAGGTAAACCCCCTATTTTGCCGTTTTGGTGTGCTATAGTCCACGACATTTTATAGTAACCTAAAATTTCGATGTCATTTTCACCAAAAACCTACATGGACCTCCTTTAAGACATTATCTATGGAGCCAGTTGGTAGCCATGGCAAAAACAACCCATTTACATGGTCAAACGAGCCCCAGAGCAGGTAAACCACCATTTTTTCAATTTTTGTGTGCTATAGTCCATGACATTTTATGGTGACTCGAAATTTCGACTTTATTTTTACCAAACACATACAAGGACCTATGTTAAGACCTTAGCTATGGAACCAGTTGGTTGTCACTGCCAAAACGACCCATTTACAAGGTCAAACAAGTCCGAGAGCAGGTAAACCCCTCATTTTGAAGATTTTCGTGTGCTTAGTCCACGACATTTTATGGTGACCCAAAATTCCAACATCATTTTTGCCAAAAACATACATGGACCTCTGTTAAGACCTTAGCTGTGGAGCCAGTTGGTCTCCACGGCCAAAAGGACCCATTTACAAGGTCAAACCACCCCAGAACAGGTAAATCCCTCATTTTGCTGTTTTTCATATGCTATAGTCCATGACAATTTATGGTGACTTGGATTTCCAATGTCATTTTTGCCTAAAACTTATATGACCTATTTTAAGACCTTAGCTAAGGAGATAGTTAGTTGTCACAGCCAAAATGACCCATTTACAAGGTCAAACGAGCTCCTGAGTAGTTAAACCCCTCATTTTAACGATTTTCGTGTTCTATAGTCCACTGCATTTTAAGGTGACCCAGAATTCTAACGTCATTTTTTACAAAAATGTACATGGACCTCCGTTCAGACCTTAGCTATAGAGCTAGTTGGTCGGCACGGCCAAAACGACCCATTTACAAGGTTAAATAAGCCCCAGAGCAGGTAAACCCCTAATTTTGGCGATTTTCGCGTGCTATATTCCACGACATTTTATGATGACCCAAAATTCCTACGTCACTTTTGCCAAAAACATAAATGGACCTCTGTTAAGACCTTAGCTATGGAGCGAGTAGGTCTCCGTAGTCAAAATGACCTATTTACAAGGTCAAACGAGCCTAGATCAGGTAAACCCCATATTTTGCCGATTTTCATGTGCTATAGTGGATGACATTTTATGGTGACCCAAAATTCTGACGTTATTTTTACAAAAAACTTATATGGACCTCCTTTATAACCTTAGTTATGGATCTAGTAGGTGGCCATGTCCAAAACTGCCCATTTACATGGCCAAATGAGCCCCAAGGCAGATAAACCCCCCATTTTACCAATTTTCATGTGCGATAGTCCACGACATTTTATAGTAACTCTAAATTCTGACGTCATTTTTACCAAAAACCTATATGGACCTCCTTTAAGACCTTAGCGATAGAGCCAGTTGGTTTCCTTGGTAAAAAGACCCATTAAAAAGGTCAAATGAGCCCCAGAGCAGGTAAACCCCATTTTGCCGATATTCAAGTCCAATAGTCCACAACATTTTATGGTGACTCAGAATTTCGATGTCATTTTTGCCAAAAAATTACATGGACCTACGTTAAGACCTTAGCTATGGAACCAGTTAGTCGTCATTACCAAAATGACCTATTTACAAGGTCAAACGAGCCCGACAGCAGGTAAACCTCTCATTTTACATATTTTCGTGTGTTATAGTCAACGACATTTTATGGTGACCCAGAATTTCGGTGTCATTTTTGCCAAAAACTTACATGGACCTTCGTTAAGACCATAGCTGTAGATACAGTTGGTCGCCATGGCAAAAATGTCCCATTTACAAGGTCAAACAAACCCTAGAACAGGTAAACCCCGTTTTGCTGATTTTCGTGTGCTATAGTCCATGACATTTTATGGAGACTCGGATTTTCGACATTATTTTTACAAAAAACTTATATGGACGTACGTTAAGACTTTAGCTATAAAGCCAGCTGGTCACCACGGCCGAAATGAACCATTTACAAGGTCAAACGAGCCCCTGAGAAGCTAAACCCCTAATTTTAATGATTTTCATGTGCTATAGTCGACTGCATATTATGGTGACCTAAAATTCCGTCGTCATTTTTGGCTAAAACTTGCATGGACATCTGTTAAGACCTTAGCTATGGAGCCGATTTGTCGCCACAGCCAAAACAACCCATTTACAAGGTTAAACGAGCTCCAGAGTTGGTAAACCCCCTATTTTGCCAATTTTCGTGTGCTATAATTGACAACATTTTATGTTGACCTGGAATTTCGACGTTATTTTTGCCAAAATCTTACATGTACCTCCGTTAAGCACTAGCTATGGAGCGAGCTGGTTGCTTCCCTCAAAACGGCTCATTTACAAGGTCAAACGAGCCCTAGAGCAGGTAAACCACCTATTTTGTCGATTTTCGTGTGCTATAGTCAACGACATTTTATGGTGACCTAAAATTCAAACGTCATTTTAAAAAAAACACTTATATGGACCTCAATTAGGACCTTAGATATGGATCTTGTTTGTCGCCTTGGCCAAAATGGCCCATTTACAAGGTTAAATGAGCCCGAGAGCAGGTAAACCCCCCATTTTATGGTGACCCAGAATTTCGACGTCATTTTTGTTAAAAACTTATGTTTACCTCCTTTAAGACCTTAGATATGGAGCCAAATGGTCTCCATGGCAAAAAGGGCTCATTTGCAAGGTCAAACGAGCCCTAGAGCAATTAAACACCCCACCCCCCCGTAATTTTGCCAATTTTTTTGTGCTATAGTCCACGACATTTTAAGGTGACTCAAAATTCCGATGTCATTTTTCCCAACAACATACATGGACCTCCGTTAAGACCTTAGCTATGGAGCTAGTTAGTTGCCACGGCCAAAACGACCTATTTACAAGGTCAAATGAGCCCCAGAGTAGGTAAACCCCCTATTTTGTCGATTTTCGTGTGCTATAGTCCATGGTATTTTATGGTGACCCAGAATTCTGATGTCAATTTCACCAAAAACCTACATGAACTTCTGTTAAGACCTTAGTTATGGATCTAGTTGGTCGCCATGGCCAAAACGGACCATTTACAAGGTCAAATAAGCCCAGAGCAGGTAAACCCCCCTATTTTGCTGATTTTCATGTGCTATAGTCCATAGCATTTTAATGTGACCCAAAATTCTAATGTCATTTTTTTTAAAAACTTACATGGACATCCATTAAGACCTTATATATAAAAGCAGGTGGTCGCCACCGCTAAATTGGCCTATCTACAAGGTCAAACGAGCCCCAGAGCAGGTAAATACCCCATTTTGCCGATTTTCGTATGCCATAGTCCACGACATTTTATGCTGACCAATAAGTCCGATGTCATCTTTGCCAAAACATTACATAGACCACTGTTAAGACTTCAGCTATGGAGAAATTTGGTCGCCACGGCCAAAACGTCCCATTTACAAGGTCAAATGAGCCTCAGAGCAGGTAAACCCCCTATTTTGCCGATTTTCGTGTGCTATAGTCCATGACATTTTATTGTGAACTGGAATTCTGACGTCATTTTTTCCAAAAACCTATATGGACCTTTGTTAATACATTAGCTACTGAGTTAGCTGGTTGCCACGACTAAAATGACCCATTTACAAGATCAAATGAGCCCCAAAACAGGCAAAGCCCCCATTTTACCGATTTTTGTGTCAGCGGCATTTTATGTTGTCTTGGAATCGCAATGTCATTTTTGCCAAAAACTAACATAGACATCCGTTAAGAGCTTAGTTATGGAGCCAGTTGGTCGCCATTGCAAAATTAGCCCGTTTACAAGGTCAAACGAGCCTTAGAGCACGTAAATCCCTTATTTTACCAATTTTCGTGTGCTATAGTCCACGATATTTTATGGTGACCTAGAATTCCGATGTCATATTTGCAAAAAACTTACATGGACTTCAGTTAAGAATTTAACTATGAAGCTAGTTGGTCGCCACGGCAAAAATAGCCCTTTTACAACGTCAAATGAGCACTAAAGAAGGTAAACCCCTTCTTTTGCCGATTTTGGTGAGCTATAGTCCATGACATTTTATGGTAACCTAAAATCTCGATGTCATTTATGCCAAAATTTTACATGGACGTCCGTTAAGACCTTAACTATGGAGATAGTTAGTCGCCACAGCCAAAACAGTCTATTTACAAGGTCAAACGAGCCTAGAGCAGGTAAACCCCTTATTTTGCCGATTTTCATGTGCTATAGTCCACGACATTTTATGGTGACCTGGAATTTTGTCGTCATTTTTACAAAAATATTACATGGACCACCTTTAAGACCTTAGCTATGGATCTAGTTGGTGGCCACGGCCAAAAGTGCCCATTTACAAGGTCAAACAAGCCCAGAGCAGGTAAACCCCCCATTTTACCAATTTTCATATGCTATTGTCCATAACATTTATGGTGATCCGTAATTCCTACGTCATTTTAATCAAAAACTTATATTGAACTTTGTTAAGACCTTATCTATGGAACCAGTTGGTCTCCATGACAAAAATGACCCATTTACAATGTCAAACGATCCTAGAGCAGGTAAACCCCCTATTTTGCCAATTTTCATGTGCTATAGTCCGCGACATTTTATGGTGACCCAGAATTCTGATGTCACTTTTACAAAAAAACTTACATGGACCTCCTTTAAGACCTTAGCTATGGATCTAGTTGGTCGCCAAGTCCCAAACTGCCCATTTACAAGGTCAAACGAGCCTAGAGTAGGTAAACACCCTATTTTACTAAATTTCATGTGCTATAGTCTATGACAATTATGGTGATCCATAATTCCTACGTTATTTTAACCAAAAAATTACACTGACCTTCAGTTAAGACCTTAGCTATGGAGCCAGTTGGTTACCATAGCAAAAATTGCCATTTTACAAGGTGAAATAAGCCCTAGAGAAGGTAAACCCCTTCTTTTGCTGATTTTAGTGAGCTATAGTTCACGACATTTTATGGTGACCCAGAATCTTGATGTCATTTATGCTAAAAACTTACACAGACCTTTGTTAAGACCTTAGTGATGGAGCCAGTTGGTCGCTATGGCCAAAATGGACCATTTACAAGGTCAAACAGGCCCAGAGCAGTTAAACCCCCTATTTTACTGATTTTCGTGTGCTATAGTTCACGACATTTTATGGTGACCCATAATTTGGACAAAATTTTGCCAAAAAGTTACATGGACGTACGTTAAGACCTTAACTATAGAGCTAGTTGGTCCCCACGGTCAAAACTGCCCATTTACATGGTCAAATGAGCCCCAGAGCACGTAAACCCCCTATTTTGCCGATTCTTGTTTACAATAGTCCACGATATTTTATGGTGAACTGGAATTCCGATGTCATTTTTTCCAAAAATCTACATGGATCTCCTTTAAGACCTTATCTTTGGGGAAAGTTGGTTGCCATGACCAATATTAAAGGTCAACTGAGACCAGAGCTGATAAACCCCCCATTTTACCGATTTTTGTGTCCACAACATTTTATGTTGAGCCGAAATTTCAAAGTCATTATTTTAAAAAAATTAAATAGATGTCCGTTAATACCTTAGCTATGGAGCCAGTTGGTCTCTATTGAAAAAACGGCCCTTTTACAAGGTCAAACGAGCCCTAGAGCAGCTAAACCCCTTATTTTACCAATTTTCGTGTGCTATAGTCCACGATATTTTATGGTGACTCGGAATTCCGACGTCATTTTTGCGAAACACTTACATGGACTTCTGTTAATATCTTAACTATGGAGCTAGTTGGTCACCACGGCCAAAATGACCCTTTTACAAGGTCAAATGAGACCCAAAGAAGTTAAACCCCTTATTTTGCCGATTTTGTTGAGCTATAGACCACGACATTTTATGGTGACCCAGAATCTCGACATTGTTTTTGCCAAAAACTTACGTGGATGTCTGTTAAGACCTTAGCTATGGAACCTAGTTGTCGCCAAGGCCAAAACGGCCTATTTACAAGGTCAAACGAGCCCAAAGCAGGCAAACTCCCCATTTTGCCAACTTTTGTATCCTATAGTCCACGACATTTTATGGTGACCTAGAATTCTGACGTCATTTTTTCAAAAATCTTACATGGACCTCCGTTAAGACCTTAGCTATGGATCCAGTTGATCGACACGACCAAAATGGCCCATTTAAAAGGTCAAACAAGCCCCAGAGCAGGTAAATCCCCCATTTTACTAATTTTCATGTGCTATAGTCCACAATATTTTATGGTCACCCAAAATTTCGACGTCATTTTTGTCATAAACATACATGGACCTCTATTAAGACCTTAGCTATGGATCCAGTTGGTCGCCACGTCCAAAATGACCCATTTACAGGGTCAAACCCAAAGAAGGTAAAGCCCCTATTTTGTGGATTTTCGTGTGTTATAGTCTACGACATTTTATGGTGACTCAAAATTTCGATGTCATTTTTGCCAAAAACTTATATGGACCTCCGTTAAGACCTTAGGTATGGAGCTAGTTGGTGTCCATGGCCAAAATGGCCCACATACAAGGCCAAACAAGCCCAAGAGCAGTAAACCCCCCATTTTATCGATTTTTGTGTGCTATAGTCCACGACATTTTATGGTGACCCAGAATTTCGACATCATTTTGTCCAAAAACATACATGGACCTCCGTTAAGACCTTAGCTATAGAGCCAATTGGTCAACACAGCCAAAACGATCCATTTACAAGGTCAAACGTACCCCAGAACAGGTAAACACCCCATTTTCTAATTTTTATGTGCTATAGTCCATGACATTTTATGGTGACTCAGATTTTCAATGTCATTTTTATCTAAAACTTACATGGACCTATGTTAAGACCTTAGATATGGAGTGAGTTGGTCGCAACGGCCAAAACGACCTATTTACAAGGTCAAACGAGCCCTGAGTAGTTAAACCCATCATTTTAACGATTTTCGTGAGCTATAGTCCTCTGCATTTTAAGGTGACCCAGAATTCGGACACTATTTTTTACAAAAACATACATGGACCTCCGTTCAAACCTTAGCTATGGAGCTAGTTGGTCGTCACAGCCAAAACGACCCATTTACAAGGTCAAATGATCTCCAGAGCAGGTAAACCCTCTATTTTGCTGATTTTCGCGTGCTATAGTCCATGACATTTTATGGTGATCCAGAATTCCTACATCACGTTTGCCAAAAAACATAAATGAACCTTCATTAAGACCTTAGCTATAAAGCTAGTAGGTCGCCGCAGCCAAAATGGCCCATTTACAAGGTCAAACGAGCCTAGAGCAGGTAAACCCCCCTATTTTGCCGATTTTCATGTGTTATAGTCCATGACATTTTATGGTGACCCGGAATTCTGACGTCATTTTTGCTAAAAACTTACATGGACCTCCTTTACGAACTTAGTTATGAATCCAGTTGGATGACATGCCCAAAATGGCCCATTTACCATGTCAAACAAGCCCCAAAGTAGGTAAACCCCCAATTTTGCCGATTTTTTAGTCATATAGTCCATGATATTTCACAATGACCTGGAATTTTGACGTCATTTTAGCAAAAAACTTACACGGATCTCCGATAAGACCTTAGCTATGGAGCCAGTTGGTTGCCATTGCCAAAACGGCCTATTTACAAGGTTAAACAATCCCCAGAGTAGGTAAACCCCCTATTTTAGTAATTTTCGCTTTCTATAGTCCACGACATTTTATGGTGAACTAGAAATATGACATCATTTTTCCTAAAAACATACATGGACCTCCGTTCAGACCTTAGCTATGGAGCTAGTTTGTCGCCACAGCCAAAACGGCCTATTTACAAGGTGAAACGAGCCGCAGGGCAGGTAAATTCTCCATTTTGCCGATTTTCGTGTGTTATAGTCCACGATATTTTATGGTGACCTGGAATTTCAACGTCATTTTTGCCAAAAACTTACATGGACCTCAATTAAAACCTTAACTATAGAACTAGTTAGTTGCCATATCCAAAATGGCCCATTTACAAGGTCAAACAAGCCCTAGAGCCGGTAAACTCCCCATTTTGCTTATTTTCGTGTGCCATTGCTCATAGCATTTTAATGTGACCAAAAATTCTAATGTCATTTTTGCCAAAAACTTACATGGACCTCCGTTAAAACCTAAACTATGAAGCCAATTGGTTGCCACGTCCAAAATGGCCCATTTACAAGGTCAAATGAGCCCCAGAGCAGGTAAACCCCCCATTTGGCTGATTTTCATATGCTTTAGTCCATAGCATTTTAATGTGATCCAAAATTCTAATGTCATTTTTGCCAAAAAATTACATGGACCTCCATTAAGACCTTAGCTATGGAGCTTGTTGGTCGCCACAGCTAAAAAGGCCCATTTACAAGGTCAAATGATCCCCAGAGCAGGTAAACACCCCATTTTGCCAATTTTCATATGCTATAGTCCATAATATTTTATACTGACCCATAATTCAAACATCATTCTTGCCAAAAACTTATATAGAACTCCATTAAGACCTTGGATATGGAGCAAGTAGGTCACCACGACCAAAACGACCCATTAACAAGGTCAAACGAGCCCTAAAACAGGTAAACCCCCATTTTGTTGATTTTCGTATGCCATAGTCCACGACATTTTATGTTGACCCAGAATTCCGATGTCATTTTTGTCAAAGCAATACATAGACCTCGATTAAGACTTTAGCTATGGATAAATTTGGTCTCCATGGAAAAAACGACCCATTTACAAGGTCAAATGAGCCTTAGAGCAGGTAAACCCCTATTTTGCCAATTTTCGTGTGCTATAGTCAATAACATTTTATGGTGAACTAGAATTCTGACATCATTCTTTCCAAAATCCTACATGGACCACTGTTAAGACGTTAGCTACTGAGCTAGTTGGTCGCCATGGCTAAAACTGTCCATTTACAGGTCAAATGAGCCCCAATGTAGGCAAACCCCCCATTTTATCGATTTTTGTGTCCAAGGCATTTTATGTTGACCCGTTATTATGATGTCATTTTTGCCAAAAACAAAAATAGACATCTATTAAGAGCTTACCTATGGAGCCAGTTGTCTCTATTGCAAAAATGGCCCATTAACAAGGTCAAACGAGCCCTAGAGCATGTAAACCCTTCATTTTGCTGATTTTCGTGTGCTATAGTCCACGACATTTTATGGTGACCCGGAATTTTGATATAAATTTTGCCAAAAACTTAGATGGACTTTAGTTAAGACCTTAACTGTGGAGCTAGTTGGTCGCCAAGGCCAAAATGGCCCTTTTACAAGGTCAAATGAGCCCCAAAGAAGGTAAACCCCTTATTTTGTCGATTTTGGTGAGCTATAGTCCACGATATTTTATGATGACCCGGAATATCGATGTCATTTATGTCAAAAACTTACATGGACGTCTGTTAAGACCTTAGATATTGAGGTAGTTGGTCGCCACAGCCAAAACGGTCCATTTACAAGGTCAAATGAGCCTAGAGAAGGTAAACCCCATATTTTGCTGATTTTCGTGTGTTTAGTCAATGACATTTATGGTGATCCATAATTCGTATGTCATTTTAGCCAAAAACTTACACTGACCTTCGTTAAGACCTTATCTATGGAACCAGTTGGTCTCCACGGCCTAAACGGCCCATTTACAATGTCAAACAAGCCCCCGAATAGGTAAACCCCCTATTTTGTTAATTTTCATGTGTTATAGTCCACTACATTTTATGGTGACTCGAAATTCCTACGCCACCTTTACCAAAAACATACATGAACCTCCGTTAAGACCTTAGCTATGGAGAGAGTTGGTCGCCATAGCCAAAACATCCCATTTATAAGGTCAAACGAGCCTAGAGTAAGTAAATACCCTATTTTGCCAATTTTCATGTGCTATATAGTCCACATTATTTTATGGTGACCCAGAATTCTAATGTCATTTTTGCCAAAAACATACATGGACCTCCGTTACGATGTTATCTATGGAGCCAGTTGGTCGCCACGACCAAAATGGCCCATTTACAAGGTCAAACGATCCTTAGAGCAGGTAAACCCCTTATTTTGCTTATTTTCGAGTGCAATAGTCCACGACATTTTATTGTGTCCTAGAATTCCGATGTCCTTTTTGCCAAAAACTTACATGGACCTCCGTTAAGACCATAGCTATAGAGCTAGTTGGTCGCCACAGCCAAAATGACCCATTTACAAGGTCAAACGAGCTCCAGAGCAGCTAAAACCCTTATTTTTCCACCTTTAGTGTACTATAGTCCACGACATTTTATAGTGACTCTGAATTCCGATGTCATTTTTACCAAAAACCTACATGGACCTCCTTTAAGACCTTAGCTATAGAGCTTAAGACCTTAGCTATAGAGCCAGTTGGTCACCATGGCAAAAACAACCCATTTACAAGGTCAAACGAGCCCTAGAGTAGGTAAACCCCCATTCTGCCTATTTTCATATCCTATAGTCCACGATATTTTATGGTGACTCAGAATTCTGATGTCATTTTTACCTCAAACTTACATGGACCTACGTTAAGACTTTAGCTATGGAATCAGTTGGTCGTCACTACTAAAACGGCCCATTTACAAGGTTAAACGAGCCCGAGAGCAGGTGAACCCCTCATTTTATAGATTTTTGTGTGCTATAGTCCACGACATTTTATTGTAATCCAAAATTCCGATGTCATTTTTGCAAAAAACTTACATGGACCTTCATTAAGACATTAGTTATAGAGCCAGTTGGTCTCCATGGCAAAAATGACCCATTTACAAGGTTAAAAGAACCCCAGAATAGGTAAGCCCCCCGTTTTGCTAATTTTCATGTGCTATAGTCCACGACATTTTATGGTGACTCAGATTTTTTACGTCATTTTTGCCTAAAACTTACATGGACATAGGTTAAGACCTTAGCTATAGAGCCAGTTGGTCGCCACAGTCAAAATGGCCCATATACAAGGTCAAATGAGTCCTTGAGCTGTTAAACCACTCACTTTAATGATTTTCGTGTGCTATAGTTTACTGCATTTTATGGTGACCCAGAATTTCGACGTCATTTTTGGCTAAAACTTACATAGACTTCTGTTAGGACCTTAGCTATGGAGTCAGTTGGTAGCCACGGCCAAAACAACCCATTTACAAGGTCAAACGAGTTCCAGAGTAGGTAAACCCCGAATTTTGCAGATTTTCGTGTGCTATAATCGATAACATTTTATGTTGACCCGGAATTCCAATTTCATTTTTGCCAAAATCTTACATGTACCTTCATTAAGAACTAGCTATGGAGTGAGTTTGTTGCCACCATCAAAACGGCTCATTTACAAGGTCAAACGAGCCCTAGAGTAGGTAAACCGCCCATTTTGTTGATTTTCGTGTGCTATTGTCCATGAAATTTTATGTGACCTAAAGTTCCGACGTCATTTAAAAAAAACACTTATATGGACCTCTGTAGGACCTTAGATATGGATCTCATTGGTCGCCATGGCCAAAATGGCCCATGTACAAGGTCAAACGAGCCCGAGAGTATGTAAACCCCCTATTTTGCCAAATTTCGAGTGCTATAGCCCACAATATTTTATGGTTACCTGGAATTCAGACGTCATTTTTGACAAAAACTTACATTAACCTCCACTAAGACCTTAGCTATAGAGCTAGTTGGTTGCCATGGCAAAAATGGCTCATTTACAATGTCAAACGAGCCCCAGAGCCCATTTTACCAATTTTTGTGTGGTATAATCTACGCATTTTAAGGTGACTCAAAATTCCTATGTCATTTTTGCCAAAAGCATACATGGACCTCCGTTAAAACCTTAGCTATGGAGCCAGTTGATTGCCACGGCCAAAACGGCCCATTTACAAGGTTACACGAACCCAGAGCAGGTAAACGCCCTATTTTGCCGATTTTCGTGTGCTACAGTCCATGGTATTTTATGGTGACCCAGAATTCTAATGTCATTTTTACCAAAAACATACATGGCCACCGTTAAGACCTTAGCTATGGATATAGTTGGTCTCCACGGCCAAAACGACCCATTTACAAGGTCAAACGAGCCCAGAGCAAGTAAACCCCCCTCTTTTTCTAATTGTCATGTGATATAGTCAATAACATTTTAATGTGACCCAAAATTCTTATGTCATTTTTACCAAAAACTTACATGGACCTCCATTAAGACCTTAGCTATGAACCCAGTTGGTCACCATGGCTAAAAAGGCCCATTTACAAGGTCAAGTGATCCCAGAGCAGGTAAACACCCCATTTTGCCGATTTTTGTGTGCTATAATCTACAACATTTTATAATGACCTAGAATTCCAACATCATATTTTCCAAAAACTTACATAGACCTCCATTAAGATCTTAGCTATGGAGCCAGTTGGTCGCCACTATCAAAATGGCTCATTTACAAGTTAAAATGAGCCCTAGAGCAGGTAAACTGCCCATTTTACCGATTACGTATGCTATAGTCCATGACATTTTATGGTGACCAAAATTCCAACGTCATTTTAACAAAAACACACATCACTACTAGAAAAAAGGCTTATGGCAATAGTTCTGAAACTGTTGCAATAGATAAGATAACTGTTGCACTAGACCTATGGCAACAGTTTAGGGACTGTTTCATCTGATCGCGTTACGATAGGTGTATCGCAACGGTTTTGTGCAACGATAGGAAAATAATTGCCATAAATCTCTCTCTTACAACTGATATTAACTCGATACCATAGAACAATATATAGCAACGGATTTGTAGCCAAATGTAATGGTTTCAAATGTGTTGTAGTGATATTTTATGGAATGGTTTTAGAAGCTATAGCAACGGTTCAACTTGCACATTGCAATGTTTATTTGAACCATTTGCAACAGTTTGGTAGGCTATTGCAACAGCCAAATGGCATATTGCAATGGTTCAATATGCAAAATTATATTAATTTGATTGTAATAATTATTTGTATATATAATAAAAATATAGCACATAAAAATTTATAAAACTCTTAAAGTAATCTAGTTTTGGTTCAACAAACACAATATTTAAAACAACAATCAGAAGAGTTACAATTAAAGCAACCAATAACTAGGTCCTCCAACAAGCGTGTTCAAATCCTCTATATATGTAGTTTCTCTATTTATACAGTTCTTCTATTCATAACTTATCTTTACATTTCTGTTTACTATTAAGAATGTCAAAACACTTATACTTGCACTCCATTTTTACTTGCTAGTTGATCACTGGTGGTCGAGGCTTTTACTAATTCCAAAATGCATAATTCATGGCCATCCAAATAAGAATCTGCACAAACAATAAGTTTATATAATGAAGCATGTATATATTCAACACTTGAAAATTTAAAAACAAAAATTCTAATTCCTAACCTAAATTGAATAGGGTAACTACTTAACTCAAAATTTTAAGCAAGGGTGGAAACAAACTGACACTCTATCTGTTCATCCGTACAGTTAAAGATGAATTATTCCAGCTAGTTCAAGACCACCATGTGGACCATTCTCGTAAGCATGCTTTATACGAAATAAAATGTTATGTGTAGCCAGATATACAAGAGTTAACCGAAACATATCAACTTCATTAGTTTAAAAATTTTGCCATTTAGATGGAGTAGGAAACACAAATAAACTTGACAACATGTATATCTTGAAATACAAGAGAACTCAAACTTTGAACCATGGCTAAATACAACAATTGACAATTTTGAAAGTTAAAACACCTTTTCGCTTCAAGACTTTGAATTCATTCACTCAAGGTGTTCTTGATGTACAATATGGATATCACAAGACTTTCAAATAGGATTCAAAACAAGTTATCAGATGTTAGCCAACATTTAGATAAACACAAATCTGGACAATTTCATATTTTGATTAAAAATAGGCATATGTTGCCTTTTGAAGTAAAGAAATGACTTTTCTAAGTATGAAGTTATAAATATAAAAGACAGAGAGATTCATTGAACTCAAGCATGTTTTAGGCTTAAAAATAAACAAACAGTCTCATATTTATCGAATGGTGAATTTCATTTAAAATCTTTTTGTCTTGTGGATATAACTCTAAAATTGTAAAGCTCAAGAACTCACCATAAACTCATCCTAAGACCTTAAATCTTTTCTAGATCAAATGAGTAGCAGAAGCAAATCATTGTGTCTCAAAGCATGATCTCCAAGTGTGTAACATAAACAGAACCACAAAATCATAAAAGAGAAGTGTATAAACCATAATTTCCTTAAAACTAATCAATTTAAACAAAGATGTTGATCACATATTGCTAAATGAAAACCAATGATGATTTGATCAAAATTGACATTAATATCTTTCTGAGTAAGTGAATCCTCTTACTCTCAATCACGCATGAATGACAACTAACAAATTTTCATAGTCTTTACAGAAGCATGAAGACACTTGAATTTCTAGAATTTCAAGAGAAAAAAGAGATGATGCATACCTATTTTGTGGAAGCAAACTGAGATGATTTTTTCGAGTCCCCAAATTCCACTTCGACTCTGCTCTTCACTGAAGTTCAATCTCTATAAAATGAAGATCAATATAAGAAATTAAAATTTTTTCACTACATACTAATAATTACAAGTTTAATAGTTGAGCTATAGTTATTTTAGAAAATTACCATGTTATTAGAAAGTTATCAAATTACCTTTTAAAAGTAAATAATACATTCTCAACAACTTATTCATAATACTAATTAATAAGCAACATACCTTCATAGATAGCTATTTGACTAGTTTGAGATATTATTCCAAAATTACTTCACTAAATAGTTTCTACTTTCTAACTCCTCAGTTTCAGAGGGTTATATTTAGACCACTACTACAGTTTCAAGTTCCTTAACAAGAAAGATTCACAAGGTATTATATTTTCACCAATTAGATTCTTTAATCTAGTATAGAGGGTTGTAAGAAATAAGAAATGTCTTTCATGCATATATATCCTATAAGTATCTAGTGAATGGTTTGGGGCATGAGTGTGGTGCTCCTACATTTTCAAGTTTGAAATGACCTAGATTTCTTTTGGTAAGAAGTCGTCACAAATATCATTTCTAAAGTAAGGCAAAAAATGAGAAATCCGAATCAGATTTTCAACTCACATTGGTTTCGCTATTTGCAAGTACTTTCATTATGTATGTTGTAGTCAATGCACTGCCCATTTTATTTGTTATCAAGATAGTACCAAAAATAAAAGAAAGAACTTTGGAACAAATCCAGGCTACTATTAATGCATCATAAAATACCTTAGCAGTTAACACCTCGATCGGTTCATCTTTTCTACTAAAATTTACTCTATCAAATAGCAAGAGAGTTGGTTGAAACTACATGCAAGTGTTTTTTGCATCGTGGATTACATTCCCTATTTTTCAGACACAAGCTTAAGAAGCTGCAAATATTGTAAACTCAGTATTACATTCCCTGTGATATTTTTAAAGGTAAATTAGGAACCATCGTCAATACTATTGACCTACAAAATATTGATAATATCTTCAATAGTATTTTTTTCTCAAATATAACCACATAGAGATTTGGCCATACCTTGCCAATTGTCAGAAACTCAAGCTTATAAGCAGGACCTGCAAGATATGTATCCTTATTGTGACTAGTATGAATAGCTCTTCTAGTGTATCAGGTAATATTATTAGCTTCAGATTCTGCTCTTGCAATGAATTGATGTTGTTTCTCATGTGAATAGTAAATCTCTTCTTGATGGATTTTCCCCCAAATGCACCAGTTTGACTTCTATTACCTGAACAAGAACAGCAGGGGACCTTATGAATGCTTTTGTTTCCTTCACGTTCTGTGTCGAGTTGATCTTTTTTCCACCTTTTTTCTGGTAGACTCGGAGCCATTTTAATATGCCCCTTGGGAACTACAGAATGATCAAGAACTATATGGTGTTCGCATCCACCACTTTCACTTTCATTTTCAACTTGTTTCTTGGTTCTAGCTTCTAATGTTTGGATATTTATACTAATTAGATCGCTAGGATTGGTTGGCGTATCTTGCTTAGAAACATGAGAACAGTTGTTGAAGAGTAAACTTGGATCACTTTCCTCATCCACATTATCAAAGCCTCCAAATCCTTGCAGGTTTTATTTATCAAAAGGAAAAAGGATCAAAGAACGTTGAGTGTATATTATAACTTTTCTCATTATAGCTGTGTGTCGGGCAATTTGTGATCATATCCTTGTACACATACTTGGAAATGATTTCTCATTATAATCTGTTCATCTTCTTGATTGTCGCGAATAATGTTCTGAGACATAAAATTTGAGAAATTTCAGTTGTTGTAACAGCATATGGTTGTGGCCTTCCAAGTAAAACACTTATTTCTCCAAATGATTCTCAAGCAACAGCCTTCCCAATAATCTATTTTTTAACATATTTCAGAAAAAATAAGTTAAGGCTAATGTGTTTGTAAATTATATAATGATTGTTGAATGTGTTATACTTACTTGTTCACGACCATTGATATCTACTAGAAGGTCCTGCAATAGTATACATAACTGATTAATAACACGAAAAACAAATTCGATGTGCTCAAGTAATTGTTCCCAACATATTAACTTACCAATGCTCCTGAGACTATTATGTAAAAATCTGTTTTAGACTCATCCTGTAAAATCACATCTTTCTTGGAAGGATAGTATTTAGCTACCATTTCAGGAACCTTAAATGAAGAAAATAAACCATTGAATATACGTTGTATTCGCCAAGTGAGAAGGGGATCAGAACACTGTGGAACAAGAAATTACCATTTGGAAAAGTAGGTCCCTGGAAACGCCTCAGAACAAATTGGCATTTTGAACTATTGGTAAAAATAGGTAATGTGCAATGCTTGATCTGATAGCTTTTGGTAGAACATTCATGGTCACTTTTTGTTGATGAATAATTATTTTATAATTCATGAGAAGATACAAGTCAATTTCAAGAATACATCAACTACAGAATAGTCACAACACAAGCTATATATTATTATAATAGGAAATAAACCTAAAATCATGTCAAACAATAGCACTTTTGATAATTTAATGGAGAAAAAAGAGGAGGTACTTCAACAATTAAAAGGAATCAATAAAGGAGAAAAGAGGAAAATCAAGTATGATGATCATATCCAAGAAATTATCCACCCATGGAGCTTCACAATAACTCATATACATCGATAAACCGAAAAGAATCCAACTTAGAAATGCGAAAAAAAGAGGAGCCCTTACAAGTTACAGCCATGGCTATAGCTCAAGCGACTATGGTGGACTCGGCCAGAGGCAGGAAGCGCTGGCCAGAGCAGATGGCACTGTGCTCTAGATGGTGATGATTGACAGAGAAGATCACCTTTTGAACTAGTAGCAAAATTTAGTTTATTCCATTTTTATGTTAATGTATCTCTTGCTTCTTGTTGCTTTAACGTAAATCTTCAACAATAAGGAAAGTGTATTTTTGACATCCTACTCAAGTGAGAGGTGAAATCAATGAAGACATCATCAATGCAAGGGTACTCAAGTGAGTAGTCAATTTCATCAGAACTCCAACAAAATATTAAACCCACAATAGCTACAATTTAATGGGAAAAAACCCACAATTAGAGAAATACATCAAATACACTAATCACACCCAAAGATTAAAGACAAAAGAAGAGATTTAAGAATAAAACCTCAAAAGCCCAAACCTGTAGTTTCTTCAGCTATAACCCTAAAGATTTAAGAAGAGAACCTCTAGCATTTGAAGTAGAAAACCTCTAGATTTCTTATATTTTACAAGAAAACATACAACCCTCCATTTCTTTAGATTTCACAAGAGGTTTGAAGAGAAAAATAGGTTTAGATTCGAAATCAAAAATGGGTTTATGTTAGTCCTAAAATGAGAGAAATGAAGAACTTACCTGCAATGCAAATTTTATGTTCGATTGATCTGCTATGAATGGATGAAAAATTAGGTTAAAGAGAACAAGAGGGAGAACTTTTGTGTTCTGATAGTTGAAGAGATGGGAAATGAGCTTAGCAAATGTTTCCCTCGTTTGTATCAATATCTGATAAAGAGAAAAATAAATTATATTTAAAAAATTAGTTAAACATAAAATAGAATGAAAATATTTTGGCGGTTCATCCAAAATAAGAGAGGGAAATTATGGAGGGATTTAATAACCATTCCAATAGAAAAAAAATTCGCATTAAATGTATCCATAGATGACTTTATGGCAACGGTTTTGGAAACCGTTGCAATATGTACGTCTATTGCAACGGTTTTCACACAATGGCAACAGATTTATTACCTAGCCATAGCAATAATACCCAATCCTTTTGGCAACGGTTCAAACAATTGCAATAGACCCTCTATAGCAACGGTTGCTTAAGCGTTGCTAAAAAATTCGTTGTCGTAGGCATTATTTCTAGTAGTGCATGGACCTCTGTTAAGACCTTAGCCATGAAGCCAGTTGGTCGCCACGGCAAAATAGGCCCATTTACAAGGTCAAACGAGCCCAGAGCTGGTAAACCCCCTATTTTACCGTTTTACGCATTCTATAGTCCACGACATTTTATGGTGACCCGGAAATACGACGTCATTTTTGCCAAAAACATACATGGACTTCCATTAATACTTTAGCAATGGAGCTAGTTGGTCACCATGGCCATAACGACCCATTTACAAGGTGAAATGAGCCCCAGAGCAGGTAAACCCCCCATTTTGCCGATTTTCGTATGTTATAGTCCACGGTATTTTATGGTGACCTGACGTCATTTCGCCAAAACCTTACTTCGACCTCTGTTAAGACCTTAACTATGCAACCAGTTAGTTGCCACATCCAAAATAGCCCATTTACAAGGTCAAACGAGCCCCAGAGTAGGTAAACCCCCTATTTTGTTGATTTTCGTGTGCTGTAGTCCATAACATTTTGATGTGACCCAAAATTCTAATGTCATTTTTGCGAAAAACTTACATGGACCTCCATTAAGACCTTATCTATGAAGCCAGTTGGTCGCCATGGCTAAAAAGGCCCATTTACAAGGTCAAACGATCCCCAGACTAGGTAAACACCACATTTTATCGATTTTTGTGTGCTATAGTCCACAACCTTTTATAATGACCCATAATTCCAACGTCATTTTTGCCAAAAACTTACATAGACCTCCATTAAGACATTAGCTATGGAGCTAGTTGGTCACCACGGCCAAAATGGCCCATTAACTAGGTCAAACGAGCCCCAAAGCAGGTAAACCCCCCATTTTGTCAATTTTCATTAGCCATAGTGCACGACATTTTATGCTGACCCAGAATTCCATTTCATTTTTGCAAAAAATTACATAGACATTTGTTAAGACTTTAGATATGGAGAAATTCTATTGCCACAGCCAAAATGCCCCATTTACAAGGTCAAATGAGCCTCAGAGCAGGTAAACCCTCTATTTTGCCGATTTTCGTGTGCTATAAGTCCATGACATTTTATGGTGAACCGGAATTCCGACGTCATTTTTTCCAAAAACCTTCATGGACCTTTGTTAAGATGTTAGCTACTGAGCTAGTTAGTCACCATGGCTAAAACAACCCATTTACAAGGTCAAATGAGCCCCAAAGTAGGCAAACCCCCCATTTTGCTGATTTTTGTGTCCACGACATTTTATGTTAACCTGGAATTTCAATGTCATTTATGCCAAAAACTAACATAGACATTTGTTAAGAGCTAAGCTATGGAGCTAGTTGGTCGCCATTGCAAAAATGGCCCATTTACAACGTCAAACGAGCCCTAGAGCACGTAAACCCCTCATTTTGCCGCTTTTCGTGTGCTATAGTACACGACATTTTATGGTTACCTAAAATTACGATGTCATTTTTGCCAAAAAATTACATGGACTTTAGTTAAGACCTTAACTATGGAGTCAATTGGTCGCCACAACCAAAATGGCCCTTTTACAAGGTCAAATGAGCCCCAAAGAAGGTAAACCCCTTCTTTTGATGATTTTTGTGAGGTATAGTCCATGACATTTTATGGTGACCCCGAATCTCAACGTCATTTATGCCAAAAACTTACATGGACGTTTGTTAAGACCGTAGCTATAGAGCTAGTTGATCACCATAGCCAAAACGGTCCATTTACAAGGTCAAACGAGCCTAGAGGTGGTAAACCCCCTATTTTGCCAATTTTCGTGTGCTATAGTCCACGACATTTTATGGTGACCCAGAATTCTGACGTCATTTTTACAAAAAACTTACATGGACCTCCTTTAATACCTTAGCTTTGGATCCAGCTAATGGCCACATCCCAAACTCCCCATTTACAAGGTCAAACGAGCCCCAGAACAGGTAAACCCCCCATTTTACCAATTTTCATGTGCTATAGTTTGTGGAATTTGTAGTGATCCGTAATTCCTATGTCATTTTAACCAAAAACCTACACTGACCTTTAGTTAAGACCTTAACTATGGAGCTAGTTGGTCGCCATGACGAAAATGACCCTTTTACACTGTCAAATGAGCCCCAAAAAAGGTAAACCCCCTATTTTGCCGATTTTCATGTGTTATAGTCCACGACATTTTATGGTGACCCGAAATTCCGACGTCATTTTTTTGCCAAACACTTACATGGACTTCCGTTAGTACCTTAACTATGGAGCTAGTTGGTCACCACGGACAAAACGACCCTTTAACATGGTCAAATGAACCCCAAAGAAGGTAAACCCCTTATTTTACTAATATTGGTGAGCTATAGACCACAACATCATATGGTGACCCAGAATCTCTACGTCTTTTTATCCAAAAGCATACATGGATGTCCATTAAGACCTTAGCTATAGAGCCAAGTTATCACCACCACCAAAACGACCCATTTACAAGGTCAAACGAATTCAGGGTAGGTAAACCCTCAATTTTGCCAATTTTTGTATGCTATAGTCCATCACATTTTATGGTGACCCAAAATTTCGACGTCATTTTTTCCAAAATATTATATGGACCTCCATTAAGACCTTAGATATGGTTCCAGTTGGTCGGCACAACCAAAACGACCCATTTAAAAGGTCAAACGAGCCCCAGAGCAGGTAAACACCCAATTTTACTAAATTTTATGTGCTATATAGTCCACGACATTTTATGGTCACCCAGAATTTCAACGTCATTTTTGCCAAAAACATACATGGACCTCCACAAATACCTTAGCTATGGATCCAGTTGGTCGCCATGGCCAAAATGGCCTATTTACAAGGTCAAACGAGCCCAGAGAAGGTAATGCCCCTATTTTGCCGATTTTTAGGTGCTATAGTCCATGATATTTTATGGTGACCCAGAATTCCGATGTCATTTTTGACAAAAACTTACACGGACCTCCGTTAAGACCTTATCTATGGAGATAGTTCATGGCCACAACCAAAATGGTCCATTTATAAGATCAAACGAGTTCCAGAGTAGATAAACCCCCTATTTTGTCGTTTTGGTGTGCTACAGTCAACGACATTTTATAGTGACCCAAAATTTCGATGTCATTTTTACCAAAAACCTACATGGACCTCCTTTAAGGCCTTATCTATAGAACCAATTGGTCGCCACAGCTAAAACGGCCCATTTACAAGATCAAACGAGCCCCAGAGCAGGAAAACCCCCATTTTACCAATTTTCATGTGCTATAGTCCACGACAATTTATGGTTACTCGAAATTCCAATGCCATTTTTGCCAAAAATTTACATGGACCTATTTTAAGACCTTAGCTATGGAACCAGTTGGTTATCACTGCTAAAACGGCTCATTTACAGGGTCAAACAAGTTCGAGAGCAACTAAACCCCTTATTTTGAAGATTTTCGTGTGCTATAGTCCACGATATTTTATGGTGACCCAAAATTTCAACATAATTTTTGCCAAAAAACATACATGGACCTCTGTTAAGACCTTAGCTATGGTGCCAGTTGGTCGCCACAGCCAAAACAACCTATTTACAAGGTCAAACGCACCCCAGAATAGGTAAACCCCTCATTTTGCTGATTTTCGTGTGCTATAGTCCATGAAAATTTATGGTGACTAGGATTTCTGACGTCATTTTTGCCTAAAACTTATAGGGACCTATGTTAAGACCTTAGCTAAGGAGCTAGTTATTCGGCATAGAGAAAACGATCCATTTACAAGGTCAAATGAGCCCCTGAGTAGTTAAACCCCTCATTTTAATGATTTTCGAGTGCTATAATCCACTACATTTTAAGGTAACCTGGAATTCTGACGTCATTTTTTACAAAAACATACATAGACCTCCGTTCAGACCTTAGCTATAGAGCTAGTTGGCCGCCACGGCCAAAACGATCCATTTACAAAGTCAAATGAGCCCCAGAGCAGGTAAGCCCCCAATTTTGCCGATTTTCGTGTGTTATAGTCCACGACATTTTATGGTGACTGAGAATTCCTATGTCACTTTTGCCAAAAACATATATGGACCTCTATTAAGACCTTAGCTATGGAGCTAATTGGTCGCCACAGCCAAAACGGCCCATTTACAAGGTCAAATGAGCCTAGAGCAGGTAAACCCCCTATTTTGTCGATTTTCTTGTGCTATAGTCCACGACATTTTATGGTGACCCCAAAATTCTAACGTCATTTTTTACAAAAAACTTACATGGACCTCCCTTAAGACCTTAACTATGGATCCAGTTGGTGGCCACATCTAAAACTGCCCATTTACAAGGTCAAACAATCCCCAGAGTAGGTAAACCCCTCATTTTACCAATTTTCATGTGCTATAGTGCACGACATTTTATAGTGACTCTGAATTCCGATGTCATTTTTACCAAAAACCTAGATGGACCTCCTTCAAGACCTTAGTGATGGAGTCAGTTGGTTGCCACGACAAAAACGACCCATTTACAAGGTCAAATGAACCCCAGAGCAAGTAAACCCCCATTTTGCCAATTTTCATATCCTATAGTCCACGACATTTTATGGTGACTTGGAATTTTGACGTAATTTTTGCTTAAAAATTACATGGACCTATGTTAAGACCTTAGCTATGGAACTAGTTGGTCGTCACTACGAAAATCGCCCATTTACAAGGTGAAACGAGCCCTAGAGCTGGTAAGCCCCTCATTTTACAGATTTTCGTGTGCTATAGTCAACGACATTTTATGGTGACCCAAAATTATGACGTCATTTTTGCCAAAAACTTATATGGACCTCCGTTAAGACCTTAGTGTTGGAGCTAGTTGGTCACCATGGCAAAAATGACCCATTTACAAGGTAAAACGAACCCCAGAATAGGTAAACCCCCCGTTTTACTGATTTTCATGTGTTATAGTCCACGACATTTTATGGTGACTCGGATTTCCAACGTCATTTTTGCCAAAAACTTACATGGACGTACGTTAAGACCTTAGCTATAGAGCCAGTTGGTCTCCATGGCCAAAATAACCCATTTACAAGGTGAAACGAGTCCCAAAGTAGGTATACCCCCGTTTTGACGATTTTCATGTCCTATAGTCCTCGACATTTTATGGTGACTTGGAATTCGAACATAATTTTTGCCTAAAACTTACATGGACCTACATTTAGACCTTAGCTATGGAACCAATTGGTCGTCACTACCAAAATGGCCCATTTACAAGGTCAAAGGAGCACGAGAGCAGGTACACCCCTTATTTTGCAGATTTTCATGTGCTATAGTGCACGATATTTTATGGTGACACTGAATTTCGACGTCATTTTTCCCAAAAACTTACAAGGACCTCTCTGAAGACCTTAGCTATGGATCATGTTGGTCGCCACACCAAAAACGACCCATTTACAAGGTCAAACGCACCCCAAAATAGGTAAACCCCCTTTTGCTGATTTTCGTGTGTTATAGTCTACGACATTTTATGGTGACTTGGATTTTCGACGTCATTTTTTCCTAAAACGGACATGGACCTACGTTAATACCTTAGCTATGGATCTAGTTAGTGTCCACAGCCAAAACAACCCATTTATAAGGTCAAACGAGCTGCTGAGCAGTTAAACCCCTTATTTTAATAATTTTCGGGTGCTATAGTCCACTGCATTTTATGGTGACCCGAAATTTCGATGTCTTTTTTGGCTAAAACTTACATGGACCACTTTTAAGACCTTAGCTATGGAACAAATTGGTCACCACGGCCAAAACATGACACTTACAAGGTCAAACGAGCTCTAGTGCAAGAAAACCCCCTATTTTTCTGATTTTCTTGTGCAATAGTCCATGACATTTTATGGTGACCTGGAATTTTGAAGTAATTTTTTCCTAAAACCTACATGGTCCTATGTTAAGACCTTAGCTGTGGAGCTAGTTGGTCGCCATGGACAAAACAGCCCATTTACAACGTCAAACAGGCTCCAGAGCTGGACAACCCCTCATTTTGCCCATTTTCATGTGCCATAATCCACGACATTTTATGTTGACCCAGAATTCCGACGTCATTCTTTCCAAAATCTTACATGGACCTCCATTAAGCACTAGCTATGGAGCGAGTTGGTTGCCACCATCAAAACAGATCATTTACAAGGTAAAACGAGCCCTAGAGCAGGTAAACCGCCCATTTTGCCGATTTTCGTGTGCTATAGTCCACTACATTTTATGGTGACCTATAATTCCGACATCATTTAAAAAAAACTTATATGGACCTCCGTTAGGACCTCAGCTATGGATCTTGTTGGTCGCCATGGCCAAAACGACCCATTTACAAGGTCAAATGAGCCTGAGAGCAGGTAAAACCTCTATTTTGCTAATTTTTGTGTGCTATAGCCAATGACATTTTATGGTGACCTAGATTTACAACGTCATTTTTGCCAAAAACTTACATTGACCTCCATTAAGAACTTTACAATGGACCGAGTTGGTCGCCATAGCCAAAATGGCCAATTTACAAGGTCAAATGAGCTGCAGAGCAGGTAAACCCCCTATTTTGATAATTTTCGTGTGCTATAGTCCTCGATATTTTAAGGTGACTCAAAATTTTGATGTTATTTTTGCCAAAAACATGCATGGACCTCCGTTAAGACCCTAACTATGGGGCCAGTTGGTCGCCACGGCCAAAACGGCCCATTTACAATGTCAGACAAGCCCAGAGCAGGTAAACCCCCCATATTTTTCTGATTTTCGTGTGCTATAATCCACGACATTTTATGGTAACCTGGAATTCCAACGTCATTTTTACCAAAAACTTACATGGACCTCCGTTAAGCACTAGCTATGGAGAGTTGGTTGCCACCATCAAAATAGATAATTTGCAAGTTCAAAGGAGCCCTAGAGTAGGTAAACCACCCATTTTACCAATTATCGTTTGCTATAGTCCACGCATTTTATAGTGACCCAAAATTCCAATGTCGTTTTAACAAAAACTTACATGGACCTTCGTTAAGACTTTAGCTATGGAGCTAGTTGGTCGCCATGCCAAAAAGGCCCATTTACAAGGTCAAACAATCCCAGAGTTGGTAAACCCCCCATTTTACCAATTTTTGTGTACTATAATCTACGACATTTTGTGGTGACCCAGAATTTCGATGTCATTTTTACCAAAAGCTTACATGGACCTTCGTTCATACCTTAGCTATGGAGCCAAATGGCCGCCACGACCAAAATGGCCCATTTACAAGGTCAAACGAGCCCTAGAGCGGGTAAACTCCCTATTTTGCCAATTCTCGTGTGCTGTACTATGACATTTATGGTGACCCAAAATTCTAACGTCTTTTTTTCCAAAAACTTACATGGACCTCCATAAAGCCATAGCTATGGAGCGAGTTGGTCACCACGGCCAAAACGGTCCATTTACAAGGTCAAACGAGCCCTAGATTCCATTTTGCCAATTTGCGTGCGCTATAGTCCACAATATTTTATGGTAACCCAAAATTCCGATGTTATTTTATCCAAAACCATACATGGACCTCCCTTAAGACCTTATCTATGGAGCTTGTTGGTGTCCAAGGCCAAAAAGACCATTTACATCGTCAAATGAGCCCCAGAGCTGGTAAACCCCTCATTTTACAAATTTTCATATGCTACAGTCCACGACATTTTATGGTGACCCGGAATGCCGAAGTCATTTTTGCAAAAAACTTACATGGACCTCCTTTACAAACTTCCTTATGGATCCAGTTGGACAACATGCCCAAAACGGCCCATTTACCATGCCAAATGAGCTCCAGAGTAGGTAAACCCCCTATTTCGCCTATTTTCTAGTCATATAGTCCACGATATTTTATAATGACCCAAAATTTTGATGTCATTTTTGCAAAAAAACTTACATGGATCTCCGTTAAGACCTTAGCTATAGAGCCAGTTGGTCACCATGGCCAAAAAGGCCTACTTACAAGGTTAAACAATCCCCGGAGTAGGTAAACCCCCTAGTTTACTAATTTTCTCATTCTATAGTCCATGACATTTTATGGTGACCCAGAAATACGACATCATTTTTGCCAAAAACATACATGGACCTCCTTCAGACCTTAGATATGGAGCTTATTGGTCGACACGGCCAAAACGGCCTATTTACAAGGTGAAACGAGCCGTAGGGCAGGTAAACCCTCTATTTTGCTAATTTTTGTGTGTTATAGTCCACGGTATTTTATGGTGACCTGGAATTCTGACGTCATTTTTGCCAAAAACTTATATGGACCTCCATTAAAAGATTAATTATGGAACCAGTTGGTTTCCATGTCCAAAATGGCCCATTAACAAGGTCAAACAAGCCCCAGAGCAGGTAAACCCCCCATTTTGTTGATTTTCGTGTGCTATAGTGCATAGCATTTTAATGTGACTAGAAATTCTAATGTCATTTTGGCTAAAAAACTTACATGGACATTCGTTAAAACCTTAACTATGGAACCAGATGGTTGCCACATCCAAAATGGCCAATTTACAAGGTCAAACGAGCCCCAGAGCAGGTAAACCCCCTATTTGGTTGATTTTCATGTGCTATAGTCAATAACATTTTAATGTGACCCGAAATTCTAATGTCATTTTTGCCAAAAACTTACATAGACCTCCATTAAGACCTTAGCTATGGAGCCAGTTGGTCTCCACAGCTAAAAAGGCCCATTTACAAGGTCAAATGAGCCCTAGAGCAGGTAAACACCCCATTTTGTCGATTTTCGTGTGGTATAGTCCACAACATTTTATACTGACCCAGAATTCCAATGTCATTTTTGCTAAAAACTTGCATAGACCTCCATTAAAACCTTAGCTATGGATCCAGTTGGTCACCACTGCCAAAATGGACCATTAACAAGGTCAAACGAGCCCTAAAGCAGGTAAACCCCCCATTTTGTCAATTTTTGTGTGCCATTGTCGACGTTATTTTATACTGACCCAGAATTTCGATGTCATTTTTGCCAAAACATTACATAGACCTCTGTTAAGACTTTAGCTATGGATAAATTTGGTCTCCACAGCCAAAAGGGCCCATTTACAAGGTCAAATGAGCTTTAGAGCAGGTAAACCCCCTATTTTGCCAATTTTTATATTCTATAGTCCACGACATTATATAGTGACCCAGAATTCCGACGTTATTTTTTCAAAAATCTTACACGGACCTACGTTAAGACCTTAGCTATGGATACATTTGGTTAGCATGACCAAAACTGCCCATTTAAAATGTCAAACGAGCCTAGAGCTGGTAAATCCCCCATTTTACCAATTTTCGTATGCTATAGTCCACAATATTTTATGGTCACTTGAAATTTCGACGTCATTTTTGCCAAAAACATACATGGACCTCTATTAAGACCTTAGCTATGGATCCAGTTGGTCGCCTCAGCCAAAACGGCCCATTTACAAGGTCAAACGAGCCTAGAGAAGGTAAAGCCCTCATTTTCCTGATTTTCGTGTGTTATAGTCCACGACATTTTATGGTGACCCGAAATTTCGATGTCATTTATGCCAAAAACTTATATGGACCTCCGTTAAGACCTTAGCTATAGAGCCAGTTGGTGTCCATGGCCAAAATGGCCCATATACAAGGTCAAACAAGCTCGAGGGCAGGTAAACCCCTCATTTTAAAGATTTTTGTGTGCTATAGTCCACGACATTTTATGGTGACCCAAAATTTCGACATCATTTTGTCCAAAAACATATATGGACCTCCATTAAGACCTTAGCTATGGAACCAGTTAGTCGCCACGGCCAAAACGACCCATTTACAAGGTCAAACACACCCCAGAACAGGTAAACCCCCCATTTTGCTAATTTTCGTGTGCTACAATCCATGACATTTTATGGTGACTTGGATTTCAGATGTCATTTTTGTCTAAAACTTACGTGGACCTATGTTAAGACCTTAGCTATGGAGCGAGTTGGTCGCAACAGCCAAAACGGTCCATTTACAAGGTCAAACAATCCCTGAGTAGTTAAACCTTTCATTTTAACGATTTTCGTGTGCTATAGTCCATTGCATTTTAAGGCGACATGGAATTCGGATGTCATTTTTTACAAAAATATATATGGACCTCCATTCAAACCTTAGCTATGGAGCAAGTTGGTCGCCACAGCCAAAACGACCCATTTACAGGGTCAACTGATCCCCAGAGCAGGTAAACCCCCTATTTTGCCGATTTTCGCGTGCTATAATCCACGACATTTTATGGTGACCTAGAATTCCTACGTCACTTTTGCCAGAAACATAAATTTACCTCCGTTAAGACCTTAGCTATGGAGCTAGTTGGTCGCCACAGCTAAATGACCTATTTACAAGGTCAAACGATCCTAGAGCAGGTAAACCCCCTATTTTGCCGATTTTCGTGTGCAATAGTCCATGACATTTTATAATGACCTGAATTCCGACGTCATTTTTTCCTAAACCTTACATGGACCTATGTTAAGACCTTAGCTATAGAGCTAGTTGGTCGCCACAGCCAAAACGGCCCATTTACAAGGTCAAACGGGCTCCAGAGCAGGAAAACACCATATTTTGCCAATTTTCGTGTGCTATGATCCATGATATTTTATGTTGACCCAAAATTCTAACGACATTTTTTAAAAATATCTTACATGGACCTCTGTTAAGCACTAGCTATGGAGTGAGTTGGTTACCACCATCAAAATGACTCATTTACAAGGTCAAACGGGCCCTAGAGCAGGTAAATCGCATATTTTTCCAATTTTCGTGTGCTATAGTCCACAACATTTTATGGTGATCTATAATTTCGAAGTCATTTAAAAAAGATTATACGGACCTTCATTAGGACCTCAACTATGGATCTTGTTGGTCGCCATGGCCAAAACTACCTATTTACAAGGTCAAACGATCCCCAGAGCAGGTAAACCCTCAATTTTGCCAATTTTTGTGTGCTATAGCCCACAACATTTTATGGTGACCTGGAATTCCAACGTCATTTTTGCGAAAAACATACATGGACCTCCGTAAAGCCACATCTATGGAGCGAGTTGGTCACCATGGCCAAAACGGTCCATTTACAAGGTCAAATGAGCCCTAGAGCAGTTAAACCCCCCATTTTGCCAATTTTTGTGTGCTATAGTCCACAACATTTTATGATGACCCAAAATTCCAACGTCATTTTTGTCATAAAACATACATGGACCTCTATTAAGACCATAGCTATGGATCAAGTTGGTCGCCACTGCCAAAATGGCCCATTTACAAGGTTAAACGAGCTCGAGAATAGGTAAACAACCCATTTTGCCAATTTTCGTGTGCTATAGTCCACGACATTTTATGGTGACTTGGATTTTAGAAGTCATTTTTGCCTAAAAATTTCATGGACCTAAGTTAATACCTTAGCTATGCAGCCAGTTAGTTGCCACAGCTAAAACGACCCATTTACAAGGTCATACGAGCCGCTAAACAGTTAAACCCATTATTTTAACGATTTTCGTGTGCTATAGTCCACTGCATTTTATGGTGACCCGAAATTTCAACGTCTTTTTTGGCTAAAACTTACATGGACCAATGTTAAAACCTTAGCTGTGGAGCCAGTTTGTCACCATGGCCAAAACATGTCATTTACAAGGTCAAACGAGGTTCAGTGCAGGAAAACACCCTATTGTGCCGATTTTCGTGTGCAATAGTCAACGACATTTCATGGTGACCTGGAATTCTGATGTCATTTTTCCCTAAAACTTACATGGACATATGTTTATACCTTATCTATGGAACTAGTTGGTCGCCACAACCAAAAATACCCATTTACAAAATCTTACATGGACCTCTGTTAAGCACTAGCTATGAAGCGAGTTGGTTGCCACCATCAAAACGACTTATTTACAATATCAAACGAGTCCTAGAGCAAGTAGACCGCCTATTTTATCGATTTTCGTGTGTTATAGTCCACAACATTTTATGGTGACCTATAATTTCGATGTCATTTAAAAAAAACTTATATGAACCTCCGTTAGGACCTCAACTATGGATCCTGTTGGTCGGCATGGCCAAAACGATCCATTTACAAGCTCAAACAAGCTCGAGAGTGGGTCAACCACCCAATTTGCCAATTTTCGTGTGCTATAGTCCACGACATTTTATGGTGCCTATTTTGTCGATTTTCATGTGTTATAGTCCACAACATTTTATGGTGACCTATAATTCCGATGTCATTTAAAAAAAACTTATATGGACCTCCGTTAGGACCTCAACTATGGATCCTGTTGGTCGGCATGGCCAAAACCCTCCATTTTGCCCATTTTTGTGTGCTATAGCCCACAATATTTTATGATGACCCAGAATTCGGACGTTATTTTTGCCAAAAACTTACATGGACCTCCGTAAAGCCATAGCTATGGAGCAAGTTGGTCACCACACCCAAAACGGTCCATTTACAAGGTCAAAAGAGCCCTAGAGCAGGTAAACCCCCCATTATGTTAATTTTCGTGCGCTATAGTCCACAGCATTTTATGGTGACCCAAAATTCCAACGTCATTTTTGGCAAAAAACACACATGGACCTCTGTTAAGACCTTAGCTAGGGATCCAGTTGGTTGCCACTGCCAAAATGGCCCATTTACAAGGTTAAACAAGCTCGATAGCGGGTAAACCACCCAATTTGCCAATTTTCGTGTGCTATAGTCCACGACATTTTATGGTGACCCAAAATTTCGAAGTCATTTTTGCCAAAAACATACATGGACCTCCTTCAAGACCTTATCTATGGAACCAATTGGTCACCAATGCCAAAACGACTCATTCACAAGGTCAAACGAGCCCCAGAGATGGTAAACCCCTAATTTTACAAGGTCAAACGAGTCTAGAGCAGGTAAACCCTCTATTTTGCCGATTTTCATGTGTTATAGTCCATGACATTTTATGGTGACCCAGAATTCTGACATCATTTTTACAAAAAACTCACATGGACCTCCTTTAAAACCTTAGCTATGGATGTAGTTGGTCTTCATAGCTAAAATGGCCTATTTACCATGTCAAACGAGCCTAGAGCAGGTAAACCCCCTATTTTACCTATTTTTGTGTGCTATAGTCCATGACATTTTATGGTGAACCAGAATTCTGATGTCACTTTTGCAAAAAACTTACATGGACCTCCTTTAAGACCCTAGATATGGATCCAGTTGGTTGCCACGTCCAAAACTACCCATTTTCAAGGTCAAACAAACCCCAGAGCAGGTAAACTACCCATTTTACCAATTTTCATGTGATATAGTCTATGGCATTTGTGGTGATCCATAATTCCTTCATCATTTTAACCAAAAGCTTACATTGAGCTTCAGTTAAGACCTTAACTATGGAGCCAGTTGGTCGCCACAGTGAAAATGTCCCTTTTACAAGGTCAAATGAGCCCCAAAGAAGGTAAACCCCTTCTTTTGCTGATTTTGGTGAGCTATAGTCCACGACATTTTATGGTGACCCAGAATCTCGATGCCATTTATGCCAAAAATTTACATGATCATCCGTTAAGACCTTAGCTATGGAGCTAGTTTGTCACCACGGCCAAAACAGACCATTTACTAGGTAAAAGGAGTCTAGAGCAGTTAGACCCCCCATTTTTCCAATTTTCATTTGCAATAGTCCACGACATTTTATGGTGAACTGGAATTACGACAGCATTTTTTCCAAAAATCTACACGGATCTCTGTTAAGACCTTAGCTTTAGGGAAAGTTGGTTGCCATGGCCAATTTAAAAGGTCAAATGAGCCCATAGCTGGTAAACCCCCCATTTTGCCGATTTTTGTGTCCACGACATTTTATATTGACCCGGAATTTTGACATCATTATTTCCAAAAACATACATAGACATCCGTTAACACCTTAGCTATGGAGCCAATTGGTTGCTATTGAAAAAATGGCCCATTTACAAGATCAAAAGATCCCTAGAGCAGGTAAACCCCCTATTTTATCGATTTTCGTGTGCTATAGTCCACGACATTTTATGGTGACCCAAAATTCTGACGTCATTTTTGCCAAACACTTACATGGACTTTCATTAATACCTTAATTATGGAGCTAGTTGGTCACCATGGCTAAAATGACCCTTTTACAAGGTAAAATGAGGTCCAAATAAGGTAAACCCCTTCTATTGCCGATTTTGGTGAGCTATAGACCACGACAATTTATGGTGACCCAGAATCTTGACGTTGTTTTTGCCAAAAACATACATGGACGTCTGTTAAGACCTTAGCTATGGAGCCTATTTTTCGCCACGTCCAAAATGGCCCATTTACAAGGTCAAACGAGCCCAGAGCAGGTAAACCCCCTATTTTGGCAATTTTTGTATGCTATAGTACACGACATTTTATGGTGACCCTGAATTCCAACGTCATTTTTACCAAAATCTTACACGGACCTCCGTTAAGACATTAGCTATGGATCCAATTGGTCGGCACGACCAAAACGGCCCATTTAACAGGTCAAAAGAGCCCCAGAGTAGGTAAATCCCTTATTTTATCAATTTTCGTGTGCTATAGTCCATGATATTTTGTGGTCACCTAGAATTTCGATGTCATTTTTTTCTAAAACTTACATGGACCTACGTTTAGACCTAAGCTATGGAACCAGTTGGTCGTCACTACTAAAATGTCCCATTTACAAGGTCAAACGAGCTCGAGACCAGGTAATCCCCTCATTTTGCAGATTTTCGTGTGCTATAGTCCATGATATTTTGTGGTCACCCGAAATTTCGACGACATTTTTGCCTAAAACTTACATGGACCTCTGTGAAGACCTTAGCTATGGAACCAGTTGGTCGTCACTACTAAAATGTCTTATTTACAAGGTCAAACGAGCCCGAGACCAGGTAATCCCCTCATTTTGCAGATTTTCATGTGCTATAGTCCACGACATTTTATGGTGAGACAAAATTTCGACGTCATTTTTTCCAAAAACATACATGGACCTCCGTGAAAACCTTAGCTATAGAGCTAGTTGGTCGCCATGGCAAAAAGACCCATTTACAAGTTGAAACCAGAACAGGTAAACCTCTCGTTTTGCTGGTTTTCGTGTGCTATAGTCCACAACATTTTATGGTGACTTGGATTTCCGACATCATTTTTGCCTAAAGCTTACATAGACCTACGTTAATAGCTTATCTATAAAGCCAGTTGGTCGCCACGACCAAAATGACCTATTTACAAGGTCAAACGAGCCCCTGAGTAGTTAAACACCTTAGTTTAACAACTATCGCGTGCTATAGTCCACTACATTTTATGGTGACCTATAATTCCTACGTCATTTAAAAAAAACTTATATGGACATCTGTTAGGAGCACAGATATGGATCTTGTTGGTCTCCATGGCCAAAACAACCCTTTTACAAGGTCAAACGAGGCCGAGAGTAGGTAAACTCTCCATTTTTCTGATTTTTGTGCGCTACAGCCCACGACATTTTACGATGACCCGAAATTCCAACGTTATTTTGTCCAAAAACTTACATTGACCTCTGTTAAGACCTTAGCTGTGGACCCAGTTGGTCGCCATAGCTAAAACGGCCAATTTACAAGGTCAAATGAGCCCTAGAGCAGGTAAACCCCCCATTTTGACAATTTTCGTGAGCTATAGTCCACGACATTTTAAAGTGACTCAAAATTCCGATGTTATCTTTGCCAAAAACATATATAGACCTCCGTTAAGACCCCAACTATGGAGCCAGTTGGTCGCCACGGTGAAAATGGCCCTTTTACAAGGTCAAATGAGCCCCAAAGAAAGTAAACCCCTTCTTTTGTCGATTTTGGTAAGCTATAGATCACAACATTTTATGGTGACCCAGAATCTCGAAGCCATTTTTGCCAAAAATTTACATGAACATCCGTTAAGACCTTAGCTATGGAGCTAGTTTGTCACCACTGCCAAAACGGACCATTTACAACATCAAACGAGCCTAGAGGAGTTAAACCCTCAATTTTACCGATTTTCATTTGCAATAGTCCACAATATTTTATGGTGAACTGGAATTATGACGTCATTTTTTTGAAAAATCTACATGGATCTCCGTTAAGACCTTAGCTTTGGGGAAAGTTGGTTTCCATGGACCAATTAAAAGGTCAAATGAGCCCAGAACTGGTAAACCCCCCATTTTGCCGATTTTTGTGCCCACGACATTTTATGTTGACCTGAAATTCCGACGTCATTATTTCCAAAAGCTTACATAGACGTCCGTTAACACCTTAGTTATGGAGACACGATATTTTATGGTGACCCAGATTTTCGATGTCACTTTTACAAAAAACTTGCATGGACCTCCTTTTAGATCCTAGCTATGGATCCAGTTGGTCTCCACGTCCAAATCTGCTCATTTTCAAGGTTAAACGAACCCAGAGCAGGTAAACCACTTATTTTACCTATTTTCATGTGCTATAGTCTATGGCATTTATGGTGATCCGTAATTCATTCATCATTTTTACCAAAAGCTTTCACTGACCTTCAGTTAAGACCTTAACTATGGAGCCAGTTGGTCGCCAAGCCGAAAATGGCCCTTTTACAAAGTCAAATGAGCTCCAAAGAAGGTAAACCCACCTTTTTTTGTCAATTTTGGTGAGCTATAGTCCACGACATTTTATGGTGACCCAGAATCTCGATGCCATTTATGCCAAAAATTTACATGGACGTCCGTTAAGACCTTAGCTATGGAGCTAGTTTGTCACCACGGCCAAAACGGACCATTTACAAGGTCAAACGACCCCAGAGGAATTTAACCCCCTATTTAACCAATTTTCGTTTGCAATAGTCCAGGATATTTTATGGTGAACTGGAATTACGACATCATTTTTTCCAAAAATCTATATGGATCTCCATTAAGACCTTAGCTTTGGGGAAATTTGGTTGCCATGGCCCATTTAAAAGGTGAAATGAGCCCAGAGCAGGTAAACCCCTATTTTGCCGATTTTTATGTCGACGACATTTTATGTTGACCTAGAATTTCGACGTCATTATTTCCTAAAACTTACATACACGTCCGCTAACACCTTAGCTATGGAGCCAATTGGTCGCTATTGAAAAAATGACCAATTTACAAGGTCAAACGAGCCCTGGAGTAGGTAAACCCCCAATTTTGCCAATTTTCATGTGCTATAGTCCACGACATTTTATGGTGACCCAAAATTCTAAAGTCATTTTTGCTAAACATTTACATGGACTTTCGTTAATACCTTAACTATGGAGCTAGTTGGTCACCACGGCCAAAACGACCCTTTGACAAGATCAAATAAGGTCCAAAGAAGGTAAACCCCTTCTTTTGCTGATTTTGGTGAGCTATAGACCAAAACATTTTATGGTGACCTAGAATCTCGACGTTGTTTTTGCAAAAAACATATATGGACGTCTGTTAAGACCTTAGCTATGGAGCCTGGTTGTCGCAATAGCCAGAACGGCCCATTTAAAAAGTCAAACGAGACCAGAGCAAGTAAACCCCCCATTTTGCAAATTTATGTATGCTATAGTATACGACATTTTATGATGACCCAGAATTCCGACGTCATTTTTTCCAAAATCTTACACGGACCTCTGTTAACACCTTATCTATGGATCCAATTGGTCGGTACGACCAAAACAGCCCATTTAAAAGGTCAAAGGAACCCCAGAGTAGGTAAATTCCACATTTTACCAATTTTTGTGTGCTATAGTCCATGATATTTTGTGGTCACCTGGAATTTTAACGTCATTTTTGCATAAAGCTTAGATGGACCTACGTTTAGACCTTAGTTATTGAACTAATTGGTCGTCACTACTAAAACGGCCCATTTACAAGGTCAAACGAGCTCGAGACCAGGTAAACACCTCATTTTGCAGATTTTTGTGTGCTGTAGTCCACGACATTTTATGGTGACACAGAATTTCGATATCATTTTTTCCAAAAACTTACATGGACCTCCGTGAAGACCTTAACTATGGAGCCAGTTGGTCGCCATGGCAAAACGACCCATTTACAAAGTCAAATGAACCTAGAACAGGTAAACCCCTCGTTTTGCTGGTTTTCGTGTACTATAGTCCACGACATTTTATGGTAACTTGGATTTCCAATGTCACTTTTGCCTAAAACTTACATAGATCTACGTTAATACCTTAGCTGTGGAACTAGTTGGTCGCCACGGCCAAAATGACCCATTTACAAGGTTAAACGATCCCCTGAGCAGTTAAACCCCTTATTTTTACTATTTTCGTGTGCTATAGTCCACTACATTTTATGGTGACCCAGAATTTTGACGTCTTTTTTGGCTAAAACTTACATGGACCACTGTTAAGACCTTAGTTTGTTACCATGGCTAAAACACACCATTTACAAGGTCAAACGAGCTCCAGTACAAGCAAACCCTGATTTTGCTGATTTTTGTGTGCAATAGTCCACGGCATTTCATGGTGACCTAGAATTCTGACGTCATTTTTTCCTAGAACTTACATGGACCTATGTTAAGACCTTAGCTATGGATCTAGTTGGTCGCCACAGCTAAAACAACCCATTTACAACTAAGCCGAAGATATAAAACGACGGTCCAGGTACAAGAGAAGACTTTATAAGCCGCTTACTCGGAACTTGTGCTTTCCAATCCATACCGCTTTCCTTCATAGCAGCAAAGGGGAACACAATATTGATTCAGTCGGAGGTATACTACTTCTCTGATCAAATCAACCCACTACTCAACCGCCCACGTGTGTGTCTGAGTTAGTGCTGGTAGTCGCCTTCATTGAGTTAGGTTAGTGTGCTTTGCATGCTTTTCTCGAAGCTCATATTGAAGCTCGTCGGTCAAGAAGTTGCATTCCGCTAATCTCACTTTGTTCGAGTGGCTGCATTTTATGTTGACCCAAAATTTCGACGCCATTTTTGCCAAAATCTTACTTGGACATCCGTGAAGCACTAGCTATTGAGCGATTTGGTTGCCACCATCAAAACGGGTCATTTACACGAGTATTAGAGCAGGTAAACCACCTATTTTATCAATTTTCGTGTGCTATAGTCCACAACATTTTATGGTGACCAATAATTTCGACGTCATTTAATAAAAAACTTATATGGACCTTCGTTAGGACTACAAATATGGATGTTGTTGGTCACCATGGCCAAAACGACCTTTTTACAAGGTCTAACGAGGTTGAAAGCAGGTAAACCCTCCATTTTGCCGATTTTTGTGCGCTACAGCCCACGACATTTTATGGTGACCTGAAATTCCGATGTCATTTTTGCCAAAAACATACATGGACATCCGGTAAGACCCTGGCTTTTGGTCCAGTTGGTCACTATGGCCAAAACGGCCCATTTACAAGGTCAAACAAGCCTAGAGCAGGTAAATCCCTCTATTTTGCTGATTTTAGGGTGGTATAGTCCACTACATTTTATGGTGACCCAGAATTTTGACTTTTTTTTTGGCTAAAACTTACATGGACCACTGTTAAGACCGTAGCTATGGAGCCAGTTGGTCACCACGGCCAAAACATGCCATTTACAAGGTCAAACGAGCTCCAGTGCAAGCAAACCCCCAATTTTATCGATTTTTGTACGCAATAGTCCACGGCATTTTATGGTGACTCAGAATTTCGATGTCATTTTATCCTAAAACTTACATAGACCTATGTTAAGACCTTAGCTATGGAGCTAGTTGGTCGCCACAGCTAAAACAACCCATTTACAAGGTCAAATGGGCTCCAGATCAGGTAAACCCCCTATTTTGCCCATTTTCGTGTGCTATAATCCACGACATTTTATGTTAACCTGAAATTCCAATGCCATTTTTTCCAATATCTTAGATGGACCTCCGTTAAGCACTAGATATGGAGCGAGTTGCTTGCAACCTTCAAAACGGCTCATAAACAGGGTCAAACGAGCCTTAGAGCAGGTAAACCGCATATTTTGTCGATTTTCATGTGCTATAGTCCACAACATTTTATGGTGACCTATAATTCCGACGTCTTTTAATAAAAAAACTTATATGGACCTCCGTTAGGACTACAGATATGGATCTTGTTGGTCGCCATGGCCAAAACGACCCTTTTACAAGGTCAAACGAGGCCTAGAGCAAGTAAACCCTCTATTTTGCCAAATTTTGTGCACTATAGACCACGACATTTTATGGTGACCCGGAATTCCGATGCCATTTTTTCCAAAAACTTACATTGATCTCTGTTAAGAACTTAACTATAGACCAAGTTGGTCGCCATATCCAAAACGACTTATTTACAAGGTCAGACGAGCCCTAGAGCAGGTAAACCCTACATTTTGACAATTTTCGTGTGCTATAGTCCATGACATTTTAAGGTGACTCAAAATTTCGATGTCATTTTTGCCAAAAACATACATGGACCTCCGTTAAGACCCTAGCTTTGGGACCAGTTGGTCGCCACAGCCAAAACGGCCCATTTACAAGGTCAAACAAGCCAGACCAGGTAAATCCCCCTATTTTGTTGATTTTCGTGTGCTGTAGTCCACGACATTTTATGGTGACCTGGAATTCCAACGTCATTCTTGCCAAAAACTTACATGGACCTCCGTTAAGCACTAGCTATGGAGCGAGTTGGTTGCCACCATCAAAATAGCTACTTTACAAGTTCAAACGAACCGTAGACCAGGTAAACCACTAATATTACCGATTATCGCGTGCTATAGTCCACAACATTTTATAGTGACTCAAAATTCCGACGTCATTTTAAAAAAACTTACATGGACTTCCGTTATGACCTTAGCTATGGAGCCAGTTGGTTGCTAATGCCAAAAAGGTTCATTTACAGGGTCAAATGATCCCAGAGTTGGTAAACCCCCTATTTTACCAATTTTTGTGTACTATAATCCACAACATTTTGTGGTGACCCAGAATTTCGATGTCATTTTTGCCAAAAGCTTACATGGACCTCCGTTAATACCTTAGCTATGGAGCCAGTTGGTCGGCACGGCCAAAATGACCCATTTATAAGAACAAACGAGTCCCAGAGCAGGTAAACCCCCTATTTTGCCAATTTTCGTGCGCTATAGTCCAAAACATTTTATGGAGACCCAAAATTCCGACTTCATTTTTGCCGAAAACATAGATGGACCTCCCTCAAGACCTTATCTATGGAGCCAGTTGGTCGCCACAGCCAAAACGACCCATTTAAAAGGTCAAACGATCCCATGAGTTGGTAAACCCCCCATTTTACAAATTTTCATGTGCTACAGTCCACGATATTTTATGGTGACCCGGAATACCAAAGTCATTTTTGCCAAAAACTTACATGGACCTCCCTCAAGACCTTATCTATGGGGCCAATTGGTCGCCACTACCAAATCGACCCATTTACAAGGTCAAACGAGCCCAAAGCTGGTAAACCCCCTATTTTACAAATTTTCATGTGCTACAGTCCACGACATTTTATGGTGTCCCGGAATGCCGAAGTCATTTTTGCCAAAAACGTACATGGACCTCCCTCAAGACCTTATCTATGGAACCAATTGGTTGCCATGGCCAAAACAACCCATTTACATGGTCAAACGAGCCCCAGAGCTGGTAAACCCCTCATTTTAGAAATTTTCATGTGCTACAGTCCACGACATTTTTTGGTGACCCAGAATGCCGAAGTTATTTTTGCCAAAAACTTACATGGACCTCCTTTACAAACTTAGTTATGGATCCAGTTGGACGACATGCCCAAAACGGCCCATTTACCATGTCAAACGAGCCCCTGAGTAGGTAAACCCCTAATTTTGCCAAATTTCTAGTCATATAGTCCACGATATTTTATAATGACTCAGAATTTTGACGTCATTTTTGTAAACACCTTACACGAATCTCCGTTAAGACCTTGGCTATGGAGCCACTTGGTCGCCATGGCCAAAACAGCCTACTTATAAGGTTAAACAATCCCCAGAGTAGGTAAACCCCCTATTTTACTGATTTTCGCGTTCTATAGTCCACGACATTTTTTGGTGACCCAGAAATACAATATCATTTTAGCCAAAAACATTCATGGACCTCCGTTCAGACCTTAGCTATGGAGCCAGTTGGTCGTCACGGCCAAAACGACCCATTTACAATGTCAAACGCACCCTAGAACAGGTGAACCCCTCATTTTGCTGATTTTCGTGTGCTATTGTCCATGTCATTTTATGATGACTGGGATTTTTGATGTCATTTTTGCCTAAAACATACATGGACCTATGTGAAGCCCTTAGCTATAGATTGAGTTCGTTGCAACGGCCAAAACGGCCCATTTACATGGTCAAACAAGCCCTAAGTAGTTAAACCCCTCATTTTAATGATTTTCGTGTTCTATAGTCCACTGCATTTTAAGGTGACCCGAAATTCGGATGTCATTTTTTACAAAAACATACATGGACCTTCGTTCAGACCTTAGCTATGGAGCTAGTTGGTCGCCATGACTAAAACGACCCATTTACATGGTCAAATGATCCTTAGAGCAGGTAAATTCCCCATTATGCCAATTTTTGCGTGCAATAATCTACGACATTTTATGGTAACACAGAATTCCAACGTCACTTTTGCCAAAAACATAAATGGACCTCCATTGAGACCTTAGCTATGGAGCTAGTGGGTCCCCACAGCCAAAACGGCCCATTTACAATGTCAAACGAGCCTAGAGCAGGTAAACCCTATATTTTGCGGATTTTAGTATGCTATAGTCCACGACATTTTATGGTGACCTAAAATTCTGACGTCATTTTTACAAAAAACTTACACGAACCTCCTTTATGGCCTTAGCTATGGATCTAGTTGGTGGCCACATCCAAATCTGCCCATTTACAAAGTCAAACGAGCCTCAGAGTAGGTAAACCCCCCATTTTACCAATTTTCATGTGCTATAGTCCATGGCATTTATGGTGATCCTAAACTTTACACTGACGTAGGAGCCTCAGAGTAACTCCTACGTCATTTTAACCAAAAACTTACACTGAACTTCGTTAAGACCTTATCTATGGAACCAGTTGGTCTCCATGACCAAAACGGCCCATTTACAATGTCAAACAGGCCCCTGAGTAGGTAAACCCCCTATTTTGCTGATTTTCATGTTTTATAGTCCACTGCATTTATGGTAACTCAGAATTCCAATGTTATTTTTGCTAAAAACATACATGGATCTCGATTAAGACGTTATCTATGGATCCAGTTTGTCACCACGGCCAAAATGGCCCATTTACAAGATCAAACGAGCCCTAGAGATGGTAAACCCCTCATTTTGCATATTTTCGTGTGCAATAGTCCATGACATTTTATTGTGACCTACAATTCCGACGTCATTTTTGCCAAAAACTTACATGGACCTCTGTTAAAACCTTAGATATGGAGCTAGCTGGTCGCCATAACTAAAACGGACCATTTACAAGGTCAAACAAGCTCTAGAGCAGGTAAACCCCCTATTTTGCCAATTTTCGTGTGCTATAGTCCACAACATTTTTTAGTGACTCTGAATACCGATGTCATTTTTACCAAAAACCTACATGGACCTCCTTCAAGACCTTAGTTATGGAGCCAATTGGTCGTCACGGCAAAAACAACCCATTTATAATGTCAAACAATCCCCAAAGAAGGTAAACCCCTATTTTGACGATTTTCATATCCTATAGTCCACGACATTTTATGGTGACTCGGAATTGGGACATTATTTTTGCCTAAAAGTTACAGGGAGCTATGCTTAGACCTTAGATATGGAACCAGTTGGACGTCACTACCAAAATAGCCCATTTACAAGGTCAAACGAGCCTGAGAGCAGGTACGTCCCTCATTTTGTAGATTTTCATGTGCTATAGTCCACGACATTTTATAGTGACACATAATTTTGACGTCATTTTTCCCAAAAACTTACATGGACCTCAGCGAAGACCTTAGCTATGAAGCCAGTTGGTCTCCACTGCCAAAACGACCCATTTACAAGGTCAAATGCACCCCAGAACAAGTAAACTCCCATTTTGCTGATTTTCGTATGCTATAGTCCATGACATTTTATGGTGACTTGGATTTTCGACGTCATTTTTGGCTAAAACTTACATGGACCTAAGTTAATACCTTAGCTATAGATCTAATTAGTCGCCATGGCCAAAACGACCCATTTACAAGGTCAAAGAGTTGCTGAGTAGTTAAACCCCTTATTTTAACGATTTTCGTGTGCTATAGTCCAATGTATTTTATGGTGACCTAGAATTCCGACGTCTTTTTTGGCTAAAACTTACATGGACCACTGTTAAGATCTTAGCTATGGAACTAGTTGGTCACCACGGCCAAAACATGCCATTTACAAGGTCAAACAAGCTCCAGTGCAGGCAAACCCCCTATTTTGCCGATTTTCGTGTGCAATAGTCCACATTATTTTTTGGTGACCTAGAATTACGATGTCATTTTTTCCTAAAACTTACATGGACCTATGTTAAGACCTTAGCTATGGAGCTAGTTGGTCGCCATGGCCAAAACTGCCTATTTACAAGGTTAAACGGCTCCAAAGCAGGAAAACCCCCTATTTTGTCGATTTTCGTGTGCTATAATCCACGACATTTTATGTTGACCCAAAATTTTGACGACATTTTTTCCATAATCTTGCATGGACCACCATTAAGCACTAGCTATGGAGCGAGTTGGTTGCTACCATCAAAACGGATCATTTACTAGGTCAAACAAGCCTTAGAGCAGGTAAACTACCCATTTTGCCGAATTTCGTGAGCTACTGTGCACAACATTTTATAGTGACCTATAATTTCGACGTCATTTAAAAAAAACTTATATGGACCTCCGTTAGGACCTCAACTACAGATCTTGTTGGTCGCCATGGCCAAAATGACCCATTTACAAGGTCAAACAAGCCCGAGAGCAGGTAAACCCTCCATTTTGCCGATTTTTGTGTGCTATAGCCCACAACATTTTATGGTGACCCAAAATTTCGATGTCAGTTTTGCCAAAAATATACAAGGACCTCCGTAAAGCCATATCTATTGAGCAAGTTGGTCACCATGGCCAAAACGGTCCATTTACAAGGTCAATCGAGCCCTAGAGCATGTAAACCCCCCATTTTGCCAATTTTCGTGTGCTATAGTCCACAGCATTATATGGTGACCCAAATTCCGACGTCATCTTTGTCAAAAAACATACATAGACCTCTGTTAAGACTATAGCTATGGATCTAGTTAGTCACCACTGCCAAAACGACCCATTTACAAGGTTAATTGATCTCGAGAGCAGGTAAACCACCCATATTATCAATTTTCGTGTGCTATACTCCACGACATTTTATGGTGACCCAAAATTCCGACGTCATTTTTGCCAAAAACATACATGGACCTTCCTCAAGACCTTATTTGTGGAACCAGTTGGTCACCACGGCCAAAACGACTCATTTACAAGGTCAAACAAGCCCCAGAATGGGTAAACCCCCCATTTTACAAGGTCAAACGAGCCTAGAGCAGGTAAACCCTCTATTTTGCCGATTTTGGTGTGCTATAGTCCATGACATTTTGTGGTGACCTAGAATTCTGACGTCATTTTTACAAAAAACATACATGGCCCTCCGTTAAGACCTTAGTAATGGATCCAGTTGGTCTCCACAGCTAAAACAACCCATTTACAATGTGAAACGAGCCTAGAGCAGGTAAACCCCATATTTTACCAATTTTCGTGTGCTATAGTCCAAGATATTGTATGGTGACCCAGAATTCCGACGTCACATTTACAAAAAATTTGCACGGACCTCCTTTTAGACCCTAGCTAAGGATCCAGTTGGTCTCTACGTCCAAAACTGCTCATTTTCAAGGTCAAACGAACCCCAGAGCAGGTAAACCACCCATTATACCAATTTTCACGTGCTATAATGTATGGCATTTATGGTGATCCATAATTCATTAATCATTTTAACCAAAAGCTTACACTGACCTTCAGTTAAGACCTTAACTATGGAGCCAGTTGGTCGCCACGACGAAAATGGCCCTTTTACAAGGTCAAATGAGACCCAAATAAGGTAAACCCCTTCTTTTGTCGATTTTGGTGAGCTATAGCCTACGACATTTTATGGTGACCTAGAATCTCGATGCCATATATGCCAAAAATTTAAATGAACATCCGTTAAGACCTTAGCTATAGAGCTAGTTTGTCACCACGGCCAAAACGGACCATTTACAAGGTCAAACGACCCCAAAGGAGTTAAACCCCTTATTTTATCAATTTTCATTTGCAATAGTCTACGATATTTTATGGTGAATTGGAATTACGATGTCATTTTTTCCAAAAATCTACATGGATCTCCGTTAAGAACTTAACTTTGGGGAAAGTTGGTTGCTATGGCCCATTTAAATGGTCAAATGAGCCCAGAGCTGGTAAACCCCCCATTTTGCCGATTTTTGTGTCCACTACATTTTATGTCGACCCAGAATTCCAACGTCATTATTTCCAAAAACTTACATAGATGTCCGTTAACACCTTAGCTATGGAGCCAGTTGGTCGCTATTGAAAAAAGGGCCAATTTACAAGGTCAAACGAGCCCTAGAGCAGGTAAATCCCCTATTTTATCGATTTTCGTGTGCTATAGTCCACGACATGTTATGGTGACCCAAAATTATGACATCATTTTTGCCAAACATTTACATGGACTTTCGTTAATACCTTAACTATGGAGCTAGTTAGTCACCATGGCCAAAATGACCCTTTGATAAAGTCAAATAAGGTCCAAAGAAGGTAAACCCTTTCTTTTGCCGATTTTGGTGATATATAGACCACAACATTTTATGGTGACCCAGAATCTCGACGTTGTTTTTGCCAAAAACATAAATGACTGTCTTTTAAGACCTTAGCTATGGAGCCTGGTTGTCTCCACGGCCAAAACGACCCATTTACAAGGTCAAACGAGCCCAGAGCAGGTAAACCCCCCATTTTGCCAATTTTTTTATGCTATAGTCCATGACATTTTATGGTGACCCAGAATTCCGACGTTATTTTTTCCAAAATCTTGCACGGACCTCCGTTAACACCTTAGCTATGGATCTAATTGGTTGGTATGACCAAAACAACCCATTTAAAAGGTCAAAGGAGCCCCAGAGCAGGTAAATCCCCTATTTTATTAATTTTCATGTGCTATAGTCCATGATATTTTGTGGTCACCCAGAATTTCGACGTCATATTTGCCTAAAACTTAGATGGACCTATGTTTAGACCTTAGTTGTGGAACCAATTAGTCGTCACTACTAAAACGGCCCATTTACAAGGTCAAACGAGCTCGAAATAAGGTAAACCCCTCATTTTGCAGATTTTCGTATGCTATAGTCCACGATATTTTATGGTGACACATAATTTCGACGTCATTTTTTCCAAAAACTTACATGGACCTCTGTGAAGACCTTAGCTATGGAGTCAATTGTTCGCCATGGCAAAAAGACCCATTTACAAGGTCAAACGAACCCAAAACGGGTTAACCCCCCATTTTGCTGGTTTTTGTGTGCTATAGTCCACGACATTTTATGGTAACTTGGATTTTCGATGTCATTTTTGCCTAAAACTTACATAGACCTATGTTAATACCTTATCTATGGAGCCAGTTGGTCGCAACGGCCAAAATGACCCATTTACATGGTCAAACGATCCCCTGAGTAATTAAACCCCTTATTTTAATGATTTTCGTGTGCTATAGTCCACCGCATTTTATGGTGACCCGGAATTTTGACGCCTTTTTTGGCTAAAACTTACATGAACTACTGTTAAGACGTTAGCTATGGAGTCAGTTGGTCACCACGGCCAAAACATGCCATTTACAAGGTCAAATAAGCTCCAGTGCAGGCAAGCCCCCGTTTTTACCAATTTTTGTGTGCAATAGTCCACGACAATTTATGGTGACCCAGAATTTCGACGTCATTTTATCCTAAAACTTACATGGAACTATGTTAAGACCTTAGCTGTGTAGCTAGTTGGTCGCCACTGCCAAAACAGTCTATTTACAAGGTCAAACCGGCTTAAGAGCAGGTAAACCCCCCATTTTGCTGATTTTCGTGTGCTATAATCCACGGCATTTTACGTTGACCCAAAATTTCGATGCCATTTTAGCCAAAATCTTACATGGACCTCCGTTAAGCACTAGACATGGAGCAAGTTGCTTGCCACCTTCAAAACGGCTCATTTACAAGGTCAAAGGAACCTTAGAGCAGGTAAACCGCCTATTTTATCGATTTTCATGTGCTATAGTCCACAACATTTTATGGCGACCTATAATTTCAACGTCATTTAAAAAAAACTTATATGGACCTCCGTTAGGACCACAGATATGGATCTTGTTGGTCGCCATGGCCAAAACAACCCTTTTACAAGATCAAACGAGGCCTAGAGCAAGTAAACCCTCCATTATGCAAATTTTTGTGCACTATAGCCCACGACATTTTATGGTGACCCAGAATTCCGACGTCATTTTTGCCAAAAACTTACATTGAGCACTGTTAAGACCTTAACTATAGACCCAGTTGGTCTCCATAGCCCAAACGACTCATTTACAAGGTCAGACGAGCCCTAGAGCAGGTAAACCCCCTATTTTAACAATTTTCGTGTGCTATAGTCCACGATATTTTAAGGTGGCTCAAAATTTTGATGTCCTTTTTACCAAAAACATACATGGACCTCCGTTAAGACGCTAGATTTGGGACCAGTTGGTTGCCACAGCCAAAACGGCCCATTTACAAGGTCAAACAAGCCAGACCAGGTAAATCCCCTATTTTGCTGATTTTTGTGTGCTATAGTCCATGACATTTTATGGTGACCCAAAATTCCAACGTCATTCTTGCCAAAAACTTACATGGACCTCCGTTAAGCACTAGCTATAGAATGAGTTGGTTGCCACCATCAAAATAGCTAATTTACAAGTTTAAACGAGCCCTAGACCAGGTAAACCACCTATATTACCGATTATCGCGTGCTATAGTCCACAACATTTTATAGTGACCCAAAATTCGAACGTCATTTTAACAAAAACTTACATGGACCTCCGTTAAGACCGTAGCTATGGAGCTAGTTGGTTGCCAATGCCAAAAAGGTCCATTTACAAGGTCAGACGAACCCAAAGCTGGTGAACCCGCCATTTTACCAATTTTTATGTAATATAATCCATGACATTTTGTGGTGACCCATAATTTCGTTGTCATTTTTGCCAAAAGCTTGCATGGACCTCTGTTAATACCTTAGCTATGGAGCCAGTTGGTCGGCACGGCCAAAATGACCCATTTATAAGGTCAAACGAGCCCAGAGAAGGTAAACCCACTATTTTGCCAATTTTCGTGCGTATAGTCCACAACATTTTATGGAGACCCAAAATTCCTATGTCATTTTTGCCAAAAACATACATGAACCTCCTTTAAGACCTTAGCTATGGAGCTAGTTTGTCACCACGGCTAAAACGGACCATTTACAAGGTCAAGCAGTCCCAGAGGAGTTAAACCCCCTATTTTACCATTTTCATTTGCAATAGTCCACGATATTTTATAGTGCACTAGAATTACGACGTCATTTTTTCCAAAAATCTACCTGGATCTCCGTTAAGACCTTAGCTTTGGGGAAAGTTGGTTGCCATGGCCAATTTAAAAGGTCAAATGAACATGGACCTCCTTTAGGCCCTAGCTATGGAGCGAGTTGGTCGCCACGGTCAAAACGACTTATTTACATGGTCAAACGAGTCCCAGAGCAGGTAAACTCCCTATTTTATTGATTTTCATGTGGTATAGTCACAATATTTTATGGTGACCCAAAATTCTGAGGTATTTTTGCCAAAAACATACATGGACTTTCATTAAAACCTTATATATGGAACAAGTTGGTCGCCACAACCAAAACGGCCCATTTACAAGGTCAAACGAGCCTATAGCAGGTAAACCCCCCATTTTGGCGATTTTCATGTGTTATAGTCCATGATATTTTATGGGGACTTGGAATTCCGATGTCATTTTTGCCATAAACTTTGATGGACCAATGTTAAGACATTATCTATGGAACCCATTGGTCGTCATGGCCAAAACCTCCCATTTACAAGGTCAAACGATCCCCAGAGCAGGTAAACCCCCAATTTTGCCAATTTTTGTGTGCTATAGTCCACGACATTTTTTGGTGACCTAGAATTCGTGTGTTATTTTTGCCAAAAAATCTACAAGGACCTCCGTTAAGACCTTAACTATGGAGCCAGCTGGTCGCCACAGCTAAAACAACCCATTTAGAAGGTCAAACGAGCCCAAGAGTAGGTAAACCCCATATTTTGTTGATTTTAGTGTGCTATAGTCCACGGCATTTTATGGTGACCCCGAATTCCAACGTCATTTTTGCCAAAAACTTACATGGACCTCCGTTTAGACCTTAGCTATAAAGCCAGTCGGTCGGCACAGCCAAAATGACCCATTTACAAAGTCAAGCAAGCCCTAAAACAGGTAAACCCCTATTTTCGTGTGCTATAATCTACAACATTTTTGGGTGACCCAGAATTTTGATGTCATTTTTGCCAAAAATTTACATGGACCTCCATTAAGACCTTAGCTATGGATCCAGTTGGTCGCTATGGCCAAAATGTCCCGTTTACCAGGTCAAACAAGTCCCTGAGCAGGTAAACCACTCATATTTTTTATTTTCGAGTTCTATAGACCACGACATTTTATATTGACCAGGAATTCCGATGTCATTTTTGCAAAAAACTAACAAGTACCTCAGTTAAGACCTTAGCCATCGAGCCATTTGGTCGCCATGGGCAAATTGGCCCATTTACAAGGTCAAACAAGCCTAGAGCAGGTTACCCCCTTATTTTGCCGATTTTTGTGTCCTATAGTCCACCACATTTTATGGTTACCCAGAATTCTGACATCATTTTTGCAAAAATTGCATGGACCTTTGTTAAGACCTTAACTATGGAGCCAGTTGTCGCCACATCCAAAACGATCCATTTTCAAGGTCAAACAAGCCTAAAGCAGGTAAACCCACTGTTTTGCCAATTTTCGTGTGCTATAGTCTACGACATTTTTTGGTAACTAGGAATTCTGATATCATTTTTGCATAAAACTTACATGGACCATTATTAAGACCTTAGCTATGGATCCAGTTGGTCACCACGGCTAAAACAGCCCATTTACAAGGTCAGGCGAGCTCCTGAGTAGGTAAACCCCCTATTTTTCTAATTTTCGTGTGCTATAGTCCATGACATTTTATGGTGACCCAGAATTTCGGCGTCATTTTTGCCAAAAATTTACATGGACCTCTATTAAGACCTTAGCTATGGATCCAGTTGGTCATCACGTCCAAAACAGCCCATTTACGAGGTCAAACGAGCCCCGAAGAAGGTAAACCCCCTATTTTGACGATTTTCGTGTGCTATAGTCCATGGGATTTTATGGTGACCCGAAATTCCTACGTCATTTTTGCCAAGAATTTATCTGGGCCTCCTAATGACCTTAGCTATGGATATAGTTGTTCACCACAACTAAAATAGCCCATTTTAAAGGTCAAACGAACCCCAAAGCAGGTAAAACCCCCATTCTGTCGATTTTCGTTTGCTATAGTCCACAAGATTTTTATCATGACCCAGAATTCCAACATGGACCTCCGTTAAGACCTTAGTTATGGAGTCAATTGGTCACCACGGACAAAATGACCCATTTACAAGGTCAAACGAGCCCTGGAGAAGGTAAAGCCCGTATTTTGCCGATTTTCTTAAGCTATAATCCACGGGATTTTATGGTGACCCGAAAATCTAAAGTCATTTTTGCCAAAAATTTTCATGGACCTCTGTTAAGATATTAGCTATGGTTACAGTTGCTAACAACAGACAAAACGGCCCATTAAAAAGGTCAAAGGAGCCTCAGAGCAAGTAAACCCATCATTTTGCTGATTTTCATGTGTTATAGCAAACGGGATTTATTGCTGACCTAGAATTTCGATGTTATTTTTGCCAAAAATTTATATGGACCTCCATTAAGACCTAGCTATGGAGCTGGTTGGTCACCACAGCCAAAACAACCCATTTTCAAGGTGAAACGATCCCCACACCAGGTAAATCGCCCATTTTTCCAATTTTCATGTGCTATAGTCCCCGAGATTTTATGGTGGCCCGGTATTCCGACGTCATTTTTGTTAAAAATTTACATGGACCTCCATTAAGACATTATCTATAGATCCAGTTAGCCATCACAGCCAAAATGACCCATTTACAAGGTCAAACGAGCCCTAGAGCAAGTAAAGCCCCATTTTTGTTGATTTTCTTAAGCTATAATCCACTGGATTTTATGGTGACCCAAAAATCCAAAATCATTTTTGCCAAAAATTTTCATGGACCTCCGTTATGATATTAGCTATGGATACAGTTGCTAATCACGGACAAAACGGCCTATTTAAAAGGTCAAAGGAGCCTCGGAGCAAGTAAACCCATCATTTTGCCGATTTTCATGTGTTATAGTACACGGGATTTTTTGCTGACCCAGAATTTTGATGTCATTTTTGCCAAAAATTTACATGGACCTCCATTAAGACCTAGCTATGGAGCCAATTGGTCACCACGACCAAAACAACCTGTTTTCAAGGTGAAACGATCCCCACACCAGGTAAACCGCCCATTTTGCTAATTTTCGTGTGTTATAGTCCCCGAGATTTTATGGTGGCCCGGTATTTCAACGTTATTTTTGTTAAAAATTTACATGGACCTCCATTAAGACATTATCTGTAGATCCAGTTGGTCACCATGGCCAAAACAACCCATTTTCAAGGTCAAACGATCCCCAGAGTAGGTAAACCCCCCATTTTGTCAATTTTCGTGTTCTATAGTTCACGTGATTTTATAGTGACCCAGAATTCCGACGTCATTTATACCAAATATTTACATAGACCTCCGTTAAGACCTTATATACGAAACCAATTGATCACCACGGCCAAAACATCCCATTTTTAAGGTCAAACGAGCACCGAAGCAGGTAAATCCTCCACTTTGCCGATTTTCATGTGTAATAGTCCACGAGATTTTATGGCCACACGGAATTCGTACGTCATTTTTGCCAAATATTTACATAGACCTCTGTTAAGACCTTAGTTATAGAGCCAATTGGTCACCACAACCAAAACAACCCATTTTCAAGGTCAAACGAGCTCCTGAGCATGTAAACACCCCATTTGATCAATTTTTGTATGCCATAGTCTACGGGATTTTATGGTGACCAGGAATTCTGACGTAATTTTTTCTAAAAGATTACATGGACCTCCTTTAAGACCTTAGATATGGAGCCAGTTGGTTACCACGACCAAAACGGCCCATTTTCATGGTCAAATGAGCCCTGCACAAGGTAAACCTCCAACTTTGCTGATTTTCGTGTGCTATTATCCACGAAATTTTATGGTGGCCCGGTAAGTTAATGTCATTTTTGTTGAAAATTTATATGGACCTCTATTAAGACCTTAGCTATAGAGCCAGTTGGTCACAATAACCAAAATGGCCCATTTTAAAGGTCAAACAAGCCCCGGAGTAGGTAAATCCCCTATTTTTTAATTTTCATGTGATATAGTTCCTCGGGATTTTTCGGTGACCCAGAATTTAGACGTTATTTTTGCCAAAAATTTACATGGACCTCAATTAAGACTTTATCTATGGATCCAGTTGGTCACCACGGCAAAAATAGCCATTTATAAGGTCAAACGAGCCTTAAAGTAGGTAGGCCCCAATTTTGTCGATTTTCGTGTGTTATAGTCCATGAGATTTTATGGTGATCTAGAATTCTAACGTCATTTTTCCCAAAAATTTACATGGACCACCATTAATACCTTAGCTATGGATCTAGTTGGCCACCATGGCCAACTAGATCCATTTTCAAGGTCAAACGAGCCCCAGAGAAGGTAAACTCTCCATTTTGCCGATTTATGTGTGCTGTAGTTCACGTGATTTTTTTGGTCATCCAGAATTCCGATGTCATTTTTTCCAAATATTTACATGGACCTCCTTTAAGACCTTAGCTATGGAGCTTGTTGGTCATCACAGCCAAAACGACCCATTTTTAAAGTCTAATGAGCCTCGGAGTAGGTAGACCCCCCATTTTGCCTATTTTCGTATGCTATAGTCTACGAGATTTTATGGTGACCTAGAATTTCGGTGACATTTTTGCCAAAAATTTAGATAGACCTCCGTTAAGACCTGAGTTATGGAGCCATTTGGTCACCACAGCCATAATGGCCTATTTACAAGGTGAAACGAGAGCCGGAGCAGGTAAACCCCCCATTTTGCCTATTTTCTTATGCTATAGTCCACAGGATTTTATGGTGACCCGGTATTTCGACGTTATTTTTGGCAAAAATTTACATGGACCTCTGTTAAGACCTTAGTTATAGATCCAATTGGTCACCACGGCAAAAACATCTTATATACAAGGTGAAACGAGCCCCAGAGAAGGTAAACCCACCATTTTATCAATTTTGGTGTGTTATAGTCCACGGAATTTTTTGGTGACCCATAATTCTAACAATCTTTTTGCCAAAAATTTACATAGACCTCCATTAAGACCTTAGATATGAGCCAGTTGGTCACCACGCCCAAAACATCCCATTTTTAAGGTCAAACGATCCCCGCACTATGTAAACTGCCCATTTCGCCAACTTTCGTATGATATAGTCTATGAGATTTTATGGTGGCCCGGTATTACGACGTCATTTTGGTCAAAAATTTACATGGACATCCGTTAAGACCTTAACTATGGAGCCAGCTTGTTACAATAGCCAAAACGACCTATTTTCAAGGTCAAACAAGCCCCGGAGCAGGTAAACCCCCAATTTTTCTAATTTTCTTGTGCTATAGTTCGCGGGATTTTTTGGTGATCCAAAATTCCGACGTTAATTTTTGCCAAAAATTTGCATGGACCTCCGTTAAACCTGAGTTATAGAGTCAGTTTGTTGCCATGGCCAAAACGGCCCATTTTCAAGGTCAAACATGCCCTGGAGCAGGTAAACCCCCCATTTTGCTGATTTTCTTGTGCTATGGTCCACCAAATTTTATGGTGACCCGCATTTAGACTTTATTTTTCAAAAAATTTATATGAACCTCCATTAAGACCTTAGCTATGAATCTAGTTGGTCACCCCAGCCAAAACGGCCTATTTTCAAGGTCAAACGAGTCAGAGTAGGTAAACCCACAATTTTGCTGATTTTGTGAGTTATTGTCCACGGGATTTTTTGGTGACCCAAAATTTTGATGTTATTTTTGTCAAATATTTACATGGACCTCCATTAAGACCTTAGCTATTGAGCCAGTTGATCACCACGGCCAAAATGGCCCATTTTCGAGGTCAAATGAGCCCCGCACAAGGTAAACCACCCATTTTGCCGATTTTCGTTTGTAATTGTCCACGAGATTTTATGGTGGCCCGGTATGCCGATGTCAGTTTTGTTGAAAATTTACATAGACCTCCGTTAAGACCATAGCTATAAAGCCAGTTGGTCACAACTACAAAAATGGCCTATTTTCAAGGTCAAACAAGCTCTAGAGCAGGTGAACCCCCCATTTTTCTAATTTTCATGTGGTATAGTCTACGGGATTTTTGGGTGACCTAGAATTCCGACGTAATTTTTGCCAACAAGATACATGGACCTCCGTTAAGACTTTAGATATGGATCTAGTTTGTCACCATGGCCAAAACAACCTATTTAGATGGTCAAACGAGCCTCAGAGCAGGTGAACCCCCATTTTGCCGATTTTTGTGTGTTATGGTCCACGGGATTGTTTGGTGACCGAGCATTCAAACGTCATTTTTGCCAAAACTTTATATGGACCTCCGTTAAGACCTTAGTTATGGAACCAGTTGGTCACCACGGCCAAAATGGCCCATTTTCAAGGTCAAACAAGCCCAACAGCAGGTAAACTGCCTATTTTGCCAATTTTTATGTGCTATTTGATCACGATATTTTATGGTGGCCAGTTATTCCGACGTCATTTTCATCAAAAATTTACCTGGACATCAGTTAAGACCTTAGCTATGGAGCCAGTTGGTCACCACAGCCAAAAGGGTTCATTTTCAAGGTTAAACAACTTCTGGAGTATGTAAACCCCTATTTTTCAAATTTTCGACTACTATTGTCCACGAGATTTTTTGGTGACACGGAATTTCGATGTTTTTTTGCCAAAACTTTACATGGACCTTTGTTAAAACATTAGCTACGAGCCAATTGGTCATCTAGGCAAAAAGGACCCATTTTCAAGGTTAAAAAATCCCCGGAGCAACTAAACCCTCCTATTTTGCCTATTTTTGTGTGTCCATGGAAATTATTGGTGACCCAAAATTTCCAACGTCATTTTTGTAAAAAATTTACATGGACCTCTGTTAAGACCTTAGCTATGGAGCCAGTTGGTCAGCACGGCCAAAATGGCCCATTTTCAAGGTCAAGCGATACCCAGAGCACGTAAACCCCACATTTTGCCGATTTTCGTGTGTAATAATCCAAGGGATTTTATGGTGACCCAAAATTCTGATGTAATTTTTACCAAAAATTTACATGGACCTCTTTGAGACTTTAGCTATGGATCCAGTTGGTCATCACATCCAAAACAACCCATTTACTAGGTCAAACAAGCCCCGGAGTAGGTAAGCCCCCCATTTAACCGATTTTTATATGCTATAGTCCACAAAATTTTATGGTGACCCAGAATTTCGATGTTATTTGTGCCAAAATTTTACAAGGACCACCATTAAGACCTTAGCTATGGAACCAATTGGTCATCACAGCCTAAATGGACCATTTTTAAGGTCAAACCAAACCCAAAGCAGGTAAAGCCCTTATTTTACCGATTTTTGTGTGCTATAGTCCACGGAAAGTTTTGGTGACCCAAAATTCTAAAGTCATTTTTGCCAAAAATTCACATGGACCTCCATTAAGACCATAGCTATGGATTCATTTGGTCATCACGGCCAAAACATCCCATTTTCAAGGTCAAACGAGCCCCGCAGCAGGTAAATTGCCCATTTTGCCAATTTTCCTATGCTATAATCCACGAGATTTTATGGTGGCCCGGTATTCCGACATCATTTTCATTAAAAATTTACATGGGCATCGGTTAAGACCTTAGCTATGGAGCAAGTTGGTCACCACAGCTAACAGGGCCCATTTTCAAGGTCAAACAACTCCCAGAGTAGGTAAACCCCCCCATTTTTCCAATTTTCGACTGCTATTGTCCACGGGATTTGTCAGTGACACTGAATTCTGAAGTTATTTTTTCCAAAACATTACATGGACCTCAGTTAAAACCTTATTTATGGAGCAAGTTGGTCATCAAGGCCAAAACGGCCCATTTTCATGATCAAACAATCCCCGAAGCAAGTAAACACTCCTATTTTGCCTATTTTCATTTGTTATAGTCCATCGGATTTATTGGTGACCCAAAATTCCAACGTCATTTTTGCCAAAAATTTACACGAACATCCGTTAAGACCTTAGCTATAGACCAGTTGGTCACCACAGCCAAAATGGCCCATTTTCATGGTCAAGCGATCCCCGGAGCACATAAAACCCCCATTTTGCTGATTTTCGTATGCTATAATCCATGAAATTTTATGGTGACCCAAAATTCTGATGTCATTTTTGCCAAAAATTTACATGGATCTTATTAAGACCTTATATATGGAGACAGTTGGTCATCACGTACAAAATAGCCCATTTACAAGGTCAAACAAGCACTGGAGCAGGTAAACCCCCCATTTAACAAATTTTCGTATGGTATAGCCCACAAGATTTTATGGTAACCCAAAATTTCGACATCATTTTTGCCAAAAATTTACATGGACCTCCGTTAAGACCTTAGCTATGGAGCCAGTTGATCATCATGACCTAAACAGCCCATTTTTAAGGTCAAACGAAACCCGGAGCAAGTAAACCCCTTATTTTATCAATTTTTGTGTGCTATAGTCCACAGGAATTTTCGATGACCCAAAATTCTGACGTCATTTTGGCCAAAAATTCACATAGACCTCCATTAAAACCATAGCTATGGAGCCATTTCATTATCACGACTAAAACGGCCATTTTCAAGGTCAAACGAGCCCCGGAGCAGGTAAACCCTCCATTTTGCCAATTTTGGTGAGCTATAGTCCACGACATTTTATGGTGACCAAGAATCTCAATGTCATTTATGCCAAAAGCTTACATGGACATCCGATAAGACCTTAGCTATAGATCCAGTTGGTCACCACGAACAAAACGGACCATTTACAAGGTCAAACGAGCCCAGAGCAGTTAAACCCCCCATTTTACCTATTTTTGTGTGTTATAGTCCACGACATTTTATGGTGACCCATAATCTGGATGTAAATTTTGCCAAAAATTTACATGGACATCCGTTTAGACCTTAGCTATGGAGCTAGTTGGTTACCACGGCCAAAGCGGCCCATTTACATGGTCAAATGAGCCCCAGAGTAGATAAACCCCCTATTTTGCCAATTTTCGTTTGTAATAGTCCACGTTATCTTATGGTGAACTGGAATTTCAACATCATTTTTTCCAAAAATCTACTTGGATCTCCGTTACGACCTTAGCTTTGGGGAAAGTTGGTTACCATGGCTAATTTAAAAGGTTAAATGAGCTCAGAGCTGGTAAACCCCCCATTTTGCCGATTATTATTACCACTACATTTTATGTTGTCCCGAAATTCCGACGTCATTATTTCCAAAAACTTAAATAGACGTCCGTTAAGACCTTAGCTATGGAGCCAGTTGGCTGCTATTGAAAAGATGGTATATTTACAAGGTCAAACTAGCCCTAAAGCAGGTAAACCCCTTATTTTGCTGATTTTCGTGTGCTATAGTCAACGACATTTTATGGTGACCCGGAATTTCGATGTCATTTTTGCCAAACACTTACATGGACTTCTGTTAATACATTAACTATGGAGCTAGTTGGTCACCACAACCAAAAAAACCCATTCTCAAGGTCAAATGAGCCCCAAAGAAGCAAAACCCCTTCTTTTGCCGATTTTGGTGAGATATAGACTATGACATTTTATGGTGACCCAGAATCTTGACGTCATTTTTGCCAAAAACTTACATGGACATCTATTAAAGCCTGAGCAATGGAGCCTGGTTGTTGCCACGGCCAAAACGGCCTATTTAGAAGGTCAAACGAGCCCAGAGCAGGTAAATCCCCTATTTTGCCAATTTTTATATGCTATAGTCCACGGCATTATATAGTGACCTTGAATTTCGACGTCATTTTTTCCAAAATCTTTCACGAACCTACGTTAAGACCTTAGCTATGGATACATTTGGTCAGCATGACCAAAACGGCCCATTTAAAATGTCAAAAGAGCCTAGAGCTGGTAAATCCCCTATTTTACCAATTTTCGTGTGCTATAGTCCACAATATTTTATGGTCACCCGAAATTTCGACGTCATTTTTGCCAAAAACATACATGGACCTCTATTAAGACATTAGCTAGGGATCCAATTGGTCACCACAGCCAAAACGGGCCATTTACAAGGTCAAACAAGCCTAGAGGAGGTAAAGCCCCCATTTTGCTGATTTTCGTGTGTTATAGTCCATGACATTTTATGGTGACCCGGAATTTCAATGTCATTTATGCCAAAAACTTATATGGACCTCCTTTAAGACCTTAGCTATGGAGCTAGTTGGTGTCCATGGCCAAAATGGTCCATATACAAGGTCAAAAAAGCCCGAGGGCAGGTAAACCCCTCATTTTAAAGATTTTTGTGTGCTATAGTCCACGACATTTTATGGTGACCCAAAATTTCAACATCATTTTGTCCAAAAACATACATGGGCCTCCATTAAGACCTTAGCTATGGAACCAGTTAGTCGCCACGGCCAAAACAACCCATTTACAATGTCAAACGCACCCCAGAACAGGTAAACCCCCCATTTTGCTAATTTTCATGTGCTACAATCCATGACATTTTAAGGTGACTTGGATTTCCGATGACATTTTTGCCTAAAACTTACATAGACCTATGTTAAGACCTTAGCTATGGAGCGAGTTGGTCGCAACAGCGAAAATGGTCCATTTACAAGGTCAAACAATCCCTAAGTAGTTAAACCCCTCATTTTAACGATTTTCGTGTGCTATAGTCCATTGCATTTTAAGGCGACACGGAATTCGGATGTCATCTTTTACAAAAACATATATGGACCTCCATTCAGACCTTAGCTATCGAGCTAGTTGGTCGCCATAGCCAAAATAACCCATTTACAAGGTCAACTGATCCCCAGAGCAGGTAAACCCCCTATTTTGCCGATTTTCACATGCTATAATCCACGACATTTTATGGTGACCTAGAATTCCTACGTCACTTTTGCCAAAAACATAAATTTACCTCCGTTAAGACCTTAGCTATGGAGCTAGTTGGTCGCCGCAGCCAAAATGACCCATTTACAAGGTCAAACAAGCCTAGAGGAGGTAAACCCCCTATTTTGCCAATTTTCATGTGCAATAGTCCACAACATTTTATAATGACCTGAATTCTGACGTCATTTTTTCCTAAAACTTACATGGACCTATGTTAAGACCTTAGTTATGGAGCTAGTTGGTCGCCACGGCTAAAAAAACCCATTTAAAAGGTCAAACGGACTCCAAAGTAGGAAAACCCCTATTTTGCCGATTTTCATGTGCTATAATCCACGATATTTTATGTTGACCCAAAATTCTAACGATATTTTTTAAAAAATCTTATATAGACCTCCGTTAAGCACTAGCTATGGAGTGAGTTGGTAACCACCATCAAAATGACTCATTTACATGGTCAAACGAGCCCTAGAGCAGGTAAATCGCATATTTTGTCGATTTTCGTATGCTATAGTCCACAACATTTTATGGTGGCCTATAATTTCGACGTCATTTAAAAAAAAACTTATACAAACCTTCGTTAAGACCTCAACTATGGATTTTGTTGGTCGCCATGGCCAAAACTACACATTTACAAGGTCAAACGAGCCCGAGAGCAGGTAAACCCTTAATTTTGCCAATTTTTGTGTGCTATAGCCTACAACATTTTATGGTGACCCGGAATTCCAACGTCATTTTTGCAAAAAACTTACATGGACCTCCGTAAAGCCACAACTATGGAGCGAGTTGGTCACCACGGCCAAAACGGTCCAATTACAAGGTCAAATGAGCCCTAAAGCAGGTAAACCACCCATTTTGCCAATTTTCGTGTGCTATAATCCACAACATTTTATGGTGACCCAAAATTTCGACGTCATTTTGGTCATAAAACATACATGGACCTTTGTTAAGACCTTAGCTATGGATCTAGTTGGTCGCCACTGCCAAAATGTCCCATTTACAAGGTTAAATGAGCTCGAGAGTAGGTAAACCGCCCATTTTGCCAATTTTCATGTGCTATAGTCCACGACATTTTATGGTGACTTGAATTTTTGAAGTCATTTTTGCCTAAAAATTTCATGGACCTAAGTTAATACCTTAGCTATGCAGCCAGTTCATCGCCACAGCCAAAACGACCCATTTACAAGGTCATAGAGCCGCTGAGCAGTTAAACCCATTATTTTAACGATTTTCGTGTGCTATAGTCCACTGTATTTTATGGTGACTCGAAATTTCGACGTATTTTTTGGCTAAAACTTACATGGACCAATGTTAAAACCTTAGCTGTGGAGCCAATTTGTCATCATGGCCAAAACATGCCATTTACAAGGTCAAACGAGGTCCAGTGCAGGAAAACCCCCTATTTTGCCAATTTTCGTGTGCAATAGGCAACGACATTTCATGGTGACCTGGAATTCCGGTGTCATTTTTTCCTAAAACTTACATGGACGTATGTTAATACCTTAGTTATGGAACTAGTTGGTTGCCATGGCCAAAACAACCCTTTTACAAGGTCAAATGGGCTCCAGAGCAGGAAAACCCCCTATTTTGCCGATTTTCATGTGCTATAATCCACGACATTTATGTTGACCCGAAATTTTGACGACATTTTTTCCAAAATCTTACATGGACCTCCGTTAAGCACTAGCTATGAAGCGAGTTGCTTGCCACCATCAAAACGGCTCATTTACAATGTCAAAAAAGTCCTAGAGCAGGTAGACCGCCTATTTTGTCGATTTTCGTATGCTATAGTCCACAACATTTTATAGTGACCTATAATTCCGATGTCATTTAAAAAAAACTTATATGGACCTCCGTTAGGACCTCAGGTATGGATCTTGTTGGTCGCCATGGCCAAAACGACCCATTTACAAGGTTAAACGAGCCAGAAAGCATGTAAACCTTCCATTTTGTCCATTTTTTGTGTGCTATAGCCCACAATATTTTATGATGACCAAGAATTCCGATGTTATTTTTGCCAAAAACTTACATGGACCTTCGTAAAGCCATAGCTATAGAGTAAGTTGGTCACCACACCTAAAACGGTCCATTTACAAGGTCAAACGAGCCCTAGAGCAGGTAAACCCCCCATTTTGTCAATCTTCGTGCGCTATAGTCCACAGCATTTTATGGTGACCCAAAATTCCAACATCATTTTTGGCAAAAAACATACATGGACCTCTGTTAAGACCTTAGCTATGGATCCAGTTGGTTGCCACTGCCAAAATGGCCTATTTACAAGGTTGAACGAGCTCGAGAGCGGGTAAACCACCTAATTTACCAATTTTCGTGTGCTATAGTCCACGATATTTTATATTGACCCAAAATTTCGATGTCATTTTTGCCAAAAACATATATGGACCTCCTTCAAGACCTTATCTATGCAACCAATTGGTCACCAATACCAAAACGACTCATTCACAAGGTCAAACGAGCCCTGGAGCTGGTAAACCTCCCATTTTACAAGGTCTACGATATTTTATGGTGACCCAGAATTCTGACATCATTTTTACAAAAAGCTCACATGGACCTCCTTTAAGACCTTAGCTATGGATTCAGTTGGTCTCCATAGCTAAAATGGCCTATTTACAATGTCAAACGAGCCTAGAGTAGGTAAACCCCCTATTTTACCTATTTTCGTTTGCTATAGTCCACGACATTTTATGGTGACCTAGAATTCTGATGTCACTTTTACAAAAAACTTACATGGACCTCCTTTAAGACCCTAGCTATGGATCCAGTTGGTTGCCACGTCCAAAACTGCCCATTTTCAAAGTCACACAAGCCCCAGAGCAGGTAAACCACCCATTTTACCAATTTTCATGTGATATAGTTTATGGCATTTATGGTGATCCATAATTCCTTCGTTATTTTAACCAAAAGCATACATTGACCTTCAGTTAAGACCTTAACTATGGAGCCAGTTGGTCGCCACAGTGAAAATGTCCCTTTTACAAGGTCAAATGAGCCCCAAAGAAGGTAAACCCCTTCTTTTGCCAATTTTGGTGAGCTATAGTCCACGACATTTTATGGTGACCTAGAATCTCGACGCCATTTATGCCAAAAATTTACATGAACATCCGTTAAGACCTTAGCTATGAAGCTAGTTTGTCACCACGACCAAAACGGACCATTTACAAGGTAAAAGGAGCTCAGAGCAGTTAAACCCCCTATTTTTCCGATTTTCGTTTGCAATAGTCCACGACATTTTATGGTGAACTGAAAGTACGACATCATTTTTTCCAAAAATCTACACGAATCTCCGTTAAGACCTTAGTTTTGGGGACAGTTGGTTGCCATGGCCAATTTAAAAGGTCAAATGAGCCCAGAGCTGGTAAACCCCCCATTTTGCTTATTTTTATGTCCACGACATTTTATATTGACCCGAAATTTCGATGTCATTATTTCCAAAAACTTACATAAACGTCCGTTAACACCTTAGCTATGGAGCCAGTTGGTCGCTATTGAAAAAATTGCCCATTTACAAGGTCAAACGAGCCCTAGAGCAGGTAAACCTCCTATTTTACCGATTTTCATATGCTTTAGTCCACGACATTTTATGGTGACCCAAAATTCTGACGTCATTTTTGCCAAACACTTACATGGACTTTTGTTAATACCTTAACTATGGAGCTAGTTGGTCACCACAGCTAAAACGACCCTTTTACAAGGTCAAATGAGGTCCAAATAAGGTAAACCCCTTCTTTTGCCGACTTTGGTGAGCTATAGACCACGACATTTTATAGTGACCTAGAATTTCAACGTTGTTTTTGCTAAAAACATACATGGATGTCTGTTAAGACCTTAGCTATGGAGCCTGTTTGTTGCCACGTCCAAAACGGCCCATTTACAAGGTCAAACGAGCCCGGAGCAGGTAAAACCCCTATTTTGGCAATTTTTATATCCTATAGTACACGACATTTTATGGTAACCCTGAATTCCAATGTCATTTTTACCAAAACCTTACACGGACCTCCGTTAAGACCTTAGCTATGGATCCAATTGGTCAGCACGACCAAAACGGCCCATTTAACAGGTCAAAGGAGCCCAAGGGAAGGTAAATCCCTTATTTTATCGATTTTTGTGTGCTATAGTCCATGATATTTTGTGGTCACCCGGAATTTCGACGTCATTTTTGTCTAAAACTTAGATGGACCTACGTTAGGACCTAAGTTATGGAACCAGTTGGTCGTCACTACTAAAATGTCCCATTTACAAGGTCAAACGAGCCCGAGACCAGGTAATCCCCTCATTTTGAAGAATTTTGTGTGCTATAGTCCATGATATTTTTTGGGCACCCGGAATTTCGACGTCATTTTTGCCTAAAATTTAGATGGACCTACGTTTAGACCTTAGCTACGGAACCAGTTGGTCGTCACTACTAAAATATCCCATTTACAAGGTCAAATGAGCCCGAGACCAGATAATCCCCTCATTTTGAAGATTTTCGTGTGCTTAGTCCACGGCATTTTATGGTGAGACAAAATTTCGACGTCATTTTTTCCAAAAACATACATGGACCTCCGTGAAGACCTTAGCTATGGAGCCAGTTGGTCGCCATGGCAAAAAGACCCATTTACAAGTTCAATCTAACCCAGAACAGGTAAACCCCCCGTTTTGCTGGTTTTCGTGCGCTATAGTCCGCGACATTTTATGGTGACTTGGATTTCCGACATTATTTTTGCCTAAAACTTACATAGACCAACGTTAATAGCTTAGCTATGAAGCCAGTTAGTCGCCAAGACCAAAATGACCCATTTACAAGGTCAAACGAACCCCTAAGCAGTTAAACACCTTAGTTTAACAATTATCGTGTGCTATAGTCCACTGCATTTTATGGTGACCCAAAATTTTGATGTCTTTTTTGGCTAAAACTTACATGAACCACTATTAAGAACTTAGCTATAGAGCCAGTTGGTCACAAAGCCAAAACATGCCATTTAGAAGGTCAAACGAGCTCCAGTGCAGGCAAACCCCGATTTTGTCGATTTTTGTGTGCAATATTCCACGGCATTTTATGGTGACCCAGAATTTTGACGTCATTTTATCCTAAAACTTACATAGACCTATGTTAATACCTTAGCTATGGAGCTAGTTTGTCTCCACGGCCAAAACAGCCCATTTACAAGGTCAAACGGGCTCCAGAGCAGGTAAACCCCCTATTTTGCTAATTTTTGTATGTTATAATCCACGATATTTTATGTTGAACCAAAATTCCAAAGCCATTTTTGCCAAAATCTTAAGTGGACCTCCATTAAGCACTAGTTTTGTAGCGAGTTGGTTCCCACCATCAAAACGGTTCATTTACAAGGTCAAACGAGCCTTAGAGCAGGTAAACCGCCTATTTTGGAGATTTTCGTATGCTATAGTCCACAACATTTTAAGGTGACCTATAATTCCTACGTCATTTTAAAAAAAACTTATATGGACCTTAATTAGGAGCACAGATATGGATCTTGTTGGTCTCCATGGCCAAAACGACCCTTTTACAAGGTCAAACGTGGCCGAGAGTAGGTAAACTATCCATTTTTCTGATTTGTGTGCGCTACAGCCCACGAAATTTTATGGTGACCCAAAATTCCAACATTATTTTTTCCAAAAACCTACATTGACCTCTGTTAAGACCTTAGCTATGGACCCAGTTGGTCGCCATAGCCAAAACGACCAATTTACAACGTCAAACGAGCCCCAGAGCAGGTAAACCCCCCCATTTTGACAATTTTCGTGTGTTATAGTCCACGACATTTTAAGGTTACTCAAAATTCCGATGTCATCTTTGCCAAAAACATACATGGACCTCCATTGAGACCCTAACTATGGAGCCAGTTGGTCACCACGGCGAAAATGGCCTTTTTACAAGGTCAAATGAGCCCCACAGAAGGTAAACCCCTTATTTTGTTGATTTTGGTGAGCTATAGATCACGACATTTTATGGTGACCCAGAATCTCGAAGCCATTTAAGCCAAAAATTTACATGAACATCCGTTAAGACCTTAGCTATGGAGCTAGTTTGTCACCACTGCCAAAACGGACCATTTACAAGGTCAAACGAGCCTAGAGGAGTTAAACCCCCCATTTTATCGATTTTTATTTGCAATAGTCCACGATATTTTATGGTGAACTGGAATTACGACATCATTTTTTCCAAAAATCTACATGGATCTCCATTAAGACCTTAGCTTTGGGGAAAGTTGGTTGCCATGGACCATTTAAAAGGTCAGATGAGCCCAGAGTTAGTAAACCCCCCATTTTGCCGATTTTTGTGCCCATGACATTTTATGTTGACCTGAAATTCCGATGTCATTATTTCCATAAGCTTACATAGACGTCCGTTAACACCTTATATATAGAGCTAGTTGGTCGCTATTGAAAAAACGGCCAATTTACAAGGTCAAACGAGCCCTAGAGCAAGTAAACCCATTATTTTGCCGATTTTAGTGTGCTATAAACCATGAAATTTTAAGGTGACCCAAAATTCTAACGTCATTTTTGTCAAACACTTACAAGGACTTTCGTTAATACCTTAAGTATGGAGCTAGTTGGTCACCACAGCCAAAACGACCCTTTTACAAGGTCAAATGAGGTTCAAAGAAGGTAAACCCCTTCTTTTCCCGATTTTGGTGAGCTATAGACCAACACATTTTATGGTGACCCAGAATGTCGATGTTGTTTTTGCCAAAAACATACATGGACATCTGTTAAGACCTTAGCTATGGAGCCTGGTTGTCACCACGGCCAAAACGGCCCATTTACAAGGTCAAACGAGCCCAGAGCAGGTAAACCCCACATTTTGCCAATTTTTTAATGCTATAGTCCACGACATTTTATGATGACCTAGAATTCTGACGTTATTTTTTTCAAAATCTTACACGGACCTCCATTAAGACCTTAGCCATGGATTCAATTGGTCGGTACGACCAAAACGGCCCATTTAAAAGATCAAAAGAGCCCCAGAGCAGGTAAATCACACATTTTATCGATTTTCGTGTGCTATAGTCCATGATATTTTGTGGACACCCGGAATTTCGACGTCATTTTTGCATAAAACTTAGATGGACCTACATTTAGACCTTAGCTATGGAACCAATTGGTCGTCACTACTAAAACGGCCCATTTACAAGGTCAAACGAGCTCAAGAGCAGGTAAACCCCTTATTTTGCAGATTTTTGTATGCCGTAGTCCACGACATTTTATGGTGACATAGAATTTCGATATCATTTTTTCCAAAAACTTACATGGACCTCCGTGAAGACCCTCCGTGAAGACCTTAGCTATGGAGCCAGTTGGTCGCCATGGCAAAATGACCCATTTACAAGGTCAAATGAACCTAGAACAGGTAAACCCCTCGTTTTGCTGGTTTTCGTGTGCTATAGTCCACGACATTTTATGGTAACTTGGATTTTCGACGTCATTTTTGCCTAAAACTTAGACCTATGTTAATACCTTAGCCATGGAGCCAGTTGGTTGCCACGGCCAAAATGACCCATTTACAAGGTTAAACGATCCCCTGAGCAGTTAAACCCCTTATTTTTACTATTTTCGTGTGCTATAGTCCACTACATTTTATGGTGACCTAGAATTTTGACGTCTTTTTTGGCTAAAACTTACATGGACCACTGTGAAGACCTTAGCTATGGAGCTAGTTTGTCACCACGGCCAAAACATGCCATTTACAAGGTCAAACAAGCTCCAATACTGGCAAACCCTGATTTTGTCGACTTTTGTGTGCAATAGTCCACGAAATTTCATGGTGACGTAGAATTTCGACGTCATTTTTTCCTAGAACTTACATGGACCTATGTTAAGACCTTAGCTATGGAGATAGTTGGTCGCCACAGCCAAAACAGCCCATTTACAAGGTCAAACTGGCTCCAGAGCAGGTAAACCCCCCATTTTGCCAATTTTTGTGTGCTATAATCTATGGCATTTTATGTTGACCCGAAATTCCAATGCCATTTTTGCCAAAATCTTACTTGGACCTCCATTAAGCACTAGCTATAGAGCGATTTGGTTGCCACCATCAAAATGGCTCATTTACACGAGCATTAGAGCAGGTAAACCATCTATTTTATCGATTTTCGTGTGCTATAGTCCACAACATTTTATGGTGACCTATAATTTCGACGTTATTTAAAAAAAAAACTTATATGGACCTTCGTTAGGACCACAGATATAGATGTTGTTAGTCACCATGTCTAAAACGACCCTTTTACAAGGTCTAACAAGGTTGAGAGCAGGTAAACCTTTCATTTTGCTGATTTTTGTGCGCTACAGCCCACGACATTTTATGGTGACCCGAAATTTTGATGTCATTTTTGCCAAAAACATACATGGACCTCCGTTAAGACCCAAGCTTTGGGTCCAGTTGGTTGCCATGGCCAAAACGGCCCATTTACAAGGTCAAACAAGCCTAGAGCAGGTAAATCACTCTATTTTGCTGATTTTCGTGTGCTATATTCCACTGCATTTTATGGTGACCCAGAATTTTGACTTTTTTTTGGCTAAAACTTACATGGACCACTATTAACACCATAAGTATGGAGCCAGTTGGTCACCACGGCTAAAACATGCCATTTACAAGGTCAAACGAGCTACAGTGCAAGAAAACCCCCTATTTTACCAATTTTTGTGCGCAATAGTCCATGGTATTTTATGGTAACCAAGAATTTCGACATCATTTTATCCTAAAACTTACATGGACCTATGTTAAGACCTTAGCTATGGAGCTAGTTGGTCACCACGGCTAAAACAGTCCATTTACAAGGTCAAACGGGATCCAGAGCAGGTAAACCCCCCATTTTGCCCATTTTCGTGTACTATAATCCACGACATTTTATGTTGACTCGAAATTTCGACACCATTTATTCTAATACCTTACATGGACCTCCGTTAAGCACTAAATATGGAGCGAGTTGCTTGCAACATTCAAAACGACTCATTTACAAGGTCAAACAAGCCTTAAAGCAGGTAAACCGCATATTCTGTCAATTTTCGTGTGCTATAGTCCACAACATTTTATGGTGACCTATAATTCCGACGTCATTTAAAAAAAAACTTATATGGACCTCCGTTAAGACTACAGATATGGATCTTGTTGGTCGCCATGGCCAAAACGACCCTTTTACAAGGTCAAACGAGGCCTAGAGCAAGTACACCCTCCATTTTGCCAATTTTTGTGCACTATAGCCCACGACATTTTATGGTGACCGGGAATTCTGATGTCATTTTTGTCAAAAACTTACTTTGACCTCTGTTAAGACCTTAACTATAGACCCAGTTGGTCGCCATAGCCAAAACGACTCATTTACAAGGTCAAACGAGCCCTAGAGCAGGTAAACCCCACATTTTGACAATTTTCGTGTGCTATAGTCCACGACATTTTAGGGTGACCCAAAATTTTGATGTCATTTTTGCCAAAAGCATTCATGGACCTCCGTTAAGACGCTAGTTTAGGACCAGTTGGTCGCCACAGCCAAAATGGCCCATTTACAAGGTCAAACAAACCAGACCAGGTAAATTCCCCCTATTTTACTGATTTTCGTGTGCTATAGTCCACGACATTTTATGGTGACCCGAAATTCCAACGTCATTCTTGCCAAGAACTTGCATAGACCTCCGTTAAGCACTAGCTATGGAGCGAGTTGGTTGCCACCATCAAAATAGCTAATTTACAAGTTCAAACGAGCCCTAGACCAGGTAAACCACCAATATTATCGATTATCGTGTGCTATAGTCCACGACATTTTATAGTGACCCAAAATTCCGACGTCATTTTAACAAAAACTTACATGGACTTTCTTTAAGACCTTAGCTATGGAGCCAGTTGGTTACCAATGCCAAAAAGGTCCATTTACAAGGTCAAACGATCCCAGAGCTAGTAAACCCCCCCCCCCCCATTTTACCAATTTTTGTGTACTATAATCCAGGACATTTTGTGGTGACCCAGAATTTCGATGTCATTTTTGCCAAAAGCTTACATGGACCTCTGTTAATACCTTAGCTATGGAGCCAGTTGGTCGGCACGGACAAATTGACCCATTTATAAGGTCAAACGAGCCCTACAGTAGGTAAACGCTCTATTTTGCCAATTACGTGCGCTATAGTCCACAATATTTTATGGAGATCCAAAATTCCAACGTCATTTTTGCCGAAAACATACATGGACTTCCCTCAAGACCTTATCTATGGAACCATTTGGTCACCACGGCCAAAACGACCCATTTACAAGGTCAAACGAGCCCATAAGCTGGTAAACCCCCCATTTTATAAATTTTCATGTGCTACAGTCCACGACATTTCATGGTGACCCGAAATGCCAAAGTTATTTTTGGCAAAAACTTACATGGACCTCTCTCAAGACCTCATCTATGGGGCCAGTTGGTCACCAGTGCCAAATCGACCCATTTACAAGGTCAAACGAGACCAGAGCTGGTAAACCCCCCATTTTACAAATTTTCATGTGCTATAGTCCACGACATTTTATGGTGTCCCGGAATGCCGAAGTCATTTTTGCCAAAAACTTACATGGACCTCTCTCAAGACCTTATCTATAGAGCCAGTTGGTCTCCAAGACCAAAACAACCCATTTACATGGTCAAACGCACCCCAGAACAGGTAAACCCCCCATTTTGCTAATTTTCGTGTGCTATTGTCCATGTCATTTTACGATGACTGGGATTTCCGAGGTCTTTTTTGCCTAAAACTTACGTGGACCTCCTTTACGAACTTAGTTATGGATCCAGCTGGACGACTTGCCCAAAACGGCCTATTTACCATGTCAAGCGAGCCCCTGAGTAGGTAAACCCCTAATTTTGCCAATTTTCAAGTCATATAGTCCATAATACTTTATAATGACTCAGAATTTTGACGTCATTTTTGCAAAAACCTAACACGAATCTCCGTTAAGACCTTGGCTATGGAGCCTGTTGGTCGCCATGGCCAAAACGGCCTACTTATAAGGTTAAACAATCCCCAAAGTAGGTAAATCCTTTATTTTACTGATTTTTGTGTTCTATAGTCCACGACATTTTATGGTGACCCAGAAATAGAACATCATTTTAGCCAAAAACATACATGGACCTCCATTAAGACCTTAGCTATGGAACTAGTTGGTCGCCACGGCCAAAACGACCCATTTACAAGGTCAAACGCACCCCAGAATAGGTAAATCCCCCATTTTGCTGATTTTCATGTCCTATTGTCCATGTCATTTTATGATGATTGGATATCCAATGTCATTTTTGCCTAAAACTTACGTAGACCTATGTGAAGCCCTTAGCTATGGAGTGAGTTGGTTGCAACGGCCAAAACGGCCCATTTACATGGTCAAAAAAGCCCTAAGTAGTTAAATACCTCATTTTAACGATTTTCGTGTTTTATAGTCCACTGCATTTTAAGGTGACTCGGAATTCGGACGTCATTTTTTACGAAAACATACATGGACCTCCATTTAGACCTTAGCTATGGATCTAGTTGGTCGCCACGACTAAAACGACCCATTTACATGGTCAAATGATCCCTAGAGCAGGTAAATCCCCCATTTTGCCCATTTTTGCGTGCTATAGTCCACGACATTTTATGGTGACCCAGAATTCCTACTTCACTTTTGCCAAAAACATAAATGGACCTCCACTGAGACCATAGCTATGGAGCAAGTTGGTCCCCACAACCAAAATGGCCCATTTACAAGGTCAAATGAGCCTAGAGCAGGTAAACCCCATATTTTGTTGATTTTCGTGTGCTATAGTCAACGAAATTTTATGGTAACCTAAAATTCTGACGTCATTTTTACAAAAAACTTACTCGAATCTCCTTTATGACCTTAGCTATTGATCCAGTTGGTGGCCACATCCAAAACTGCCAATTTACAAGGTCAAACGAGCCTCAGAGCAGGTAAACCCCCCATTTTACAAATTTTAATATGCTATAGTCCATGGCATTTATGGTGATCTATAATTCCTACGTCATTTTAACCAAAAACTTACACTGACCTTCATTAAGACCTTATCTATGGAACCAGTTGGTCTCTACGGCCAAAACGGCCCATTTACAATGTCAAACAAGCCCTCGAGTAGGTAAATCCCCCATTTTGCCGATTTTTGTGTGTTATATAGTCCACTGCATTTTATGGTGGCTCATAATTACGATGTTATTTTCACTAAAAACATATATGGACCTCAAGTAAGACGTTATCTATGGATCCAGTTGGTTGCCACGACCAAAACGACCCATTTACAAGGTCAAACAAGCCCTAGAGATGGTAAACCCCTCATTTTGATTATTTTTCGTGTGCAATAGTCCATAACATTTTATTATGACCTAGAATTCCGACGTTATTTTTGCCAAAAACTTACATGTACCTCCGTTAAGACCTTACTATAGAGCTAGTTGGTTGCAATAGCCAAAACAACCCATTTACAAGGTCAAACGAGCTCTAGAGCAGGTAAAACCCTTATTTTGCCAATTTTCGTGTGCTATAGTCCACAGCATTTTATAGTGACTCTGAATACCGATGTCATTTTTACCAAAAACATTTTATGATGACACAAAATTTTGACGTTATTTTTCCCAAAAACTTACATGGACCTCTGTGAAGACCTTAGCTATGGAGCTAGTTGCTCACCACAGCCAAAACGACCCATTTACAAGGTCAAACGCACCCCAAATTAGGTAAACCCCCGTTCTACTGATTTTCGTGTTCTATAGTCTACGACATTTTATAGTGACTTGGATTTTCGACGTAATTTTTGCCTAAAACTTACATGGACCTAAGTTAATACCTTAGCTATGGATCTAGTTAGTCGCCAAAGCCAAAACGACCCATTTACAAGGTCAAAGAGCCGCTCAGTAGTTAAACCCCTTATTTTAACGATTTTCGTGTGCTATAGTCCATTGCATTTTATGGTGACTCAGAATTTCTAATTCTTTTTTGGCTAAAACTTACATGGACCACTGTTAAGACCTTGGCTATGAAGCCAGTTGGTCACCATGGCCAAAAAATGCCATTTACAAGGTCAAACGAGCTCCAATGCAGGCAAACCCCTTATTTTATCGATTTTCGTGTGCAATAGTCCACATCATTTTATGGTGACCTGGAATTACGATGTCATTTAATCCTAAAACTTACATGGACCTATGTTAAGACCATAGCTATGGAGCTAGTTGGTCGCCACATTGAAAACTGCCCATTTACAAGGTTAAAAGGGATCCAGAGCAGGAAAACCCCCCATTTTGTCGATTTTTTTTGTGCTATAATCCATGACATTTTATGTTGACCTAGAATTCTAATGAAAATTTTTCCAAAATCTTACATGGACCTCCGTTAATCACTAGCTATGGTGCGAGTTGGTTTCCACCATCAAAACGGATCATTTACAAGGTCAAAAGAGCCCTAGAGCAGGTAAATCGCTCATTTTGTCTATTTTAGTGTGCTATAGTCCATAACATTTTATGGTGACCAACAATTCCGATGTCATTTAAGAAAAACTTATATGGACCTCCGTTAGGACCTCAAATATGGATCTTGTTGGTCGCCATGGCCAAAACGACCCATTTGCAAGGTCAAACGAGCTCGAGAACAAGTAAACCCTCCATTTTGCCAATTTTTGTGTGCTATAGCCCACAACATTTTATGGTGACCCAAAATTTCGATGTCATTTTTGCCAAAAAGTTACACGGACCTCCGTAAAGCCATAGCTATAGAGCGAGTTGGTCACCACAGCCAAAACGGTCCATTTACAAGGTCAAACGAGCCTTAGAACAGGTAAACCCCCTATTTTACCAGTTTTCATGTGCTATAGTCCACAGCATTTTATGGTGACCAAAAATTGCAACGTCATTTTTGCCAAAAAACATATATAGACCTCTGTTAAGACCATAGTTATGGATCTAGTTGGTCGCCACTACCAAAATGACCCATTTACAAGGTTAATTGATCTCGAAAGCAGGTAAACCACCCATTTTACCAATTTTTGTGTGCTATACTCCACGACATTTTATGGTGACCCAAAATTCCGACGTCATTTTTGCCAAAAACATACATGGACCTCCCTCAAGACCCTATCAGTAGAACCAGTTGGTCACCACGGCCAAAACGACTCATTTACAAGGTCAAAGGAGCCCCAGAATGGGTAAACCCCCCATTTTACAAGGTCAAACGAGCCTAGAGCAGGTAAACCCTTTATTTTGCCGATTTTCGTGTGCTATAATCCATGACATTTTGTGGTGACCCGAAATTCTGACGTTATTTTTACAAAAAACATACATGAACCTCCTTTAAGACCATAGCTATGAAGCTAGTTTGTCACCACGGCTAAAACGGACCATTTACAAGGTCAAACAGGCCCAGAGGAGTTAAAACCCCTATTTTATTGATTTTCATTTGCAATAGTCCACGATATTTTATGGTGAACTGAAATTACGACGTCATTTTTTCCAAAAATCTACCTGGATCTCCGTTAAGAACTTAGCTTTGGGGAAAGTTGGTTGCCATGGCCAATTTAAAAGGTCAAATGAACATGGACCTCCGTCAAGCCCTAGCTATGGAGCGAGTTGGTCGCCACGGTCAAAACGACTTATTTACACGGTCAAACGAGCCCCAGAGCAGGTAAACTCCCTATTTTATTGATTTTCATGCGGTATAGTCTACAATATTTTTATGGTGACCCAAAATTCCGACGTACTTTTGAAAAAAACATACATGGACTTCCATTAAAACCTTAGATATGGAACCATTTGGTCGCCACAACCAAAACGGTCCATTTACAAGGTCAAACAAGCCTAGAGCAGGTAAACCCCCCATTTTGGCGATTTTCACGTGTTATAGTCCACGATATTTTATGGGGACTTGGAATTCCAATGTCATTTTTGCCATAAACTTAGATGGACCAATGTTAAGACATTATCTATGGAACTCGTTGGTCGTCATGGCCAAAACCTCCCATTTACAAGGTCAAACGATCCCCAGAGCAAGTAAACCCTCAATTTTGCCAATTTTCGTGTGCAATAGTCCACGACATTTTTTGGTAACCTAGAATTCGTGTGTTATTTTTGCCAAAAATCTACAAGGACCTCCGTTAAGACCTTAGCTATGGAGCCAGTTGGTCGCCACAGCCCAAACAACCCATTTAGAAGGTCAAACGAGCCCAAGAGCAGGTAAACCCCATATTTTATTGATATTCATGTGCTATAGTCCACGGCATTTTATGGTAACCTTGAATTTCGATGTCATTTTTGCCAAAAACATACATGGACCTCCGTTCAGACCTTAGCTATAAAGCCAGTTGGTCGTCACTGCCAAAACGACCCATTTACAAAGTCAAACGAGCCCTAGAACAGGTAAACCCCCTATTTTGCCAATTTTCGTCTGCTATAATCCACAACATTTTAGGGTGACCTAGAATTTTGATGTCATTTTTGCCAAAAATTTACATGGAACTCCATTAAGACCTTAGCTATGGATCCAATTGGTCGTTATGGCCAAAATGTCCCGTTTACCAGGTCAAACAAGTCCTAGAGCAGGTAAACCACTCAAATTTTTTATTTTCGACTGCTATAGACCATGACATTTTATATTGACCAGGAATTCCGATGTCATTTTTGCAAAAAACTAACAGGTACCTCAATTAAGACCTTAGCTACCGAGCCATTTGGTCGCCAAGGGCAAACTGGCCCATTTACAAGGTCAAACAAGCCTAGAGCAGGTAAACCCCCCTATTTTGCCGATTTTTGTGTGCTATAGTCCACCACATTTTATGGTTACCCAGAATTCTGACATCATTTTTGTAAAAAATTGCATGGACCTTTGTTAAGACCTTAACTATGGAGCCAGTTGGTCGCCTCATTCAAAACGACCCATTTTCAAGGTCAAACGAGCCTAGAGCAGATAAATCCACTGTTTTGCCTATTTTTGTGTGCTATAGTCCACGATATTTTTTGGTAACTAGGAATTATGGCGTCATTTTTGCATAAAACTTACATGGACCATTATTAAGACCTTCGCTATGGAATCAGTTGGTCACCACAGCCAAAACAGCCCATTTACAAGGTCAAGCAAGCTCCTGAGTAGGTAAACTCCCTATTTTTCTAATTTTCGTGTGCTATAGTCCATGACATTTTATGGTGACCCAAAATTTCGACGTCATTTTTGCCAAAAATTTACATGGACCTCTGTTAACACCTTAGCTATGGATCCAGTTGGTCATCACGTCCAAAACAGCCCATTTACGAGGTCAAACGAGCCCCGGAGAAGGTAAACCCCCTATTTTGTCGATTTTCGTGTGCTATAGTCCATGGGATTTTATGGTGACCCCAAAATTACTACATCATTTTTGCCAAGAATTTATCTGGGCCTCTGTAATGACCTTAGCTATGGATCCAGTTGTTCACCATAGCCAAAATGGCCCATTTTAAAGGTCAAACGAACCCCAAAGCAGGTAAAGCCCCCATTCTGTCGATTTTCAATTGCTATAGTCCACAAGATTTTTATCGTGACCCAGAATTCCAACATGGACCTCCGTTAAGACCTCAGTTATGGAGTCAATTGGTCATCACGGACAAAATGACCCATTTACAAGGTCAAACGAGCCCTGGAGCAAGTAAAGCCCCTATTTTGCCGATTTTCTTGAGCTATAATCCACGGGATTTTATGGTGACCCGAAAATCCAACATCATTTTTGCCAAAAATTTTCATGGACCTCCGTTAAGATTTTAGCTGTGGATACAGTTGCTAACCACAGACAAAACGGCCCATTTAAAAGGTCAAAGGAGCCTCGGAGCAAGTAAACCCATCATTTTGTTGATTTTCATGTGTTATAGCATACGGGATTTATTGCTAAACCAGAATTTCGATGTTATTTTTGCTAAAAATTTATATGGACCTCCATTAAGACCTAGCTATGGAGCTAGTTGGTCAACACAGCCAAAACAGCCCATTTAAAAGTTGAAACGATCCCCACACAAGGTAAATCGCCCATTTTGCCAATTTTCGTGTGCTATAGCCCTCGAGATTTTATGGTGGCCCGGTATTCCGACGTTATTTTTCTTAAAAATTTACATGAACCTCCATTAAGACATTATCTATAGATCCAGTTGGCCACCACGACCAAAATGACCCATTTACAAGGTCAAACGAGCCCTGGAGCACGTAAAGCCCCATTTTTGCCGATTTTCTTGAGCTATAATCCACAGAATTTTATGGTGACCCGAAAATCCAAAGTCATTTTTGCCAAAAAATTTCATGGACCTCCGTTAAGATATTAGCTATGGAAACAGTTGCTAACCACAGACAAAACGGCCCATTTAAAAGGTCAAAGGAGCCTCAGAGCAAGTAAACCCATTATTTTGCCGATTTTCATGTGTTATAGCACACGGGATTTTTTGCTGACCCAGAATTTCGAAGTCATTTTTGCCAAAAATTTATATGGACCTCCATTAAGACCTAGCTATGGAGCTAGTTGGTCAACACAGCCAAAACAGCCCATTTTCAAGGTGAAATGATCCCCACACCAGGTAAATTGCCCATTTTGCCAATTTTCGTGCGCTATAGTCCCCGAGATTTTATGGTGGCCCAGTATTCCGACGTCATTTTTGTTAAAAATTTACATGGACCTCCATTAAGACATTATCTGTAGATCCAGTTGGTCACCATGGCCAAAACAACCCATTTTCAAGGTCAAACGATCCCTAGAGTAGGTAAACCCCCCATTTTGCCAATTTTCATGTACTATAGTTCACGTGATTTTATGGTGACCCAGAATTCCGATGTCATTTTTACCAAATATTTACATAGACCTCCGCTAAGACCTTATATACGGAACCAATTGATCACCACGGCCAAAACATCCCATTTTTAAGGTCAAAAGAGCACCGGAGCAGGTAAATCCTCCATTTTGCCGATTTTCATTTGTAATAGTCCACGAGATTTTTTGGGCACACGGAATTCCTACGTCATTTTTGCCAAATATTTACTTGGACCTCTGTTAAGACCTTAGTTATTGAGCCAATTGGTCACCACAGCCAAAACAACCCATTTTCAAGGTCAAACGAGCTCCTGAGCATGTAAACACCCCATTTGATCAATTTTTGTGTGCCATAGTCTACGGGATTTTATGGTGACCAGGAATTCTGACGAAATTTTTTCTAAAAGATTACATGGACCTCCTTTAAGACCTTAGATATGGAGCCAGTTGGTTACCACGACCAAAACGCCCTATTTTCATTGTCAAACGAGCCATGCACAAGGTAAACCTCCATCTTTGCTGATTTTCGTGTGCCAGTATCCACAAAATTTTATGGTGGCCCGGTATGCTGATGTCATTTTTGTTGAAAATTTATATGAACCTCTATTAAGACCTTAGGCCAGTTGGTTACAACAACCAAAATGGCCCATTTTAAAGGTCAAACAAGCCCCAGAGTAGGTAAGCCCCCCATTTTTTAAATTTTCATGTGATATAGTCCTCGGGATTTTTTGGTGACCCAGAATTTAGACGTTATTTTTGCCAAAAATTTACATGGACCTTCGTTAAGACTTTTTCTATGGATCGAGTTGGTCACCACGGCAAAAATAGCCCATTTATAAGGTCAAACGAGCCTCAAAGCAGGTAGACCCCCAATTTTGTCGATTTTCGTGTGTTATAGTCCACGGGATTTTATGGTGATCCAGAATTCTAACGTCATTTTTCCTAAAAATTTACATGGACCACCATTAATACCTTAGCTATGGATCCAGTTGGCCACCATGGCTAAATAGACCCATTTTCAAGGTCAAACGAGCCCCAGAGAAGGTAAACCCTCTATTTTGCCAATTTATGTGTGTTGTAGTTCACGTGATTTTTTGGTCATCCAGAATTCCGTTGTCATTTTTTCCAAAAATTTACATGGACCTCCTTTAAGACCTTAGCTATGGAGCTTGTTGGTCATCACAGCCAAAACGACCCATTTTTAAGGTCTAATGATCCTTGGAGTAGGTAGACCCCCCATTTTGCCTATTTTCGTATGTTATAGTCCACGAGATTTTATGGTGACCTAGAATTTCGGTGACATTTTTGCAGAAAATTTAGATAGACCTCCGTTAAGACCTTAGTTATGAAGCCAGTTGGTCACCACAGCCATAATGGCCTATTTACAAGGTGAAACGAGACCCGGAGCAAGTAAACCCCCCATTTTACCTATTTTTTTATGCTATAGTCCACAGGATTTTATGGTAACCCAGTATTTCGACGTTATTTTTGGCAAAAATTTACATGAACCTCTGTTAAGACCTTAGTTATAGATCCAATTGGTCACCATGGCAAAAACATCTTATTTACAAGGTGAAACAAGCCCCAGAGAAGGTAAACCCACCATTTTGTCGATTTTCGTGTGTTATAGTCCACGGAATTTTTTGGTGACCCATAATTCCGTCATTCTTTTTGCCAAAAATTTACATAGACCTCCGTTAAGACCTTAGATACGAGCCAGTTGGTCACCACGGCCAAAACATCCCATTCCAAGGTCAAATGATCCCCGCACTATGTAAACTGACCATTTTGCCAACTTTTGTGTGCTATAGTCCATGAGATTTTATGGTGTCCCGGTATTACGATGTCATTTTGGTCAAAAATTTACATGGACATCCGTTAAGACCTTAGCTATGGAGTCAGTTTGTTACAACAGCCAAAACAAACAAGCCCCGGAGCAGGTAAACCCCCAATTTTTCTAATTTTCTTGTGCTATAGTCCGTGGAATTTTTTGGTGATCCGTAATTTTGACGTTAGTTTTGCCAAAAATTTACATGGACCTCCGTTAAGACCTTAGTTATGGAGTCAGTTTGTTGCCACGGCCAAAACAGCCCATTTTCCAGGTCAAACGTGCCCCGGAGCAGGTAAACCCCCTATTTTGCTGATTTTCTTGTGTTGTGGTCCACCAAATTTAGTGGTGACCCGTATTCAGACGTTATTTTTCAAAAAATTTATATGAACCTCCATTAAGACCTTAACTATGGATCTAGTTGGTCACCCCAGCCAAAACGGCCCATTTTCAAGGTCAAACGAGTCAGAGTAGGTAAACCCACAATTTTGCTGATTTTGTGTGTTATAGTCCATGGGATTTTTTGGTGACCCAGAATTTCGATGTCATTTTTGTCAAATATTTACATGGACCTCCATTAAGACCTTAGCTATTGAGCCAGTTGGTCACCACGGCCAAAACGGCCCATTTTCGAGGTCAAATGAGCCCCGCACAAGGTAAACAACCCATTTTGCCAATTTTTGTCTGCAATAGTCCATGAGATTTTATGGTGGCCCGGTATGCCGATGTCAGTTTTGTTGAAAATTTACACAGACCTCTGTTAAGACCTTAGCTATAGAGCCAGTTGGTCAAAACTACAAAAATGGCCTATTTTCAAGGTCGAACAAGCTCTAGAGCAGGTGAACCCCCCATTTTTCTAATTTTCATGTGGTATAGTCAACGGGATTTTTGGGTGACCCGGAATCTCGATGTAATTTTTGCCAACAAATTACATGGACCTCCTTTAAGACTTTAGCTATGGATCCAATTTGTCACCATGACCAAAACAGCCTATTTAGATGGTCAAATGAGCCTTGGAGCAGGTGAACCACCATTTTGACGATTTTCGTGTGTTATAGTCCACGGGATTATTTGGTGACCGAGCATTCAAATGTCATTTTCGCCAAAACTTTATATGGACCTCCGATAAGACCTTAGCTATGGAACCAGTTGGTCAACATGGCCAAAATGGCCCATTTTCAAGGTCAAACAAGCCCTACAGCAGGTAAACCGCATATTTTGCCAATTTTCGTGTGCTATTTGTTTACAAGATTTTATGGTGGCCCGATATTCCGACGTCATTTTCGTCAAAAATTTACCTGGACATCAGTTAAGATCTTAGCTACGGAGCCAGTTGGTCACCACAGCCAAAAGCGTCCATTTTCAAGGTTAAACAACTCCCGGACTAAGTAAACCCCCATTTTTCAAATTTTCGACAACTATTGTCCACGTGATTTTTTGGTGACATAGAATTTCGATGTTTTTTTTGCCAAAACTTTACATGGACCTCAGTTAAAACCTTAGCTATGAGCCAATTGGTCATCTAGACAAAAAGGACCCATTTTCAAGGTCAAAAAATCCCCGGAGCAACAAAACCCTCTTATTTTGCCTATTTTCGTGTGCTATAGTCCATGAAATTTATTGGTGACCCAAAATTTTCAACGTCATTTTTGTCAAAAATTTACATGGACCTCCGTTAAGACCTTAGCTATGGAGCCAGTTGGTCACCACGGCCAAAATGGCCCATTTTCAAGGTCAAGCGATCCCCAGAGCACGTAAACCCCACATTTTTGCCGATTTTTGTGTGTAATAATCCAAGGGATTTTATGGTAACCCAAAATTTCGATGTAATTTTTACCAAAAATTTACATGGACCTCGTTGAGACTTTAGCTATTGAGCCAGTTGGTCATCACGTCCAAAACAGCCCATCTACTAGGTCAAACAAGCCCTGGAGCAAGTAAGCCCCCCATTTAACCGATTTTCGTATGCTATAGTCCACAGAATTTTATGGTGACCCGGAATTTCGATGTCATTTTTGCCAAAATTTTACATGGACCACCGTTAAGACCTTAGATATGGAACCAATTGGTCATCACAGCCTAAATGGCACATTTTTAAGGTCAAACGAAACCCAAAGCAGGTAAAGCCCTTATTTTACCAATTTTTGTGTGCTATAGTCCACGGGAAGTTTTGGTGGCCCAAAATTCTGAAGTCATTTTTGCCAAAAATTCACATGAACCTCCATTAAGACCATAGCTATAGAGTCATTTGGTCATCACGGCCAAAACGACCCATTTTCAAGATCAAACGAGCCCCGCAGCAAGTAAATCACCCATTTTATCGATTTTCGTATGCTATAGTCCACGAGATTTTATGGTGGCCCAGTATTCCGACATCATTTTCATTAAAAATTTACATGGGCATCGGTTAAGATCTTAGCTATGGAGTCAGTTGGTCACCACAGCTAAAAGGGCCCATTTTCAAGGTCAAACAACTCCCGGAGTAGGTAAACCCCCCATTTTTCAATTTTCGACTGCTATTGTCCACGGAATTTGTCAGTGACACTGAATTACGATGTTATTTTTTCCAAAACATTACATGGACCTCAGTTAAAACCTTCTCTATGGAGAAAGTTGGTCATCAAGGCCAAAACGGCCCATTTTCATGATAAAACAACCCCCGAAGCAAGTAAACACTCCTATTTTGCCTACTTTCATTTGCTATAGTCCATGGGATTTGTTGGTGACCCAAAATTCCAACGTCATTTTTGCCAAAAATTTACAGGGACATCCGTTAAGACCTTAACTATGGAGCCAGTTGGTCACCACGGCCAAAATGGCCCATTTTCAAGGTCAAGCGATCCCCGGAGCACATAAACCCTCCATTTTGTCGATTTTCGTATGCTATAATCCAAGGAATTTTATGGTGACCTGAAATTCTGATGTCATTTTTGCCAAAAATTTACATGGACCTTATTAAGATCTTAGCTATGGAGCCAGTTGGTCATCACGTCCAAAATAGCCCATTTACAAGGTCAAACAAGCACAGGAGCAGGTAAACCCCCCATTTAACCAATTTCGTATGGTATAGTCCACAGTATTTTATGGTAACCCAGAATTTCAACATCATTTTTACCAAAAATTTACATGGACCTCCGTTAAGATCTTAGCTATGGAGCCAGTTGGTCATCACGGCCTAAACGGCCCATTTTTAAGGTCAAACGAAACCCGGAGCAAGTAAACCCCCTATTTTACCAATTTTTGTGTGTTATAGTCCACGGAAATTTTTGGTAACCCGAAATTCTGACGTCATTTTGACCAAAAATTCACATAGACCTCCATTAAAATCATAGCTATGGAACCATTTCGTTATCACGACCAAAACGGCCATTTTCAAGGTCAAACGAGCCCCGGAGAAGGTAAATCATCGTTTTTGCCAATTTTCGTGTGCTATAGTCCACAGGATTTTATGGTGACCCGAAATTTCAACGTCATTTTTGCCAAAAATTAACATGGACCTCCGTAAGACTTTAAATATGGATCCAGTTGGTCACCACGACCAAAATAGCTTATTTACAAGGTCAAACGAGCCTCGGAGCAGGTAAATCCCTATTTTGCCTATTTTCGTGTCCTATAGTCCACGAAATTTTATGGTGACCCAGAATTTCGATGTCATTTTTGCCAAAAATTACATGGACCTCTATTTAAGACCTTAGCTATGGAGCCAGTTGGTCATCACGGCAAAAACGACCTATTTTCAAAGTCAAACGAGCCCCAATGCAGGTAAATCCCCCATTTTTCCAATTTTCGTGTGCTCTAGTTCATGGAATTTTTTATCACCCAAAATTCCGACGTCATTTTTGTCAAAAATTTACATGGACCTCTATTAAGACCTTAGCTATAGGGCCAGTTGGTCACCACAGCCAAGATGGCCTATTTTCAAGGTCAAGCAAGCCCCAGAGCTGGTAAACCCCCCATTTTGCCGATTTTTGTGTGCTATAATTCAAAGGATTTTATGGTGACCAGGAATTTCGACGTCATTTTTGCTAAAAATTTACATAAACCTCTGTTAAAACCTTTGCTATGGAGCCAGTTGGTCACCACGGCCAAAATGGCCCATTTTCAAGGTCAAACGATCCCTGAAGTTGGTAAACCACGTATTTTACCAATTTTCGTGAGCTATAATCCAAGGAATTTTATGGTGACCCGGAAATTCGATGTTATTTTTGCTAAAAATTTACATGGACCTTCGTTAAGACCTTATCTATGGAGCTAGTTGGTCACCACAGCCAAAATTGCCAATTATCAAGGTTAAACGATCCCCGGTGCATGTAAACCCCCCATTATTCCTATTTTCTTGTGCTATACCCGGAAGTTCAACGTCATTTTTTCCAAAAATTTACATGGACCTCCATTAAGAATGTTGAATTGATTTTTTTTATTCTTTTACTTTCCTCACTTATTCTAAGTCGTCCGTGCGAAATCTTACTAAAGAAAAGCACAGGGGAGACACCCTAGTAACACAGGCACCTTCAGAGCCCACATTCAAAGTCTCCTTCGAGAAATCGATGACCCAACACACAAATCACCAAACACATATGAATATGAGGAAAAGATAAGTCAACGTTCAATCTAAGACAGCGCCGATTGCTTATAGAGAACAGCCCCGTTATGAAACCAAATTGAAAGCAGCCTTTAGGGTAATACAGCAGATTATCCATGTCCAAATCGAGATGAGGTCCGAGTCGAGCATATCCAGTTTAATAACCATATCTCGCAGATCCTAATTCTTCTATTACATAATACCTATCAACAGGCTGGGTGTTTGTGGGCGCACTCTGATACCATTGATGTCCAATAGCTTTTATAGTAATGGCTAGATCTACTACTACCTCAACCATTGAGTATAATAGAGAAAATGATGGTTTAACAATGAACACAGGAACCTTAGCTATAGAGTTAGTTGGTCACCACGGCTAAAACAACCCATTTTCAAGGTCAAACGAGCTCTGGAGCAGGTAAACCCCCCATTTTGCCATTTTCATGTGTTATAGTCCACGAGATTTTATGGTTACCCGAAATTACGATGTCAGTTTTGCTAAAAATTTACATGGCTCTCTATTATGACCTTAGCTATGGATCCAGTTGGTCACCACAGCCAAAACAAACCATTTTCATGGTCAAACGAGCCCCGGAGCAGGTAAACCCCCAATTTTGTCGACATTTCTATGCTATAGTCCATGGGATTTTATGGTGACCCGTAATTATAACATCATTTTTTCTAAAAATTGACATAGACCTCCATTAAAACCTTAGTTATGGAACTAGCTGGTCACCATGGCAAAAAGGCCCATTTACAAGGTCAAAAGAGCCACGAAGCAGGTAAACACCTTGTTTTGCCAATTTTCATGTGCTATAGTCCATGGGATTTTATGATGACCCGGAATTCCGATGTCATTTTTGCCATAAATTTACATAGACCTCAATTAAAACCATAGATGTGGAAACATTTGGTCACCACGGCCAAAACGGCCCATTTTCAAGGTTAAACAAGCCCCGATGCAGGTAAACCCCCCATTTTACCGATTTTTGTGTGCTATAGTCCATGAGATTCTATGGTGACCAAGAATTTTGATGTCATTTTTGCCAAAATTTTAAATGGACCTCCGTTAAAACCTTTGCTATGGAACCAGTTAGTCACCAAGGCCAAAACAACCCATTTATAAGGTCAAATGAGCCCCAGAGTTGGTAAACCCCCCATTTTACTGATTTTCGTATGCTATAGTCCATATGATTTTTTGAGCATTAGAGCAAGTAAACCCCACCCCCATTTTATCGATTTTCGTGTGCAATAGTCCACTGGATTTTTTGGCGATCTAGTATTCCGATATTTTTTTTGCCAAAAATTAACATGGACCTCCGTTAAGATCTTAGGTATGGATCAAGTTAGTCACCACGGCCAAAACGGCTCATTTTCAAGGTCAAACGATGCCCAGAGTAGGTAAACCCCTCATTTTGTTGATTTTTATATGCTTTGGTCCCAAGATTTTATGGTGACCCATAATTTCGACATTATTTTTGCCAAAAAATTACATGAACCTCTGTTAAGACCTTAGCTATGGATCCAGTTGGACACCATGGTCAAAACGTCCTATTTTTAAGGTCAAACGACCTCGGAGCAGGTAAAGCCCTATTTTGTCGATTTTCATGTGCTGTAAATCCACGAGATTTTTTGGTGACCCAAAATTCTGACGTTATTTTTACCAAAGATTTACATGGACGTCCGTTAAGACCTTAGCTTTGGAGCTAGTTGGTCACCACGGCCAAAACAACCTATTTTCAAGGACAGGCGAGCCCCGGAGCAGGTAAACCCCCCATTTTGCCAATTTTCATGTGCTATAGTCCACGAGATTTTGTGGTGACCCAGAGTTTCGACGTCATTTTGCCAAAATTTACATAGACCTATGTTAAGACCTTAGCTATCGAACCAGTTGGTCACCACAGCCAAAACGGCCCATATTCAAGGTCAAACGAGCCTCGAAGCAGGTAAACTCCTTATTTTACTGATTTTCGTGTGCTATAGTCCACGAGATTTTTTGGTGACCCAAAATTCCAACATCATTTATGCAAAAATTTACATAGACCTCCATTAAGACCTTATTTATGGATCCAGGTTGTCACTATAACACTCTGAAAAATGTAGGTCAAACTAGAGCCTAACGTATGAATCTTAAAAGTCGAACATCAAAAGCTGAACATAAAAAGTCGGGAGATTTGTCCCAAGATATAGATATTCCCACTTGGAAGTGGGACAATGTCAATATGGACTTTTTTGTGGGTTTGCCTCGTACACGAAGGGAATATGATTCTATTTAGGTCATTATAGATAGTATGACCAAATCAGCCCATTTCATTCCCGTTAAGGTTTCCTTTTCGACGAAAGATTATGCAAAGTTGTAAATCAAGGAAATAGTGAGGATGCATGGGGTTCCTTTTTCCATCATTTCAGATAGGGGTACTCAATTTACTTCTCACTTTTGGAAGGCTTTCCAAAATGAGCTTGGTACAAATGTGAAGCTTAGTACTGCTTTTCATCCTCAAACGGATGGTCAAGCAGAATGCACCATTCAAACTCTAGAAGATATGTTAAGGGCATATGTTATTGATTTCAACGGTAATTGGAATGAACATCTACCATTGATAGAGTTTGCCTACAACAATAGTTATCACGCAAGTAGTACTACGGCTCCGTTTTAAGCACTATATGGGAGAAGGTGTAGGTCTCCAGTGGGTTGGTTTGAAGTAGGTGAATTTACCTTATTGGTCCAGAGATAGTTTGTGAAGCCATCGAAAAAGTTTGACTTATTAGAGATAGGTTGAAGACTGCTCAAAGTCGGTAAAAGTCCTATGCCGATAATAGAAAGAGGGATCTAGAGTTTGACGTAGGTGATTGGGTCTACTTGAAGATCTCGCCTATGAAAAAGGTAATGAGGTTTGGTAGAAAGGGGAAGCTTAGTCCCCGGTATGTGGGCCCTAATGAGATCTTGAAACGTGTTGGAAATGTTGCTTATGAATTGAACTTGCCTAGTGAATTGGCTTTGGTTCACCCGATGTTCCATGTATCCATGCTCAAGAAGTGCATTGGTGATCCGGTATCCATTCTTCCATTAGAAGGTCTAGGGGTTGATCAGAACCTTTCTTATGAAGAGGTCCCGATTGAGATTTTGGACCGGCAAGTGAAGAGGCTGAGGAATAAAGAGGTAGTTTCCGTTGAGGTTCTATGTAGATATCACTTAGTTGAGAGTGCTACAAGGGAGGCCAAGGCTGATGTGAAATCCCATTATCCTCATCTTTTTCCTTCTACTCCTAGCCAAAGTTGAGGTTAGTAGTTCCTCTTAGTTTCTAGTGAATTGGGAGTCATGCGTATTGTTTAGATTTTCATGATTTCCTTTATGTGTGCATGTTCTTATGAGAATTCATGTTTAATGTATCTTGAGTTTTTGTGATTTATATGTTCCTCATGGTTGGTTTGCACTTTAGTATGATAGTGGTGTATTTGACTTCATGAGATGTTGTATTGAACATGCTTAGTTATATTCTAATACAAATGACATATTGGCTATTTAAGAATTATGTTGAGCTCATTTGAGTTGGAGAAGGTAGTTCCTCCTAAGATGATATGAAATGATGAATCTGGTGCATATTGGGGTGTGGATGTAGTTCCAACTTTCTTGTGTTGCATTGTTATGTTTTGAGAATGGAGTTGATGTTTCCTCCTTGGCATTTTGCATTATTCTTGTGATTCTTGCTTGTTGGGCTGCTAGTCTTGAGTCTTTATTTCCCCTATAAGTGTTTAGAGTGTCATTCGAGGATGAATGTTCCTAAGGGGGAGATATTGTAACACTCCAAAAAATGCTAGGTCAAACTAGAGCCTAACGTATGAATCTTAAAAGTTTATGCATAAATGTGGATTTGTAAAATAGTCCAAATTTTGACTAAGTATATTTTCAAAAGAGGGTTCAAGGGAGGTGAAACACTTCATTGTCCTTGAAAGGCCTCGTGAACTTTGCCTTATCCATTTTGGGCAAGTTGGCAGTTCACGCATGGGTTCAAGGAACTTGAAGCGGTTCACGACCCTTAAAAGGTCCTTTAAACAATTACTTAGTTTTTTTAGGGGCTTTACACGTGAGAGTATAAGGACAAAAAAAGGCCTCACCAAATGGGGACCACCACGCGTAGGGGCTGCCCTAGTACACTAAGCAGTGCACGTGTGCATATGGGGGCCCACTATCGTGTACTCCCTTTTAGACTTATGCCTTAGATTTAAAAAGCTAAAGGCAAGTCCAAGGGAAGGTTTAGGAAGGTACATCAATTCAAGGGCCTTAAAAGCTCCCTTGGTAATTGCCTTAGTTTTATTTGGGCAATCCAAAAGAGGCATAAAAAGGGGTAATTTCGTAATTTCCTTTTTTAGTCCAAATTAAATGGGTATAGTGTATATTATTTTTAAATAAATATATATATGGTATAAATAGGCCTTTTGAATACTCCCATGGATATGCCTTAGTTTTAAAAAGCCAAAGGCAAAGTCCAAGGGAGGGTCCAAGGCTAGTGGACCACTTCAAGGACCTTAAATGCTTCCTTAAACATTTCCTTAGTTTTTTTTGGCTAAGTCCATATGTGCAGGGGCATTTTCATAAATATTATTTTTAAGTTAAATTAGAAAGTGGGTATATTTTATATTATTTCTAAATAACTATATCAGGGATTTTATATTAAAATATCCCCAAAATTAATCACTTTCACAAACACCTACTTTAAAATAAAAAGTTCATATCTTCTCCAATATTTCTCTCTCTACAAGTTCCTCCATTGAAGAACACCAAAAGCTTCAAGATTAGGGTTCAAGCTCCAAGGTTTTCACTCCAATTTCGTGGCAAAGCTTCAATTAAGGTATGGGAACCTTCATTCATGAATTTCTTTCTCCATGAAGCCCTTCAACACTAATTTTCGAAATTGGGAATTTGTTCAAAAACTAGGGTTTTGATTCTAGCCATGGGTTCTTCTTGAAAACGATTTCTTTATGTTAATTGTCCTATATTATGATGAATTTGGTGTTTGGTTTTTATTGTGAAATTCTCAATCAACCCATGTGCTTCCGCATGACCCCAACTTTATGAAATTGAGATGGGTTTGTTCATGCAATGTGTATACTTAGAATAGTATCTATGTTAATTTAGTCAATTAGTCTTGTTTGATTCATGATTAAAGTAGTAATTATAAGTGTGATTGCAAGACATGATCTATGACCCTTGAAGGGTAAATTGTAAGTGTTGAATCTTGAAGTATGGCCTTGAAGGCAATTTATGAATGTACTCTATGTTTAAGATTCTTATATATGAATGGATTGATCCACTTGAAAAGTGGAGGTGCTTACTTTTCATGTATTTATGTATGAAGTTATGTTCCACTTAAATGGTGAAGATCCAATGACTAATGTGTGAATTATGGTATTTTTGAAAGACTAGTTTCCTTTACTACTACACATGATTATGTATGAATTGTCTTGGATGATTATATGGTGATTCTAAGGTGAAAGGTAGTTCTCACCATGTTGAATCAATGAGCTATGTTATGAGTTGGGTTGAATGAAGGGTAATGTACTCCTTCACATATGAAATTGTAATTCACCTTAACTATGTATAAGTTGGAGAATAATGCTTAGCACCGAGCGGATATGGCAAATGAGGTAGAGACTCTCCCGCTAGTTTTAGACGGGCTCTTCTACATATGCTCTCATGAGATGGAAACTCTCCCGCTAGTAAAATAGGCCGGCCGGGTTTCTAGAAGCAATCTCCCTATCCCATAACTATGTGCCCGCATAGGTATTAGCTAGTGGATCCACATTATAGCTATATATGTCTAGTTCTACCATAGTCAAGTAGGATGCCTTTTTTCGATGTAGGGTTATATGACATTGGATTCTATGTAGCTCACATGGTTTATGTTGGTTAAGGCACTTCTCCCTATGTAATAAGATAATGAATATGACTTGAACTATACTTGTGATTTCTTGATAAGTTTACTTAGTAGGAGTGAGGGTATGGGACTTCACTTTTATATTGCACAAGTAAGCTTTGAAAGGGATTGTGGGTTGGTTCATTATGCTATGGTAAGACATGAAGGTATGATACATGTTGATTGGATTGTTGTTATGGTATGACTCTCCTTGTGTATATGTAATGAGTATGATTATTCCTTATGTATGATTATGGATTGTGATGAGGTCTAAAGTTGATATGTATCACTAAGGTGATTCTAAATGGATATTTAGTATAGTTGGTATTATGGGATGCCAACTATACATTGCACAAGTATGCTTTTAGGGTTGCTAAGGTGATGGTTCTATTATGTTATGAAGATTTATGTGATAATGTTGTTATGACTTGTATTATGTCTTTATGTGCATAAATGGTCTTCTAGCTTGATAAATGCATGATTTACACAAAGAAATGTCCTTTTTAGCATATTTAAGGATTTTTGTGCATGTTACCATACTTATTGATTTTGTACTAAACCCTTCTCTTCTACATCTCCTATAAGTGTAGGTTCAGGCCGTTGAGGTGCATTTAGTCCATTCTTCAAGAAACTTGGGTTGCTACCTCCAAGTTTTGGTGAGTCCTGAAGTCCGAGGATGAGATGCTATTGATTCTAGTTCTAGCTTACTTTCTTTGTTAAAGACTATGTTGTGCTTTCTATTGATGTAAGGGCAAAGTCCCAACTTTCATATTCCTATGTTTAGATGGTGTAATGAGACAAGTCTATATTCCTATTTTTCATATATGGAGGAAGTTGAACTTCTATTGTAAAAGTTTTAATTTTTCCGCATTATTCTATGTCTTATGTAATGATGAAACGTTAATGGCTTGTATGAGACTCCTTCGGGGTCAAGTACGTCATGTCACTCTTAGAGGGTAGCTCTGGGTCATGACAAACTTGGTATCAGAGCATAAGGTTTTGGGATAATTAATAGGTTGAAGTCTCATAAATGACGTCAAATAGAGTCTTGTTCAAGAGTGTGAAGCGTGCTACACTTATGAATGAGAGGTTATAAGATGTTTAGGAACTTTCACTTCTTTTATTCTTGAGTCGTGCCTAAGAGTCTTAACTCTATAAGTCCTTTTTTCTAATCCTTTTCTTGTGCATATAGGATATGACTACTCGAAGAGCAACTGCAAGAAGAGTGGAAGAAGAGATTGCAAATGCGGGAGTTCCTCCCTAGGCAACCAAGCTCCTCCAAATGAGCAAGCTCCTCGAGGTCGACAAAGGCCTCAAGTTCCTATTAAACAGGGAGCTATGTCTAATGTAGAGATAAGGATGACAATTCAAAACTTGACTCATGTTTTAGTGGCTCAAGTTACTAGGGATGCTAGGGTGCAAATGAATCCCAATGCTAGCACAACCGCTTCAAGGATAAGGGATTTCAAAAGGATGAATCCCCCTACTTTCTTTGGCTCCAAAGTGGAGGAGGACCCACAAGGATTCATTGATGAAGTGTTTAAGGTGCTAGATGTTATGGGTGTATCTCCTCAAGAAAAGGCGGAACTAGCCGCCTATCAACTCAAAGATGTAGCTCAAGTATGGTATGAGCAATGGAAGGAGGAAAGACCTATTAGAGTGGGTCTGGTAGATTAGGAATCATTCAAGATGACCTTCCACGATAGGTTATTCCCCTTAGAATTGAGGGAGAGAAAAATTCAAGAATTCATCAATCTCCGTCAAAGAGGTATGAGTGTGAAGGAATATAGCCTCAAGTTCACTCAATTGTCCAAGTATGCTCCTACATTGGTGGCAAACTCTAAGGCTAAAATGAACAAATTTGTTATTGGGGTTTTCGATCTTGTAGTGAATGAATGTAGGTCGGCTATGCTTATTCCAAGCATGAACATCTCTCGTCTTAAGGTTCATGCCGAACAAATTGAAGAACAAAAGCTCAAGCAAGTGGGTAGAGAGTTGAAGAGGTCAAGGATCGATGATGGAAGTTCTTCCAATAATAGATTTGAGGTTCAAGGTAAGCCAAGGCTCAAGAAAAAGTTTTCCAACCAAGGCTTCTCTAGTAATCCAAGAGTCAACAAAGATAAGGTGTCTAACCCTAAGCCCCAAGGGGGAAATAGCAATGGTTCTTATGTTAAGAGATCTACTTAGGCCAAGTATGGTAAGAAGCATGATGGTAAATGTCTTGCTGGCACGGGTGTGTGCTTTGGGAGTGGAAAGAGTGGGCATCAATTGAAGGATTGTCCAACCCGTACGGCCAAAGGGAGAGATTATAGGCCAAATGCTCCTAATGGTTCTAACTCCGACGCTCCTAAGAAGAATCGCTTCTATGCTCTCCAATTTCGAGGTGATCAAGAGAGCTCTCCGAATGTTGTGACCGGTATGTTACAAGTTTTCTCTATTGATGTTTATGCATTGTTAGACCCCAATGCCACTTTGTCTTTTGTTACACCTTTTTTGGCCACGAAATTTGAAATACTCTCCGATGTATTAGAAGAACCTTTTTCGATTTCTGCCAAGGTTGGTGACTCGGTAGTGGTGAAAAGAGTCTATAGGAGATGTACTATTTCTTTGTCTCATAAAGTCACTTTGGTCGATTTAGTAGAATTAGACATGCTTGATTTTGATGTAATTTTGGGCATGGATTAGTTGCATGCATGTTATGCTGTGTAGTTAAGTTTCAATTTCCGAATAAGTCCATGTTAGAGTGGAAAGGGGGAAATTCTATTCCTAAAGTTCGATTTGTGTCATATTTAAAAGCTAGAAAAATGATTGCAAAAGGGTGCATGTATCACATTGTTAGGGTAATGGATGTGGAATCCAAGGTCCCTTCATTAGAGTCGGTACCCGTAGTGAAGGAATTTCCGAAAGTCTTCCCTAATGACTTGCTTGGAATTCCTCCCAAACGGGAGGTAGATTTCGGCATAGATCTGTTGCCAGATACAAAACCCATATTTATCCCTCCTTACCTAATGGCTCAGGCCGAGCCAAAAGAGTTGAAGGAGCAACTCAAGGATTTGCTAGATAAGGGGTTTATTCAACCAAGCATATCATCATGGGGTGCTCCGATTTTGTTTGTAAAGAAGAAAGATGGGTCCCTTAGAATGTGTATCGATTATCGCCAATTGAACAAGGTCACTATAAAGAATAAATATCCACTTCCTAGAATTGATGATTTGTTTGATCAATTACAACGGGCTAACCACTTCTCCAAAATAGACCTTCGTTCAAGTTACCATCAACTTAGGGTGAGAGGGGTTGACTTTCCTAAAACGGCTTTTCGAACTAGATATGGTCACTACGAGTTCCTTGTGATGTCTTTTGGCCTAACAAATGCCCCGGCGGCATTCATGGATCTAATGAATAAAGTGTTTAATCAATTCCTTGATATTTTTGTGATAGTCTTTATTGACGACATTTTGATAAATTCAAGAAGTGAGGATAATCATATGAACCACTTGAGAATTGTGTTGCAAGTCCTCAAAGATCACTAATTATATGCTAAGTTTAGTAAATGTGAGTTTTGGCTTAGCTATGGAGCCAGTTTGTCGCCATGGCCAAAACGGCCCATTTTCAAGGTCAAACGAGCCCCGGAGTACGTAAACCCCCCATTTTGCTGATTTTTGTATGCTATAGTCCATAGGATATTTTGGTGACTCGGAATTCTAATGTCATTTTTGCCAAAAATTTACATGGACCTCCGTTAAGACCTTAGCTATGGAACCAGTTGGTCACCACGGCCAAAACGGCCCATTTTTAAGGTCAAATGAGCCCCGGAGCAGGTAAACCCCCCATTTTTTTGCCGATTATAGCGTGCTATATTCCACGAAATTTTATGGTGACCCGAAATTTCGACGTTATTTTTTCCAAATATTTACATAGACCTCCGTTAAGACTTTAGCTATGGAGTCAAATGGTCACCACGGCCAAAATGGCCCATTTACAAGGTCAAACTATCCCCGGAGCAGGTAAACCCCCTATTTTTTCGATTTTCATGTGCTATAATCCACGGAATTTTTTGGTGACCTGAAATTCCGACATTATTTTTGCCAAAAATTTACATGAACCTCCGTTAAGACCTTAGCTATGGAACCAATTGGTCACCATGGCAAAACGGCCCATTTTCAAGGTCAAACGAGCCCCTGAGCAGGTAAACCTCCCATTTTACCGCTTTTTATATGCTATAGTCCACGGGATTTTATGGTGACTCGGAATTCCGACGTCATTTTTTTCAAAAATTTACATGGACCTCTGTTAAGACCTTAGCTATGGACCAAGTTGGTCACCATGGAAAAAACAGGCCATTTACAAGGTCAAATGAGCCCCGGAGCAGGTAAACCCCTTATTTTGCCAATTTTCGTGTGCTATAGTCCACGGGATTTTTTGGTGACCCAAAATTCCTATGTCATTTTTGCCAAAAAATATAAAATTTACATAAAAAATTCACCAATAAATATAGTAACATTTAATCTAACAATTTAGTAAATTTTAATTTTTAAAACGTGATGTAAAAAATAATAAATCGTAAAAATAAATTAAAAAATAAATAAATGTCGAAAAAATGAAAATATTTGAAAACACTTCTAAACATGTGAAACTAATGATAGAGTACATATTTGTACAAATAAAAGATATTTCAATATTGTACAAACCGTAAAAGTAATGAAGATTGGTACGAATGAACCACGTGCAACAAAAACGTTGAGAATAGATGATGGAAAATAGATGGATATGTTGTTATGCATGAAGGGTGTTTCACACTCTTTTGATTTTTGTACGGCATGGGCATCCACATATTTTCGAGTATACCTCAACCAATGTCGCAGCGTGCAACGTTGCTCATCTGATGAGTGCAAGCAACAGACTATGCGGGCAGGCGACGTCCTACGTCTACTGAACGATATGTGCCGACCACGACAATGCGGCCAAGCCACGTTCGATGTCGGCTGACCGATGTGTGCAGGCCATGGGCGATGCTCGCAGGCCACGTCCAATATCGGCTGACCGATGTGTGTAGGCCACGGACGATGCTGGCAGGCCATGTCCGACGTTGGCTGACTGTTGTGTGCAGGCCACGGATGATGTTGGCTGGCCAAGTCCTATGTCGGCTGACCGATGTGAGCAGGCCAAGGACGATGCGGGATGGCCACGTTCGACGTGGACTGACCGATGTGCACAGGCCACGGTCGAACTAGGAAGTCCACGGACTATGTCGCTTGACCGATGAGCGCATGCCACGACGTATGTTGCCTGGCTGATGCGTGCAGGCCACGATCGATGCGCGCATGCCACGGCCTATGTCGACTGGCCGATGCATGACCTATGTCTCCTGGATGATGCGCGCAGGTCATGGCTAATGATGCCTAGCCGATGCGTGCAAGCCACAGCCAATGTCGCCCAGCGAATGCGCACAGGGCACGTCCTACGTCGGCTGGCCGATGTGTGCAGGCCACGGACGATGCGGCCAGGTCACGTCCAACAGTGTCGGCCGACGCCTGGTATTAAAATGGACTTCACTTATGTATTAAAATGGTATTTCCCACTCCAAATTCATTTTGTTTAATCAAATTTTTTCACATACCTATTTAAGAATTATAATTTTCTTCAAAATTGGGTGAAATTCAAAATTGAATGGGTTAAAAGATGTTTTTCAAAAAATTGGCTCGGTCAAACTGCCTTACGGCCATTTTGGATGCACAGATCTGGAAAAAATACCCAGATTAAAAAAAAAATCGCCTAAAAAGGACATCCGAGGCCAAAGTTATGACCGTTTGAATTTTCACCAATTTACAACTACTTTTTCAAGTTTCAATCTCTAATTTGGTGAAACTTCAAACGATCATAACTTTTGCCTCGGATATCCGTTTGACGCAAATTTTTTTTTATCATGGGTATTTTTTCAGCAGAGGCGAGAGGCGATGTTGGATGGCGCTTCTGGTAGTACTATACCAGGCCCGGTTGATACCCAGTTCAAATATTTGAGAGTGGACCCGTTGATAAGGGTGCCAACACTGTATTACTCCCCGGAAACTAGAGAGTTCTAGAGCTTTCGTTAGAGTTTTAGAGTGTGATATGAGGATTAAAAATAGCAAAAATTCGATCTACTCTCAGCATTCTATCAAAGCCACATAAAATGGGTTAGAGGAAATAACATATACTATATGAAAATGACGTAAAAAAAAATAATTAAAACATAAAAAATTTAGTTGACTCTCAAAATTCTATCAATGCCACATATATTAGGACATGAGAAATAACATATATTATTTAAAAATTATGTAAAAAGTACTATAAATTATAGTAATAATTAACAACTTAAAATATTTAAAAGATATATAGTGAACAACTTTTGATGTTCCATCTGTATCACATAAATTAAAACAAAAAAATAAAGCCCCGTGCTAACACGAGTCCTTTATCTAGTAAAAAAGATATTAACCGAATAACTAAAATATTAAGATACTTATGTACTTACTCAAGTAAAATTGTAACTGAAATATTAAGATACTTATTTACATACTCAAGTAAAAATGAACTATAAGCAAATGTACATGTAAATTCGAATCATGAAACCAAATACTAATATTTACATTAGATTAAATTGTCTATGTCACATTTGTTGGCATGAGACTTTTTCTGGACTCACATAAATATAAGTTGCTTTGTACCTGGGACAATTCTTACTTGGTCTCATGTTGCAGGCCTAAGTTCTTGTTATTGTAGGTAAGAGCCAACAAGAAGGTCGAGCTGACATAGGTGGGAATTTCAATCCTTTTGGATTGGACGGCATAATAATTTTTTTGTTCTCATCTTTCACTCTTATCAGCATATATTTCGTTCATCTCAAAATTCTTGTTACGTTTTGTTTCTTAAAAATTAGTTTAATTAATTTGTTCAGTTAAATTAAATTATTTCAATATTATAAGATTAAAATTTTAAATATTTGAAAAAAATATATAATTTGATTGGAGCTTATCTCTTGAAAACACCACACGTAAGCTATGTTATTTCTGATTTTGGCTAAGATTAACCAATCTAAATTTGTAAAATTGAAATATAATTAATTAATTTTTTAAAAGTCATATTTAAATTATTATTTTAATTTTAAAGTATAAATATTTTAAATTTTAAAAAATATTCCTCTATTATTAATGTTGATATTGACAAATAAATACATTAAAAGTATATTAAAAACCATTTATAATTTCTTATAAGTAATATGAAATGAAAAAATATATTTTTGACCATTCAACTTGAATCTTTGAACGTTTAAATAGTCTTGACAAAATAATAAATACTCATAAATGTTCGCAGTCTAATCAACTAGTTAATGCTATAAAAAATAAAGGAAAAATGTTTTTCGCCACAAAATTTAATCAGAATTTGATCAGAAAGGTAAAATAATATCTTTTACATTGTGTTATTTTATGTTTTTGGACATTTTTATCCTTTTAACTTTAATATTTTTTAAATAAAAATTGAAAAAAAAGTTAATTTATTTTAAAATAAAAATAATATTATAGACTTTTTCTAACTAAATTTTTTGGTCATTTAGCATTATTTAAAAATAAATATTATCCAATGAACGTGGGACCCACTCTCTTGCCAACAACCTCCAATTGTTTTCTAAAATTGTATTCCAAAGTAGGAACTCGAATGGAACATGCATACTTTTTAATATTTATCATATTTATTCGATGGAACATGTATATTTTATAATCCTATCATATATTTATTTATTTGTTTGTTATTCCATGTTTGATATCCACCGCTAAGCTTAGTTATTTCAAATTTATAAATGCAGCATATTGAAAAAAAAAAACAATTTTTATTAAAAAAAAATCATATATCGAAAACTTACACAAATTTCAAAATTAAAAGCTCTTCAATAAAACGATTATCATTTCTTGAAAGTATGTGTACCTTTCCTTAACCAAACATTTTTTCTCACCTTGACTTTTTTATTGTTTCATTTTCAATTATGTATTTAGAATTTCAATCAAAACATATTATAATTTAAGTTTTTCAAACTAAATTTATTAGAAAATTTATACTTAAAACTTATACAACTCATAAAACATATTTTTTCCCTTTCTAGTCTATACAACTCAATCAAATTCTCACACCTTGATTGATTTCTCGTATGACCCTGTATTTCAGTGAAATACAATTAAAAAGTTAACTATGTAATTGATATTTTGAGAATACGAGCTAAAAAAATTCTAAAATTTGAATTAAAAATATCACATAAAAGCACTTTACGTGTCCAATATCTCAATTAAAACACATCATAATTAGAGTATTGAAACAAAATTTCAATTTCCTTTTTTATCTCTAAAACCTACCCAAAACACAAAATTAAATCTTTATTATAATAAAAAAAGTATTTTCTCCATTCCTTTTTTTAAGAGTCTATTTTAATTAATTATTTTTCAAATTTTAAGAAACTTGACAACTAAAAAGAAACAATTTCTTCAAAATAGGTGTACTTTTCCTTTTTTGTTCTTTGCAAACTCAACTAAATTCTCTCACCTTAGACTTTCATTCATTCATACTCAATAACAATGCGATACAATCAATAAAAATTAAAAATCTCCGTCTATTTCTATAAAAAAAATTATTCCAATTCCCAAAGCAAAGAACTTTTTCCTTTTTCCCCTTTATCTGTTTTTTTTTTAAAATTTATTATTATTTGATTTTCAAGATTACTTTTTTTTTTTTTTTTTTTGTGTGTGTTTGTGTGTGTTTTTGTATATGATTCTTGAAAATGGGTTCAGAAATTTTCCCTAAAGTGAAAAGTGAAGGTGGGTCATCGGAGAGTGGTGGTTCTGAGAGTGGAGCTGATGAGAGAGGTGGAGAGAATGATGCTTTTGAGTATTTTGGTTGGGTTTATCATTTGGGTGTTAATACAATTGGGCATGAGTATTGTCATCTTCGATTCTTGTATATACGTGGGAAGTATATGGAAATGTATAAGAGAGATCCCCATGAAAATCCTGACCTGGTATGTTTTTTTTATGCTTTTGTTTGCTTAAGATTATTGTTTGTAGTAGCTTAGTTGGTTGACTAGATAATGCTTTTGTTGCTTAAGATTATTGTTCTTTTTAGCTCAATTAGTTGGCTAGCTGATGATTTTTGTTTCTTTAAGATTATTGTTGTTAGTAGCTCAATTGGTAGGCTAGCTTAACTTTCACTTTGTTGGGAGGGTTCGATTCCTGCCTTATAATGATTTCCCCTTCCCTACCCTATGCTATAAAAAAAAAATACTCACTTGGTTTCAATTTATTTGCCTATTTTCCTCTTTGGTTTTTTTTATAAAAAAGAATGCTTTTTTTTTTGTTAAACTCTTCAATTACAGCTCTTTACCACCATAAGATTAAAAGATATTTGGGTACTCTGTAAATCTTTAATTTTAGATCACAAAAGTCTTTCTTTATTCGTTTTAAAACTTTGTGTCAAGTTAAAACATAACAAATAAATTGAAATGAAGATAGTAAAAAGGTTGTACTTTTGTACCATTTTTTAAATAATGGTGGTGTCCAAGCTAAGCTTGTTTATACCTTGACTAATTTCACGAGGTACGTATTACCTTCCAGCACATGTACTGGGTAACTCTGTTTATTAAAGCTAGGACAGATGGGAAAAAATCACGGTTCTCAAGTTACTACATTGACCACTAGGCTACACCCTTAGATGCAATTTGTACAGAAATGCTTGCATTAGCAATGCATGTATTAGTTATGCTTGCATTAACTATACATAGATTTTTATGCATTGTTTGGTTTGATGCATTAAAAATAGCATGTATTACATAAAAAAAAAATTATTTACAAAGATACCCTCCATTATTATTATGGTGGAAAAGAAGTAAAAAGAGATTTTGAGGGGCAATTGAGTCTTTAATCATGCTAATGCATGCATTAAAACCATTTCATTGCTAATACCTTGAAATTCATGATATTAACATTACACATCTTAACACACAATAGAGTGTATAACTAATGTAAATATTAGTTATACATAGATTAGAAAAGAGTACCAAACAAGGTACTAATAATACACAAGGCTAATGCATGCATTATTTTTCCTAATACACTCAACCAAACGACCCCTAAGTCCTATGGTCACTAGGAGTGTTCTAGTATTGTTTATAGATTTGTATGTTTGTAGAAAATTTAGAGAACTCTAGTGCTAGAGTCAGTATCCAAATTTTTAAATATGTTAGTACAGATAATCTTATTCAACATATTTGTGTGAATGAGTCCCCGCATAGAACAACATATTATTAAATTTGCTCCATTTCTTGAAATAATTTGCGTAAACTAGTGGTGTTTCCTGTTTTCCTGTAACTGCTAACTGACAGATCAGTTGTAGAGGAAAATAAGAGTTTAGAGTGAATAAAAAGTAAGAACCCTTGCAACACAGTTTAGTTAAGTGAGAAAATAAGGAAAACTATTATGGTTTCACGTTCTGTCTTAGTCGAGACTAAAGTTTTAGAGCTCTACATCTGTGAGGTCAGAAATACTTGGTAAAACATGAGGAGGTAATATCTGGATTATATGGTATATGCTGACAAAGACCATGTGATATTCCATAGAATACTAAGTGCTTGTAGCTCTATCTAGAGAAACACCCAACAAATTTGTTTACAGAAAAAAAAGGAAGTTGAATTCAGGATTACTAGTTGCAAGAGTTTGTAAGAAAAGCTACTTTTTTAAGGCAAAACCTTTATGTTACCTGCTGGATTTCCATTTTCCAGGTAGGTAACCCTTTGTTGATAATCTTTATGCCTTCAAATTTATCTTCTTTTTGTTTCTTCGAATGCCCCTTGCTGGCCATCTTTAGTGGCAACGATTCTAAAGTTTGCGTACTCATCCCATTTTCTCTCATTCATTGTCAAGCTTGTGTCGAATAATTGGTCCATACAATTTAAGTATTTTTAGTGTTTAATCACAATAAAAAAGGAAAAAAGGAGTATTTTAGTATCTGATGTATTTGCTGCAAAGAAGCGAAGGCCTTGATTTATGTTATTACATCCTTGTTGCAGAAACCAATAAGGAGGGGTGTTATAAATCACACACTTATGGTGGAGGAAATAGGTCGCCGAAGAGTTAACCATGGGGTGAGACTCAAAACCATTAACTTTATATTGATTTCTCTGACCCTTAAGCATAAATTTGACCCTTCTTTTTATTGGTGCATCATGTACTTTCAGATAAGTGTTCTTTGTGTCCATACCCCAATGACATTTTCTTTTTCTTTTGTCCTTTTTAGGATCTCTATGTGTTGAGGTTTTACAATCGATTGGACGAGTCAAAAAGGGGAGAAGTAAGTGGGACTTCATTCTTTATGCATTGTTAATGAAGCTGATGATGCTTATCTTTCTTTTGTTAATAAAGATTCTTACTACTTAAAAGAGATATTGTCGTTCAAAATTTGGCTTGCCAACATATACTGAATATCTCGGGGCTCAGTTGATTCACTGTAATGTAGTTGAAGATAGTATTGGCCCTTTATTATCAGAAGCAGGGAGAGGGACAATGAATGTGTTTGTATCTTCTTTTCCTAACATTTTCCTATTGTTCTGTTCATAGATGACAAATCAATAAAGTTGTCCACTAACGAACATAAAAACACAAAAATAGTGACATGCTCTCTGATTCATGATGTAATCAACTAGGTGTATGAATCCATCTCATTTAAATCCAAAATGTTTCCGTCAACTCTTCTATACTAATTCTCTTTCAACTATTAGTTTCCTCATTGTGGAGTTAGCTAGTTTTGTGGGTTATTTTATATTGAGAAGGCTAATACTTGATTAAAATCTATTGCTGGAAGATTGCTTGTGCTTCACTTGGTGAAGTACGGAAATGGATGGAAGCCTTTGATCAAGCAAAACAACAGGTATGTCATGATGGGTATTTTTGACTTTATTTTCTTTTTCCTTTATTCATGATTTTGTTAACATGGTTTTCAGATCCAACTTATTGCAAGTAAAAGGTGTTTGCCCATTTCCTCTTGAGACTACAATACTCTCGCAGTTCTAAACTATTCTGTGCATAATTGTGATGTTATATTTTATGCAAGAAAAGGCTTGCACTTTTGATCCAGTTTGGCTGATTTGATTTTGAACTTGTTGGACTTGGCGATTTGATCCAATCTTAGACAGAACCAGCTGATATTAACATCTTTGTTGACTTTCACATGCCATATCCCTTGCAAACGACTCATCACTTGAGTTGTTACTTAGCAAAGGCATTAATTTGTTCCACATGAGATTAGGTCAGAGTTTCCAAGTCCTACTAATTGAGGTTATACGTACAAGATAAGAAAATAAAGAGAAGGGGAGTGCAAAAAAAATTATAAGGCACCACAATTTCTTTTTCTAATTTTTGTTCTAGTCAAATTTCATGAGGTAGGTGTCGGTGTCCGAGCTAGCTTGCGCGGACTTCAATTAATTTCACGGGATATGTGCTACCTCCCACCAATAGGTACTGACTCTGTCCACCAATGCTTAGACATATGAGAAGAAATCACCTAGCAGGGAGTGTACTTAAGTTCATCTATATATGCGAAATACTGTAATCGACTTTTACTATTGTGGTTTCTGTGATTAAAGGAAAGATGTGATAATGAAGTACGAAAATAGAATGAGGAAAAGTAGTTATTTGTTTCCTGCTTAGGAGTGAATTAGGTTAGAAGACTCTAAATGGATGCTTCTTCTGGCAATTTTCCCAGAAGCATCTGATGCATGAATAGGTTTGATCCCAAATCTCCATAAAATCATGCTCATGAAAGAATTTGGCCATGTTACTTTGATTGACTGTTGTTTCTCATACTGGACTATTTTATTGCAGGCAGATTATGATCTTTCAAGAGGTCAAAGTGCAAGAGATAAACTGAAGTTAGAGAGCGAGTATGGTCCAGACTTCTTGATTGAAAAAAAAATGCTTCTTCTGAAATTTAATAGGCTGATATCATTTTTATTTGGAGTGCCTCACACATCCCTTCCCCCTTCTATTTTCTTCCTTCAGTAAAAGAGGCAACAATCTGGAAACTAGAGAGTGATTAATAGAAGCCTTGCTAATTTATGATTTGGCTTACATTGCTCGGATCTTGCAAAAATGCCCATGCATCTGCATCGGATACTTCAAAAAGATACTATTTTGGAGGATCCAACACGGCTGCGGCGACATTTTTGGAGGATCTAAGCAACATAGGATTTGGATAGTGTTTATATCTATGTTACAGTTTTCATCAACTCTTTGACTTGTTGTTTGAGCCCATTATGATGTTAATTCTTATACAGTTGGTCTTTCTCCTTGCTATCTCTTTAAATAGTTTCTGTATCTCATTAAATTAATCTCTCTATCAAAGGATTAACCTTGCTGGACATCGACCTAGAGTACGTCGGTATGCACATGGCTTGAAGCAGCTGATAAGAATAGGACAAGGTGAGGAGGGGGGAAACTATTGATGATACTCTGTGAAAATTATGATTTTGCCTGCACCGATCAATTTTTTTTTTTTTTAAATGATTTTGCCTCTTCCAGCATAGAATAGCTTCTTCATTCCTTTAACTAGTATTTTTAATTTTGATTTCCTTCCTGTAACAGAAATAGATTCCAAGCAGTATGGATGACACAAGTGATGTCAAAACAGATAAAAACTTTTATTTCCCTGGATACTGTGTGTGTAACATGCATATTCACACCTCTATGGGTGCATGTGCTGCTTTTCTTTTTGAGAATTGGTAAACATTGTCTTCTTCAGCATTAAGGATATGCTGGGGACCTTTAGAAAATCAGAAAAGAACAAAAAGCATAATACTTACAAGGATCCTAAGAATTCAAAAAGTCGATCTGAATCCTCCAATCCTATCTCTTTACACCAAAATTATAGAGATACAATGCAATTCCATTTAACCTTGTGAATGGAATTGGATATATCTTCAAAATTCCTACTATTCCTCTCCTTCCACACTGTCCACCGGATGCAATGTGGAATCAAATTCCATCAGGTCTTCTGTCTCTTGCTATCTCCTCTCCTGATCCAACAAGTAAGTAAATCAGTTGTATGCTCGGGCATAGTCCATTTCACTTCTAAAAAGTTGAGAAACATGGACCATATTTGTGCTGTGAAAGTACAATGTAAGAATAGGTGACTGTTAGTTTCCCCTATCTTCCCACATAAGGAGCACCACGGAAGTATGTTCTTTCTTTTCTTCCTCAAGACTTCATGTGGCAAGTATGCCTTTCTGATGACCAGTCAAGTAAAACATTTAACTTTTGTTGGTGCTGCAGTCCTCCAGATATTTTTCCATGAGCTCTGGTATCTGCTATTTTGCGAGTTGCACTCCTTTCTATATGCCCTGCCAACTGTGAAGATCCCATCCTTACTGTGTGACCATCTAACAACATCATTGTCATTATTGGTGCCTGCAAAATCCCCCACTTCCTCCAACAATTTGGCTACTCTCTCTATTTCCCAATCATTTAGAAGTCTTCTGAAATAGAGATTTCAACCTTGTACTGTCCAGCAATCACTGATCATTGCCTCAGAATTGGTGCACAAAATAAATAGATCAGGAAACAGGTCTTTTAGGGGGGTTTGTTTGATCCATACATCCCACCAGAATCTAGTTCTCCTTCCATCCCCCACCTTGATATGTAAATTTGCTTCTAACTTGGGCCATAAGTTTCTAATAGCTCTCCAAACCCCCGCTCCATAAGCATCCGTGCTTATGTTACTACACCAGTATCCATCCTCCCCATATTTACATTTAATCAAATCTTTCCACAAAGATTGCCTCTCCTCAGTGTATCTCCACAACCATTTCATCAAAAGACTGTTGTTATGCTTCCTCAAATCTCTGATGCCCAAGCCACCTTTATCTTTTCTATGCAAAACTGTCGCCCACTCGACCAAATTGTATCCTTTGTTCTCTTTGCAACCATGCCGAAGGAAATCTCTCCTAAGTTTTTCCAATTTCTTAACCACTATTGCTGGTATAGTGAAAAGAGACATCACATATGTTGGTAGAGAATCTAGAACAGAGTTGTTAAGAATGTGTCTACCACCAAAAGAAATGTATTGAGCCTTCCATCTAGGTAGTCTTTTTGCTTTTCAATTGTAGATGATTTTTCTTTCCATCCAAATTAAGTATCCTATTGTATTATTTATCTCTTCTTTTTGTTGCTTTACAAAATCTTTTATCTTTGACTATTTGTCAAATGTTGATATTGCCATCCACAACACAATTAACCACGTGTCCTTATGTGTGAATACAAACATTCAAATAACAATAAATTTTCAAAAATGTCCTTTAATGCATAGGTCCCGAGAAGCTCTTGCGGAAATCCTCAAAATTGGGTGCCAAAAGTGAATCAGATGTGTACTTTGAAGCAGATGTGGTTGAAGCACATGAGTGGAAATGTGTTCGTACCTTTGATGGTATGTCTTTTCATCTTCTTCAATAACAATTATTCCCTCCGTTTCAATTTGTTTGTCTGGTTTTGATATGGCACAGAGTTTAAGAAAGTAAGGAAAAATATTTGAATGAGAATCTTGGGGTCATAAACTAAAGATATGTAGATTGAACCAAAATGTCATTTGATCTTGTGGTCTTAAACATGTTACGTGGAAAGTTTAAATTAATGAGTTGCCAAAAAAAGGAAAGAGACATTCTTTTTTAAACAGGCTAAAAAGGAGAGTAAGACAAGCTAATCGAAATGGAGGGAGTAATATTTTTAAAAAGCTATTGGATTAGATGAGGTGAAAAAACAGAATAATGCCAATCAACAACAACATACCTTGTGAAATCTCACAAGTGGGGTCTGAGGAGGAGGAGGGCTGAATATATGCAGACCTTACCAGTCACCACTACCTCGTGGAGGTAGAGAGTTGCTTCCGAAAGACTAAAATGATGACCATAAAAAAAGAAAAAGAAAACAAATTTAATGGAGCTTGATATCTGTAATGAAGTAGGTCAGCAAGTTGTTTCTTCTTGTAGCTCTGTAAGTTAACGAAATATAAACAAACAAAGCAGGTGAAAGGAATATTTGCAGATTGATGATACAATTTGGGCCAAATAACTGTTTACACCTGAAGGACAAATTGCCTGAAAGGAAAAGAAAATCGGCATTGAATGAAATAACATCCTGACCAGAAATCAAACAGGGTATCAACAACTTGCTTAGCAGATAATTGTTTGAGAACCTGGTATAGTTTTCTGTTATTAAGACTACGTACCGCAGTGGATCCCCAAATATATTATAATGCAGCAGTCAAATAGAGGAAAGAAAAATGTACAATATATGACCATGCCAAAAGGAAGAGATTACTTCTTCTCAGCATAATATATGCTTTAGATTTTCTTCTTCTTGGTTAGTAATATAAAAAGGGAAAGATAAAATGGTTTTAGGATTTCAGTTTGATCTTTTCCTGTTAGATCTTTAATTGAATTTTCAAGTTGGAATAATTTTGTTTAAACTTATCTGCTATGCCTCTAAAATGTGCCTTCTTCAAATGTTGTAACTCATTTTCTGATGTCGTTTCCCACCTTCTTTGTAGTGTAGGTGTTCGGATATTTGAAGATATGGCAAACAAAAAGGTATCTGCCATGTCACTAGATTTACTGTCGTGATTGGAGATTGCAAGTTTATACTGTGTTGGGATGTCTAGACTGCTGTTTATTGGTGCATATTAAGAGATATGATAAATCTTTAAGAGCTTTAACTAAGCTTATGAAAGTCGCTCTTTAATTCTTGATTGATATATGTAATTTTTTGTTTAAACCATCAAATATGTACATACAAATACATATAACCATGGTGTCCAAGCGAACTTGCGTCCACCTCGACTAATTTCATGGATTACCTACTATGTCCCACCAACACATGTACCAGGTAACTCTATCCACAAAGCTTGAACAAATAGAAGAAATCCTGAGTTTTTGCCTCCACTGAGATTTGATCTTTAGACCTCATGGTTCTCCGCCCACTTCATTGACCACTAGGCCAAGCCCTTTTGTGCTAAACTAAGAAAAGTATATACCTACATTAAAATAGTCTTAATCTATGCATGACCTTCAGGATTGAAGAAACTGAACCATTAGTATATTTTCTTATGACTTCTCTTTTCTAATTCCTTCGTCACTGATTCTGATTTCTGATTTATATGACATCTTGCTGAGTAGCGAGATTGAGAAAGGGCAGAACTCAGTTTGATAGGATACTTGCTGTATCTCAAGCAAATTTCTTTCTAATAGATAACAACATTATAGATAGTAGGTAAAAGGAGACTAAGATGAATTTCCAGAAGCTATTGATTTATTATTTTATTTGTAAGGTAGCTGCTGATTTAATATCTATGAAATAGAAGGTAGATATAAGCATTCTGTTCTTTTCTTTTGTCATCTATCTCTTCATATTTTTTTGGGAAAAGAGCCTGATATAGCCCTTGACTTTGCCATTTGGAGCTGATATGCCCCTTGTTATGAAAGTGGCTCATATATACCCTTACCGTTATACAAACGGCTCACATATACCCCTACCGTTACAAAAATGAGCTCACATATACCCTTCATTTAACGGAAGTGAAAAAATTAGTTTTAAATTTATATTTTTGACTTTTAATTTTATTAAAAATTATTTAGGGGTATATATGATTCTTCTAGCAAAGTTCAAGGTATATTTTAATCTTTTTCATACATAAATTATTTTTTGACTTCTTTGATTATAATTATTTGAGTTTTTTATTCTTATTTTATTTTTTTCTTTCATTCCTTAGTGTAAAGAAAAAAATTTAAAACTATTTTTTTGTGGCTGTATTATAATTTAAAACTTTTTTTTTTTTTGTCTATATTGTTATTTAATTTTTGTATTTGAAGAAACAAATTTTGTCATCTATAATAAGTTTTACAAGAATATTAGTAAAACATAAATAAATTTGATCATCAAAATAATAAATCTAAATTAGTCATTGAAACAAAAAAAAAAGTAAAAAAAAATATATATGTTTGAGGAGGATTAAATATACTCATATGGGATTATATTTATTTTAAAAAAAAATTAAACTAAAATTAATTTTTTTCATTTCCGTTAGAGGAAAAGGATATATGTGAGCCATTTGTATATAAGTAGGGGTATATATGAGTATAAATCAGACCATATTCCCTATTTTTTTTATATTTGGCAAATCTTCAAGGATTCCACGTTGTCTGGGTTTTATTTTATTTATACAGTCAAAAACTTGTCTGACATGCTCCTTTTAAGGTCTTTCATATTGTCCTAGGTTTTATTTGTACAATCAAGAACTTGTCTGCCATTCTCTTTTCTTCTTTCCTGTAGACTGGTAAAGGAGTTCTTGTCAAGGCTGTTGCTGTTGTCGAAGCTAGTGCAGATACTGTCTTTGACGTGCTTTTGAGTCTTGATCGGCATCAAAGATATGAGTAAGTTCCTTGAACTATGTAAAAGTTGTGGAATTTTATTGTTCAATTCTGCCTAATAGTTATCTTGCAGGTGGGATACGTTAACAGGGGATGTGGAATTGATAGAATCTTTGGACGGTCACTGTGATGTTGTTTATGGGACACTTGATCTCCGAAAACTTTCTTGGTAAGTTCCAACCATTCTTATTCTGCTTCTTAATGGTGCTCTGCGGGGGTATATTTTTTGAGAATTGTGAAAGACCATTTAAAATCTGATTGAAGAGCCTATCACTAACCAATATGAGACAAACTATCGACCAGTCTTCAGAAATATAAGAGTATTTCTCAATCTCATAACATCAAGTTGGATGAAGTGGCTGACTAGTATTTCCCCTCTATACATGTTGGATATGACTGCTTCTAAGAAGCTAGCTCTGCTGCTAATAGCATCTTTGGTGCACGACTAGTACTAAAGCTAGTTGAGTCAATGAATCAGGTATGGTGCTGTGCAATTATTCTTTGGCTATACAAATTTTTAAAGCTTAATGTTAAAAATGTAACAGTGAGTGGCATATAAAAAGAAGAAAAAGAAAGAAGCAAAGGAATTGGAACAAGTAGATTTACGAGTCCTTGATAGGAATGGAAGACTGAATGTGTTTCCCATATCGACTTGCCTTAAATTTATTCCAGTGCTCATAACCGCTAAGTTACAGTTAAAATCCTCAGTGAAAGAAAAATTGGATAAGATAATGAAAAAATATTATAAAATTACAGAGGGGGCAGATAAGGATACATCAAAAAATGTTGAGGCTGTATCCAAGATTGAGGAGTTTAGGGATTTGTGGTGGTGAGCAAAATCAAATTAGTGATAGTAGTTTCTTTTTTCATATTTTCTTTCTCTAATAGCGGCTGCTGAGGCATAAGGGTGGTAAGATTCAAAACATACACCAGGAAATAGGAAACAATCTCTCTATATTCACAAAGGCTGCGTGCACACCACCCTCCGGAGACCCCACTTGTGCGTATGTTGTTGTTAGGAAGAAGAATGGAAAAGGACGCTGAGAAGCAGAGGATAGCATTTGGATATCTAAGTAATGTAGAAACATAATAGAAGAAATACTAGCATCTGTGAGCAGTTGAATTCCAAAGCTAGGTGGTATGGTATGAGGTGAGATTAAGGAGAACACGAATGAGTGATGTGAACGAAAGAAACACTGTTGGTTATGAATCTTCCTTGATATTGTGAAATGTATTGTTTAAGGTGTTTGTAAACGCAACATCAAACCTTGTTGTCTTGTCCTGTTTTATGTATCACTTGCCATCTTGATAGGCCTGTAGTGAGATGTTATCATTTTTTCAACCCTTTGATGTGGGTGATCCTTCTCTTTATGTCTGGAGGTCTTTCAAATTTGGTCTCCTCGAGTCTTCTTCTTCTTCTTTTAATACATCAGAGGTTCTCTTTTGCAGGTGGCAGTCTAAAAGAGATTTTGTCTTTTCTCGGAGGTGGTTTCATGGTCAAGACGGAACATATAGTGAGGATCCTGAGCTTTCTCTCTATTAAATTCATCTGTATTATATCCAAAAATCATTCTTCTTTGAGACAGCTTTCTAATAATCTCTGCTTCTTCTTTTGTTTTGTTAATAAGTAAGATCAATAGGCCTGAATCAGTTCATTTGCTTAAATTTGCTGGCCCTATTATTTTAGAACCTTACACCTCAAAATTTGCAAGTATGGTGTACTTATGCAAATTTTGTAGAAATTGTAAGCAGAGAATTTGTGAAGGATTAGAGTTTGCATTGTCCGAGAATCAGACCTTGCCCTTTATATAGTTTGAGTACATTGGCAATACCTGCATATATATTGATCTGATGAGTGTCCTGGCAGGGAGTTCCTCGGGCACTGGATAGTATATATTTGTACTTGTGGTTCTACCCTTTTGGAAATATTATCTAAAGAAATAGAGTTGTAATAATTGTTAGTAGGATAGAATCTATGTTTTCTCAATACCAGGCATGCATATCATATGCTGTTCAGCTTGTTTGTTTACTTTTTCATTTTAAATTGTTATGCTTTCACTGATAGATACTTTTCAACATTTAATGCAGCAATTTTGCATTTCCCAACGGAATACAAAAAGCGGCCTCCAAAAAGTGGATATCGACGTATAAAAATGATCGGTAAGTAACTCCACTTCATAAAAGTTCAGTACTGGAAGGTTTATCAAAATAAAATATAGTATCTGAAGAGCTCGCTTGTTACTAGTATGGTTAGGATGTAGGCTTGATTCAGGGCGTCCATGCTATTTTCCTACTCATGTGTTTCTACCTTGAGACGATGGGTAGAACACGAGTTAGTGTCATGGAGTTAATAAATATTTTAGAGATTTCAGCTACCTTACAAACATTAGTTTGATGCCCGAAGTTCTCAAGCACTGGTTCAAGAGACTGAACTTGAGCCCTCAGCTTGATAAACTAAAAAAAATTCTTACTTTATATGTCCCAAAACACATGTCGCTTGAAAATGAGGGTAGGAGATGAAGTAGGATTTTGATAAAGACCTTAAAGGCTTAACGAGGTATTTGACATGGCTCAGACTGAAGTTTATTGTGGAAGATAACTGGTCCAGATGCATAAGTCTTTGGAATATGTTTTTGTATATCTGGAAATATTTATAATCAGCTAGATTTTTGTCGTCTGGAAATTCATCTCCTTTGAGTAATTAATGATTTCTTTAATCCAGATGGATATGAGATAATTTAGCTTCAAAATGTGTGTTGGATTTCATCTAAAAGGTCAAGGATAATCATGGTAACCTAAGAGATCATACTTGTAACACGTGGAAGACAGCAATACTAGTGCAGGGAGGGGGAAACAGGAAACAGCTGACTTCACTAGGATCAGGCATCTCGGGGGTTACTGCAACAACAGGGTTTATAACCTGTTCTTATACATGTTTTTCAGGTGACTAACATTGCATTGCATTAATCACCAGTCAATTAAAAAACAAGCCAACAACCACTGCCAGCTTAATCTGAGAAAATAAACAGACATCCATCTAACCTCCATGAAATAACTAACAACCTATTGAGGTTTCCACCTAGGTGCTAGAATGGTTACAGCAGCCAAGACTGAATTGAAGTTCTCACACCAAGTGGTGCGCTAACATTTTACAAGAGAAGGCAATATTCCTAGAGATCCTATCCACATCAACATATTTTTGCTAAAAAAAATTCTTTGATTTTTCTCTATCCATATGGCATAGACTGTCTCAGCATAGACCATGTTAAATATTTGAGCTCTATGAGTCTTCCCTTTTGCACTCTTGATGATCTACTGTTAGATGATGATCCCATATTCTACCAATACCAAACTGTAGATGCATCCATTACAGAATGTTAGCCTCAAAAAAAATAGCTGCCTGGTGAATTGTTACCAGCCTCAAAAAAAATAGCTGCCTGGTGAATTGACTTTGCACAAACAGATGTTCCCTTGTTTCTTCTTCCATTGACGCGCAGCACACACTGAGGATCTACACTGTAGCTCAATTTGAACAACCTGTCCTTGATTAACATTTTTGCTTGTACCTGTGACCACATTGTAACATGTTCTTATACATGTTACATACCCATTCTTCTGCTTCTCAATATGTGCAACACTACTAACCTCAAGTACAGTCCACTTTTTAATTTTAGATTCATGAGCTGTACCTTTTTCAAATGTTTACCTTGCATGAAGTGCTTCAAAATTTATGTTGGGCCATAATGACACAATTTCGTCTCTTTGTTTGGCTTTCTCAGTGTGTCCTAATGTTTGTTTATACAGATCTTCAGGTAGCTATACATTGTCTGTTTTAACTTATCCATATTACTTTGCATTCCTTCCTCCTTGGTTATGTTTTTCTTAAGAAATTATGCTATATTCTTTCTCAAAAGAAATTATGCTATATTACCTATCAAAATTATTTGTGGTATAGTGAGGTTCTATTGACACTGTTTTACTTATACTTAAAGTTTTCCTTAGTGGTAGATCTGTGAGATGGTGTCTGCCAAACTTTACTTTCTTATGTAGTATGCTGTCAAAGTGATGATCATGAACCTTAGTTTCTGCAATTGGTTTGTGCATTTATATAGCCGTATATGCTTCTACTTCAAGCTGCTAATTAGATCCTGATGCATGCTGCATGAGTACCATTGTTCTTGCTACAGTTCTCAAGACATTGTTGATATGATGGAAATTTTATGAGTTTGATGTTAGCATTTCTAGATTTATTACAACTTATTTAAGATAAGAGATTATTCATTCTTAAGCATTGCTGATTGGTCCTGACTAAACTATGTTGAATTGTAGCTTGTTCTTGGGAGATCAGCAATATAGGCACTTCCTCCTCATTAAAGCCTGCCAGATGCCTTGTGACACTGATTCTGGAGATACGTTCTAAGGCCTGGTTTAAGTGGAAGAATAATGAGTTCTGTAAATTTGAGAGAACACTTCCTTTTGGAATGTTGAGTCAAGTGACAGGTTGGTCAATTTGATTACCTATGTTTTCTGGAAGCTCATGCCTTGTGTTAGAAAGCCAAAAATTCACAATACATTGTATCCTTTTAGTTTCCGGAATTATCCTCCCCTCTACCCATCCCCAGAAAATGGACAAAAGAACCGTAGCCTTAATCTGTAGGTCATAGAACATATTCTTTTTGGCATTGATGATGCAGCATTGTTTTCTTCTGTTCTCTGTTTCTACTTTGTGTGTTGAGTGAAAGTTGAGAGTAATGCCTCTCATTTTTCTCTTACATTATGTAACCGGAGCTTATGTGGTCTGCTGAACTCTGCCTCTTTATTTTCCTTTCTTAAGCAGTGAAAGATTAATTCTCTCTATCTACCTCACTTTCCGGTTAATATTTTTTTTCACTAATCAATGTATAATTTCTTCTTTCCTATACCTGTGAGTTGTTATGTTCTTCCTTGCTTCCTTTATCATTGGCCCGAAAGTGTGGACCACTTAAATCACTTGCATTTCCTTTGTAATCTGACGGTAGTAGTGAACCAAAAGTTCCTTTGACTCTTGTTCCCTTTAACACTGTATTCTGATTTTCTTCCAGCTTTCTCAAAGGTTGTGAGGGGCAGTTATTTACCCTCCCCTTCCTCCACGAACTAACAGTTCTTTTGTGTTTGGCTCCTTCAAATTTACACCTTAACCTGTGTTGAACATCTTCGCGTATTTCCAGAAAGATTTTTCTTCCATTAAAGTCACCATACAATAATTCTGAAGTCAGAATGGCTAGACCATGCAACCTTCTTTATATCACACCTCATTGCAGTGGTGATTTTTGCCCGTCTTTATTTTTTATTATTTGTGTAGGTTTGAAGGAATATATTGGAGCAAATCCAGCACTTACATTTGAAACATCCACTGTAGTTGTTCAGTCAAAAACATCTAGTGTTTCTATATCAAGCAATGAGCTTGAGGATGCAATGGGGTCAGATGAATTCTATGATGCAATAGGTACCGATTCGTCATCATCAGATGAAGATAGCGGTGATGAAGTATCTAGTAAGCAGGTTTGTTGTTTCTCGTGCTCCTTCATCAAAAGCACTGCAATAGTTCTGGAAACTGTCTTGTTCAATTACCTTGCCTTTGAACCCTTTATATGTTTTTTTTAAACTCTTTATTTACCTCTGACAGGACAAAAAGGTTAAGCTAAAAAATGTTTCATGGGCCATAGCAAGCTTGGCCTTAAAGAAGACATCGGGTAACTAAATTCATTGCCACCTTTCTTGCTTTGGTATATGTGGAAGCATCTCTGTAGCAGTTCAATTTGTAATCATGTATCTCCATCATCAGTTACTCTAAATACTAAGTAGATCATGAATGATTTACTTGAGATGGTATTTATGAAGAACATTAGTCCTCTTCAAGACCAATTAAAATTAAACACAAGAATTGCTTACTCAAAACAATCTCCAAAATAGGGGCCTAACATTGGCAACAGTGCTCTCTGTGAAAAAGAAAGTAAAGATGTGAACCATCTCTTCCGCTGCAGTTTCACCACCCAACTTTGGAATGTAATGTTCAGTGTTTTGTTACTTAGTTGAGGAATGCCTAGAACAGCCAAGCATTCCTCCTATGCCAGTGCAGGAAAGGTTAAGTAAAGACTTCAACCTTGGTTTGGATCACAATCCCTATGACAATATGGTGGTCCATCTGGAAGGAAAGAGATGGAAGAAACAAACATGGAGCCGTGACAACTGTATAGTTTAGATGTATCTATTCTATCTGGATCTGTGATTACTGTTAAGTTTAGATGTATCTCTCTATTATCCTTTGGTGCAACATGACTGTAGTAACTGATGTAACTCATAGATGCCAATTGATTTTTTGAGCTCTTTCTTTAAAAAAAAAAAAAGAAAGTTATTTTTGAGCTCAGTACATAATATGTGATTTGAGGCATAGTTGTTATTGTGGTACTGCACAATATTGGATGTAGCTAATCTCTTGGTGTAATAGCATGCACTTATTGCTGAATATCAATAAAACTACCTTTACCTATCAAAAGAACACAAAAGTATTGTTTTATTAACCTAGAAGGTTTGAATGTTTAATGTAGAGGTCTGCAAAGAAAGTAGACACCTTGCATAAATCCCTCTCGCCACTATGTACCATTTTTCTGGAGTAGGGAGTGGGTGGTATGAGGTCACTTTTATGTACATTCAGGTGTAGGGAAATTGTTTACAGTCTTTAGATGATACTGCGTTTTATCCTTTTCCACTTTAAAGTCTCTTAAACAACTTCATTAAAAAAAATTGTCTTGCATGCAGCACCAGACACTAGTAAGGAACTAAATCCCGATGTACCTTCATTAACTCTTGATCCAAGTCAGTTTCATGGTACCATGCGGCATGCGAAGGGTGAGGGTGACTCTGATTGCTGGTCTTCGCCAAGTGGTTCTGGTTTCATGATCAGAGGGAAGACATACTTGAAAGACAGTACGAAGGTAGCTTTTAATTCTTGAATCCAAATATTTGGATCAAGTTTTCACATGTTCCTGAATATTTTTTTCCAGCTTTCTAATTCCTGCTTCTCTTTCATTAGCTAATTAATCACAAGAGTCGCCTATTTAGCAGTTTTGAGTGTAAAGAAAAGAAAAAATACCAAGGGTATTATTGACTCATAAAAAATTGTGCCTATGGACAATTTGTTTGTTTTTATTTATTGCTGATAACCAATGCCGTGGCATCTTTTAAACTCCTTGCTTACCTCGTAGTTTAGGTCGTGCAAATTAAGCTGGATAGAAATTAGAATCATAGTAATTGCATCTTTTATAGGTTACTGGTGGAGATCCTCTGCTCAAGCTTATTGCTGTTGACTGGTTCAAGGTGGATGAATGCATCACAAATATTGCTCTTCATCCTAAATGTCTTGTTCAGGTAATGAAGAATCACTTAGTACCTGACTGCACTTTGTTTATCCTCTAGAAAAAGATGAAAAGTCGTTTTGTTAGTCAAACTAATAAAGTGAACAAAAGATACTATACTTCACGTCAATGCACTATCTAAATTTTTCTGAATCTTGCTGAGAGGATAATGGATATATTGTTTCTAATTATCTCCTAAACGAAAGATGCAATCAGATACCTGACCTTTTGAAGCAACCCATTTACGTGATTATTGAAATTATATTTATAGAAAACACTGCCTGTAGACATGCTTGTCATCGCCTTTTGTCTCTTTAAAGTCATTGCAAACTTTGTTGTATGATATAGAACTTTGTAAAGTTTTACATATCAATTTAAAGGAAAAGAAACAGAAAAAACATGAAAATGATAATGCAAGAACTTCACTTTTCTAGCTTTTTAAATTTAGTCATGAACTCGTGATTATAAGCAATGCCATATGCATCCTAAGATTGTTATTACGAGAATAGTCTCTTTCACCACACAAAGTGCCACAATGAAGGGGGGAATGGATCTTAGCTTTTAACTAGTTATGGTGGCTTCTTTTCTGCCGATATTTTACCTCCGCGTTACCCGAGGTATTTTCTACCCTTTCACTAGTTTCTCTCCTTCCAAACTTCTTTCTAATATCATGATCAGTGTCAAACTTCTGGAGACATTTATGGTACGGGAGGAGTTGTCCATAATTGTGTCTCACGGTATTTTTTGTTCAATCAACTTTATGTCTCTGGAATGAGGTGGGGATTGGAGAAGACAGTCTTAGAAACTCCTTTTCACATCTTTACACTTTGAGTACGCAAAGGAATGTCTCTGTATCCCAAGCTTGGAGTCAGCAGGGATGGGACCTTGTTTTTAGAAGAGCGCTAAATGACTGGGAAATTGGGGAAGTTGCTAACCTATTGGGAGTACTAAACTCACACCCTGCTTTATCTATGAGGCCTGACAAACCTAGATGGAAATTACATAACAAGGGTGTGTTCACAGTGAAATCATGTTACTGGAATCTTAACACAAGGCAGTCAATGGTAGATATTTGGCCTTGGAAGTTAATCTGGAAGACCAAATGTCCCCCAAAGGTAGCTTGTTTTTGTTGGTTGGTTTGTAGAAAGGCTTGTTTAACACATGAGGCCTTACAGAAAAGGGGATGGCAACTTTGTTCAAGATGTGTCATGTGTGAACAGGAAGCAGAAGTCAATGACCATCTGTTCCTTCATTGTAAGGCAGAGTTGAGCCTATGGAACATGTTTTTGGCTCTGTTGGGAGTTAAATTGGTGATGCCTAGCACAACAAAGGAACTACTAAATTGCTGGAAAGGTATTGGGAACAGAGGAAGAAATGAACGCGGGTGACTATCCCTGCTTGCATATGGTGGACCCTCTGGAAAGAAAGAAATTTAAGAAGTTTTGAGGGACAAAAGACTAACTTACAGAAGATTAGAATGAATTGTATAAGCCTTTTGTTTTTTTGGTGTAAACAGAATCTTGTAGGGGATATAGTAGATTTAGTTGACTTTATAGGAAACTTGTAAAGTATACCCATGGGTGGGATGTAAGTTTCCAATTCATCATTTTTTGGATGATGAATTTTTTGGTGTGAATACAAAGTTACCCTTCTCTCAAAAAGATTTTAAGTGGTAAAGTTAGACATTTCCATTCATCAAGGCAGTGTCAACCCCAATATGAAACATTGAAAATAGTTGCAAGGTCTTAGAAGTTAGAGGACAAAGTGGGGACAATTATTAGCACGTGAAATCACCAAGTACCACTGCAAATAGAACTATATAAATTTCACAGGCAAGAGCAGTTCTCTTTCCACTTGTCAAGTAAAAGCAGAATATATTCATATATATCAGTTTGTCCCCTGAGTGTCGTAGAATCTGGAAATGCTTTTTTTTCTGCTAGTGGAATTTGTTCCTCATTATAAGGTACACAAGATATGATTTAAAGAGCTTCCTTGAATTCAACCCAAAAAAGAATATTTCTAACTGAGCAATGTTCAAGAATTGGTTGCCAGTTTCTGCAATGAAGCATATTTCTCTATCCAATCGTATTTCCTGATTCTATTAGCTGCTAAGCATATTTGTTGCTAACAATGTTTCCTAACTGCAGTCTGAAGCAGGGAAGAAAATTCCATTCGTCCTAATAATTAACCTTCAGGTACGTCCTTTTGGCTTTTCCCTTGTTATTTTTAAATAGATCAGACTGTTTCACAAAAGACTTAACATGAACACATCGTTAATAACCACTGTGGACCCAAAAGTATGAAGATAATTTAAGGCTGAAGAGTTAAGAGTTTAAACTGTGTATTATAGCAAAAAGATTCGTCCTAAAACATTCACGTTGATCATTATATTTGAGATTATCTAGTTGAAAAATACAAATACAGTTTTAAAAGGGAAGGACATCACAAGTTTGGGTATTTAACCTGAAAATGCAATCTTGTTGAATAAAAGTTCATTGTAAGAAATGTCACCGATTCTGTTCTGGCTTGGTTTTCAGGTTCCAGCTAAACCAAATTATAGCCTGGTTCTTTATTATGCCGCTGACAGACCTGTAAATAAGGATTCATTGTTGGGTAAATTCATTGATGGAACGGACTCTTTCCGTGATTCAAGATTCAAATTGATTCCAAGCATTAGAGAGGTATCAATTACTCTGTCAGGAGCAGACTTCTTTCTTTATACACTCTTTGCTAATAGCTTCTGATAACAGGGATACTGGATGGTTAAGCGTGCCGTTGGAACTAAAGCTTGCCTTCTGGGGAAGGCAGTAACGTGCAAGTACCTTCGACAAGATAACTTTCTAGAGGTTGGGTTCCAAATTTGACTTTCTTAGTTTGCATTCTGCATGCTATCACCATGCTACTTTTACTGCCTTTAATGTTGGAATGGCGTGGATTAAGTTGCTGGGTGTGTTTGATATGGAGTTTTCAATTTTTCCATGTTTGGTTGGTCAAATTTTTTTAAAATATTCTCTTGGAAATTAAGGTCCTTTAAAATGAGGAAAATAGGAAAACAAGTTTCATCAGTGACATTCCACATTGATTGCCTTCTCCCCACCTTCCAACACATCCCCACACTTCATAGGCCCCCACCCCGATCATCCTCACACCCCTACCCCCATAGTGTTTGCCTAGATTATACATAAATGCTTTTGGAACAATATTTTCTGCTTATTTACCGAACACCAGAAGAGAAATAAGAAAATACTTATTTTCCAGGAAAATTCAGTGGAAAACATACCAAACACACCCTAAGTTGCTAGAGTTCTCTCTGAAAAAGGAAGAAATTATTTCTCTTGTGCTCAGGCATTTATGCTTGCATGGATTTGTCTGAACTCTCAAGTGGCTTTCCTTCAATGCATATGCTTTCTTCACTGACTTTTAATTTTTAATCCTGAAATGAAACTTCATGCATGCAGATTGATGTGGACATCGGCTCTTCATCTGTGGCAAGAGGTGTTATTGGTCTTGTACTGGGCTATGTGACAAGCCTTGTCGTTGATCTTGCTATTCTAGTCGAGGTATGTTGTTCTTCATCTTGTGATCATGGTCCATCTCAATACGAGTAAAACTATTCTGGTAGTTTAGAGTGATAACCTTATGAAATGCTAGACCATTTCATTGTTGTTTCTGGAACTTATGAGAAGTTTCTTTCACAAACAAAGAAGAATGGATGCAGATCTATTTTAGCGTCATTTTGCTTGATTAATGTTTTCTGTCACTCTCAACCATGCACATGAGTGATGTTGTTGTTTCCCTCTTTGAGCATTGAAGTTGAAGATACTTAAAACTAGACGTAAAACACAACTATCTAGATTACCTAATAGAACTAGAGACAAGTTGTGCCTGAACGCAATCATGCTCTATCGAATAAAGAGCAAATGGTAAAAGGAGAAGTTCAAATATTCTGAACTAGCATTATCAAGTCCTACTGACCTCGCCCCCTTTACTTGTACTTTTTCTTGAGTAAACAAAGTAGGGGTCAACGCCGAACCCTCCACTACTAGGGAAGCTGAAAGACTGGGTGGTCGGATTTCTTTAAAATAAATAAAGTGAGTGGTCATGTTCAAAAACGATACATCTCCATGTCAACAAGACAAAAAATTGTTGACGTCCTGGTTTTAATTCCTTAACAGTTCAGTTGCATTTGCCATTCTGTAATGATTCATGTCACTTGCACATGACTATGGTTGGATACACATTTTGCAGGCAAAAGAAGAGGCTGAACTCCCTGAATACATTCTTGGAACTGTTAGATTAAATGGCGTAAAGGTTGATTCTGCTGTACCATTGGAGGGTTGATGAGTCTTTCGTTAGTAAGTGCCATTAATCGCCTTTGAAATCGAATATAGTTGAGTCATTACTATTATTTTGTATACATTATATCCCCACTTGTCTGGGAATGAGTTATAGTTGTTGTATCATAATGATATACCTAAAACAGCACAGAATCAAATGTTTTACCTTGTAACAAAAGTTGTAACTTGTAACTGAGATGGATGTTGTGTGAATAATAAAAATCTATATATATTTGTGACAGATATAGTGATGTCCTTCTATATAAATTGAACGTCAATTAAAAATTTCCTCAACATATGTTCACTCAAGATAGTTGGCAAAGCATAACATGTTTTGAAGTAGAGGAACAGCTAGCATAAAAATAATATAACTATTAAAACTAGGGGTGGAGCCATAATGATGGTTAAGGATTTAGCAAAACTTAGTAACTTTGACTCAAGTCTTGTATTTGTGTTAAAATATTTATTTAATATGTGAAAATTATCTATCCAAAATCCAGTAAGTAGAAAGAATTGTGTTCCAGAATCTATAAACAAAAAATCCTGACTTTGTCACTGTTTATTATATTATGATTTGTTTGAATGTTGATCAATATAGAGGTTTCGTATAATCGACTTCAATTAGGTTATTATTGAGACAAAGTTGATGAACATTAGTACATATCAAGCATTTTATAAGTGACTTGATCGAGTTTACAAAATTTTATTTTTTCAGTGGTCAATCAGAATCAAAGCTAAACAAGTAGCTCACACAAATCTGTTGGTTTCTAGTAAAATCCAATCAAGAACAATATTTAAAATGCAAAGTTAGATTTAAGATTAACCAAAAGAGTCATGTTTTAAAGGTGTTTTAATTTTCATACCTTCTTCAATTATTATTTTCTTTTAAAAGGATGTCACATATTATTATGTGATTGAGTGATCCAAAGGATTTGGTACATGTTCCCTTTAATTTTTATCATTCCCCACTTGAAATAGTATGGTCAAAAGAGTAGGTGAAAAGAGGAAAAAAATAATTGGAATAATTTGCCTTTTTGCCTTTGCTGACATCCATTATTTTTATTTGCTTAAATAACCTTTTTATTTATTTAGTTTGATAAGCTAGAAATTGCAAAATATAAATACATTTACTAAATAGATATCACACACCAATAAAATAGGGAAAATAAAATGAAAATAAAAAAAAAATATACCTAGCCTACAAATCAGGGGATGCACTTTCACAATTGAGTCAAACCCCATACAAACAACATATCTAGTGTAATTTTATAAGTAGGTTATGAGGAGATTAGAGAATAGAGTGCACATTGATCTAATCCGTACCTCAAAGAGATAAAAAGATATTTTCAATGGACTTTCAGCTTAAATAAAGCATATAAAACAATTTGAAAATGGGATACAAATGGAGCAATAACAACACTAAAAAAATACAAAATAATGTGAAATGGAGAGTACTACACAACAAAAGAAGAGAGAATAATAACAACAATGTTCAATCATCAACTAATTTTCTACCCTAATCCGCAACCTCCCGACTCTCATATTAGATAATATCTAGGTGTGCAACCCTTTATCTTTTTTACTTAAATAACCATTTAATTTCTTATATTTTTTTGTCTGATTGATTGTTTTCTTACTGTTTGGATAGTGGGTTTTTGTTTGTCACTTTGTCCACACATAACATACGTTTATTTTTGCACCCACAAATTAGACAAAATCACAGATTTTAGTGCCTATTTTTACCCCCACCATTTAATTTGAAGGGCCACTCCCAATGCTAGCTAAAAGCTTCTTTAAATTTGATCTAATTTCCTCAAACTATTAAAAAAAGAAAAAGAAAAGGTGATGGCAACGTCTATTATTATTATTATTATTATTATTATTATTATTATTATTATTATTATTATTATTATTATTATTATTATTATTATTATTATTATTATTATTATTATTATTATTATTATTATTATTATTATTATTATTATTATTATTATTATTATTATTATTATTATTATTATTATTATTATTATTATTATTATTATTATTATTATTATTATTATTATTATTATTATTATTATTATTATTATTATTATTATTATTATTATTATTATTATTATTATTATTATTATTATTATTATTATTATTATTATTATTATTATTATTATTATTATTATTATTATTATTATTATTATTATTATTATTATTATTATTATTATTATTATTATTATTATTATTATTATTATTATTATTATTATTATTATTATTATTATTATTATTATTATTATTATTATTATTATTATTATTATTATTATTATTATTATTATTATTATTATTATTATTATTATTATTATTATTATTATTATTATTATTATTATTATTATTATTATTATTATTATTATTATTATTATTATTATTATTATTATTATTATTATTATTATTATTATTATTATTATTATTATTATTATTATTATTATTATTATTATTATTATTATTATTATTATTATTATTATTATTATTATTATTATTATTATTATTATTATTATTATTATTATTATTATTATTATTATTATTATTATTATTATTATTATTATTATTATTATTATTATTATTATTATTATTATTATTATTATTATTATTATTATTATTATTATTATTATTATTATTATTATTATTATTATTATTATTATTATTATTATTATTATTATTATTATTATTATTATTATTATTATTATTATTATTATTATTATTATTATTATTATTATTATTATTATTATTATTATTATTATTATTATTATTATTATTATTATTATTATTATTATTATTATTATTATTATTATTATTATTATTATTATTATTATTATTATTATTATTATTATTATTATTATTATTATTATTATTATTATTATTATTATTATTATTATTATTATTATTATTATTATTATTATTATTATTATTATTATTATTATTATTATTATTATTATTATTATTATTATTATTATTATTATTATTATTATTATTATTATTATTATTATTATTATTATTATTATTATTATTATTATTATTATTATTATTATTATTATTATTATTATTATTATTATTATTATTATTATTATTATTATTATTATTATTATTATTATTATTATTATTATTATTATTATTATTATTATTATTATTATTATTATTATTATTATTATTATTATTATTATTATTATTATTATTATTATTATTATTATTATTATTATTATTATTATTATTATTATTATTATTATTATTATTATTATTATTATTATTATTATTATTATTATTATTATTATTATTATTATTATTATTATTATTATTATTATTATTATTATTATTATTATTATTATTATTATTATTATTATTATTATTATTATTATTATTATTATTATTATTATTATTATTATTATTATTATTATTATTATTATTATTATTATTATTATTATTATTATTATTATTATTATTATTATTATTATTATTATTATTATTATTATTATTATTATTATTATTATTATTATTATTATTATTATTATTATTATTATTATTATTATTATTATTATTATTATTATTATTATTATTATTATTATTATTATTATTATTATTATTATTATTATTATTATTATTATTATTATTATTATTATTATTATTATTATTATTATTATTATTATTATTATTATTATTATTATTATTATTATTATTATTATTATTATTATTATTATTATTATTATTATTATTATTATTATTATTATTATTATTATTATTATTATTATTATTATTATTATTATTATTATTATTATTATTATTATTATTATTATTATTATTATTATTATTATTATTATTATTATTATTATTATTATTATTATTATTATTATTATTATTATTATTATTATTATTATTATTATTATTATTATTATTATTATTATTATTATTATTATTATTATTATTATTATTATTATTATTATTATTATTATTATTATTATTATTATTATTATTATTATTATTATTATTATTATTATTATTATTATTATTATTATTATTATTATTATTATTATTATTATTATTATTATTATTATTATTATTATTATTATTATTATTATTATTATTATTATTATTATTATTATTATTATTATTATTATTATTATTATTATTATTATTATTATTATTATTATTATTATTATTATTATTATTATTATTATTATTATTATTATTATTATTATTATTATTATTATTATTATTATTATTATTATTATTATTATTATTATTATTATTATTATTATTATTATTATTATTATTATTATTATTATTATTATTATTATTATTATTATTATTATTATTATTATTATTATTATTATTATTATTATTATTATTATTATTATTATTATTATTATTATTATTATTATTATTATTATTATTATTATTATTATTATTATTATTATTATTATTATTATTATTATTATTATTATTATTATTATTATTATTATTATTATTATTATTATTATTATTATTATTATTATTATTATTATTATTATTATTATTATTATTATTATTATTATTATTATTATTATTATTATTATTATTATTATTATTATTATTATTATTATTATTATTATTATTATTATTATTATTATTATTATTATTATTATTATTATTATTATTATTATTATTATTATTATTATTATTATTATTATTATTATTATTATTATTATTATTATTATTATTATTATTATTATTATTATTATTATTATTATTATTATTATTATTATTATTATTATTATTATTATTATTATTATTATTATTATTATTATTATTATTATTATTATTATTATTATTATTATTATTATTATTATTATTATTATTATTATTATTATTATTATTATTATTATTATTATTATTATTATTATTATTATTATTATTATTATTATTATTATTATTATTATTATTATTATTATTATTATTATTATTATTATTATTATTATTATTATTATTATTATTATTATTATTATTATTATTATTATTATTATTATTATTATTATTATTATTATTATTATTATTATTATTATTATTATTATTATTATTATTATTATTATTATTATTATTATTATTATTATTATTATTATTATTATTATTATTATTATTATTATTATTATTATTATTATTATTATTATTATTATTATTATTATTATTATTATTATTATTATTATTATTATTATTATTATTATTATTATTATTATTATTATTATTATTATTATTATTATTATTATTATTATTATTATTATTATTATTATTATTATTATTATTATTATTATTATTATTATTATTATTATTATTATTATTATTATTATTATTATTATTATTATTATTATTATTATTATTATTATTATTATTATTATTATTATTATTATTATTATTATTATTATTATTATTATTATTATTATTATTATTATTATTATTATTATTATTATTATTATTATTATTATTATTATTATTAAAAGATAATTTAATCTTGTACATATGATATACTTTTCAATGAAGAGGGTGAAACCCCAACTTCGCTCGTGATTGAGCAAACCTGAAATTTCAGGTTTAGGATAAAAGAATACCATAATTCTTAACTATTGTATTTTATTTTTTTATTTATGTGTTTGTTGGGTCGAGGATATATCCACTATTAAAATATCACTATATTCTTATCAAATTTCAAGTCAGAAAAATGGTTCAGCGATCATTCTCATAGAGAATTGATCAGTGGGAAAAAAAAAAAAAGAACAGCAATGTTTTCATATAGAAATATTAGGAAATTTTTCACTATTTTAGTTAGAATCTATTTTTCACTATGTATTTATTTCATTAATTTAGCGGTTGAAAGTGAATGAAAAAATCATATTTTATAGCATAATTTTCACTGATTCACAATAAAAAAAAAACCCTTTATTTTCAATAGTTATCAAATTTGTTTTTCTATAAAAATAATAGTATACACACATCATTCTTATTAGATCTCTCACTCTGAATATATACTATTTTTGGTATATTTATGGGAATGAATTTAATTTACCTTTTTAGTGTTCCTAAAAAAAGTGCACTTGCCCAACATCAGCAAATCCACACGAAGGACTAGGCGAAATTGCACATCTTTTTTCTATTCCTAGGGAAACACATTTTGTAGAATTCTTGTCCCCCGTTTTTTACCTTATAATATAGTTCGCTCTCGCTTTTTTGGTTTTGGTTAATGTTAAAGGGATTTTTATAGCATTTCTAGTTCTTTTTTAAAAAAAAACAAGTCTTCTTTGCATGAATCATTTCGAAATCTATGCTTACATTTTACACTTTTGGTAGTTTATTATTTGACCATGAAAGTTAAAAAAAATCACAAATTTTAAAATTGAAGTTGACAAGTTGTGTTTTGCCATAGTTTTTTCAGTTAATTTAGAATTTAAATATTTTTTTATAAAATATAAAATATTATTTGAACATGAATTATAATTTAAATGAAGTTATTCTTTGATTAAAAAAAATAAAAAATCAAAACAGTGAAAGAGAAAATAAGGTTTTGGCTGGTTTTCAAATACAAACTTAAAATTGTATTTGGACTTAACAGAAATAATTTTTCAGAAAAAAAGAGAAAAATTATTCAATTTATTATGAGTGCTAAAATTAGTGTCATTTACTATTTCTCTTCAATTTTACTCATCACTTTTAATATATCAAGAAAAGATAATAATTATTTTTTATTTTGATTTCAATATTAATTATTTATTTTTTAAATTATTTCTTAAAACGTATAAGTATATACCAATTAAAGTATTATGATAAAATATTCATATTAATCATTAGTTTTTAAAATAGTATGAAATTTAAAATTGTTAAGTAAAATATAAATGTTACAGTTCAACTCCTTCATAAAGCAGAGAGTGCCTTTTTGTTATGCTTTAGGCATCTTTACTTAAAATTTAGAGATAATGATTAAAAATATATTTGAATTAATATTTTTTTCAAGTTTTACATATTAACTATTAGCTGTTTCTTTTTGTACCTAAATAATTAATCCTTTGGTTATACTATATGTGATATATTTTATTTTTTAGAGTTAAACGATTTAAGTTTGATCAAAAATTTGTTCATGAAATCTTCAAAAAATTTAAAATGAAATTTATCTATTTGTAAACTACATAAAAATGTACTATAAGTCACAATAATTGACAATCGAAAATATTTAAAAAATATAAGAAAAATTTACGATTAAAAATAAATTTGTTTGAATCTCAAAATTTAAAATGTGTCACAAAAATTGGGACAATAAGAGTATCGTTTATATACCAAAATTATATATCGAATATGTCAATAATGCAATAATAACATATCCCACAAATACAAATAAAATAAGAGCAAGGGAAACCCCGTGAATAATAATACTTACAAATTCATAAATACAATTCAGACCAGGTTTAAATTGCATGAATAATAATGGCAATATTTTCACAAATATCGAGTATAAAATGCATGCAATTCAAAAATACAAATATATATATATATATATAGAGATCAGGTTGCTTTTGGCTTGTCCTATTATACTATTACGTAATTAATTTTGGATTTATAACTTATGACTAGTATTTTGTCACTCCCAGAAAGTAATTTTGTTTTTTTCTTCTTTTCTTTTCTAGGGAAATGAGAAAAATAATTTAAATTCAAATATTTTCTTGACTTTTACTACTGTATATCAAAACAAAATATAACAAATCATTACTTAAATAGCATTGGACATTACTTAAATAGCATTGGAATTTGCAAGTTGCGTAATTTCTGGTGGATCACATTTTCTAGAAGGTAAAAAATATTTAAAAATAAAGATATTGTATTCCATCTGTCATAGATTAAATTTTTTTTGCTTTACTTTATATTAAAATATTTATTAAATTAAAATCCCGTCTGTACTTAAAGAAATTAGGGAAAATATGAAAAATAGCATAGATTCAACTTCAATCTCCCTTGCATGGAAATATAAATTCGATAATAATTATTTATATCGTAACAAACGGTTTTCTTATTCATTTAAAATTGGACAAAAGAATATCATATTTTCTTCATAACAACGATGAATAAAGAAAAGTCGATGATGAAGTTAATGATTTTGTTATTAAGTCGGAACAAGTTGATAGTGATAAAGTCTGTGTGTATTTCACCTTTTTCAAACCTCACTTATGAAATTTCACTAAATATGTTATTATTGTTACATGTTCGCTTCACGTATTATAATTTTTCGATGAATAATTATTTATGTAGGGGGGTAGGGATGCAAGAGTGATTTAATGTGCAAGATCGTGAAGGAAGCATGCAATGGTCAACATCAATGAACGTATTATATGGCTAGAGCCAAAGTACAATCTCGAGGCTTTTTTATTTTTTTTGGATTTAACTTATTTACGTTCAAATCATAAATTATTTTTGGTATATTAAATTAATTAATATTTATCAAGAATTTTCCTTAATTACCCAGTAAGTATAAGAAATCTTAATTAATAGCTTAGTTAGTTGTCTGTCCAAGCTTAATTGTTCACATTATGATTTTCTACTCCTACACTCAAGTTTTTGGGGCCGGATCAAATTAGAGGGGAGAAAGGGGCTTCAAATGAACCTCTTCATCAATTTTTTTTTTTTGTGATGAACTGGTTAGAAAATATTATAGAGTATTTTGTATGATGAACTTTATTGGTGAAAATAAATGTTATCTCAGCACTAGTTATAAAATATAATGATCCATTTATGTAATATCCCTTTTTACGCTATCGTTAAATATTACATTGACGTCTAACATTAATAATAACTAATAAAAATTTATATTGTAATCTAATCTTTTCTTTCTCGATTTTTTATTTACTCAAAAAAAAATAATGTATAATTGAAGTATAGTTTTGTATCTGTAGTATTACTTCCAATATTGGCTTCAATGACACAAAAGTGGGGAAAAGACGGTTGCTTTTTGGGATAATGGCGTCCTTTTTTACCCACTCTTTTGACCTCCCTCCTTGCTCTCCCTCGTGTTCCATTTTAGTTTCTTTATTTTATCCAAAATAACTTATTTATTTTACTTAAAAATAGGAATATTTTGAGCGAAATATCTTATCAGAAATAACGTATTTACTTTACTCAAGATCATAGGAATAAGATTTATGTAACATTTTTAACTTTCTCGCAGTTCATTTATGAAATCAAACTTGATATGTTATTGTTTGTTGTAATCGAATCACAAAGAAAAACACTTAACCTAATAAAAATTTATTTTGATGTAAGATTTTTCTTTGAATTTTAGAAATGATACAAAAATTGATATACCTATTTTTTTTATGTCAAATTATATGATTATCATGATGAACATTCAATTCACCTAAAACTTAGTATATCATCGCAAGTTCAATTGCATGATTTTTTCAACACTTATATAAGTTTTTAATTTTTAGTTTTAGTATTAAAAATTACTACATTTGATTAATTAAAAGTGAAAAGATACCATCAATCTCATCATATTCTTTGATAATCACCATTTATAGGCTAGTTTTGCATCTTCTAAAAAAAGTGTCATTTTAGCATATGTCCTAGTGGTAATCATTGCATATATTCCTAAATAGTGCTTAATTGTTCTCTTTAATACTACTAATAATAATTATTACTAAGTTGCTAAGTCCTACTACTAAATAATGCACAACAATCATGGCAACAACAGCTATATCTACTTAAAATAATTATGTAAAAAAGAATGATTTTCTAATTAATTCACACTCTTTTTCTCATATATATATATATACTTCCTAGTACTATGTCACTCCCCTCTTGTGGCCCTCTCCAATTGCTTTTTTTTAATTAAAGTAATAAGATACTTAATTATATAATACTTGTAATTGATTGTTTACCCATCTACCCCCTAAACTAGAGTATATCTCTGTGGGGGTAATTATGCCTTACCCTCCCTTTTATATATATATATATATATATATATATTTTTTTTTTTTTTTTTATTTATTTATTTATTTTATGTATATGTATTAGTTATAGTATTATTTAATCCTTCATTTGATAGGATTTTCAGTCATTATACACCCTACAATCTTAATATTTAATACTTTTTAAATAAAAATCTTGTTTTTGTCATTGACTCTAGTATTATAGTACATAATATAAATCCATCTAAGAAGCCATGCCTTGAAAATTGGACTTTATCATTCCAAAATTACCCTTTCTTGCATTGACCATTTTTATGAAATGGTCTAGTTCATAGACAACTTGTAACTAGGGGTGTTCATGCTTGATAAAAATCAATCCAAATTGAAAAATAGAATTAAATCAATAAAATAAAATCAATTTTATTTGGGTTCGGTTTGGTTTGATTTTAGATTTTTAAAAATCGATAGTATTTAGTTTAGTTATGATTTTATTCGATAAAACCGAATAAAAAAATCGAATCGAACCGATGAATTATATATATATATATATATTTTATTAATATACATACTTATAAATATAGTATTTTTATAAACAATTTTAAGATCTTATACATATTTTCATTAAAATTTCTTTATAATTTACTTATTGAAAGCAAAATTGTCCAAGATGAAATATTTATCTTATTGATTTCATGTATATGAGTGTCTATGATAATTCTTTGTGGGACTGAAAATGTTATTGTCTCTTCCTTCTAGGCCAATATAGTGAATAAAACTTTATTGAGAGTAAATTTAGTGATCTAAAATTCAGTAATTTAAGTCATTCTAACTATTTTTCGTTTTGAATGGATTGTTGTCACTTTTTTCACATTTTGAATAAATTGTTTCTTTTATTTTTCTATATGGTTAATAACCGAATAATCGAACCAACCCAAACCAAAACCAATAAATATATATTATATTTGGTTTGATTTGGTTTTGACAATTTTAAAACCAATTAAGTTGGTTTAATTTTGATTTTGACCAATAACCGATCCAAACCGACCCGTAAACACCCCTAAATAATGAAGTACAAATGAAGGTTTACTACTAATACACAAGAAACTTTCGAAACATTTTTCTTTTGAGTGTCACATTATTAATTACCTCAAATAAAGTGTTTCACTATTTTTTTTCCCAATTTATTTACTAGAATAATTGTACTATGCAAAATTCCAAGAAAGGTAGGATTTCATAACCGTTTGTGCATGGATTTGGATTGAATTGACAAAAAAGGAAGATAATAAAGAAAGATGCTCAATTGTCCCCATTTGCCTTACTTTTCTCACCTCACCAAAAAATAATTGCAAAAAAAGTTCTTATAATTTTTTCTCTAATGAAAAACATAATCTTATTAAACAAATAATTTCTTAAAATGGACCCTTATTTGTTCTTCATATGAAGCAAACTCAAAAATTATACTCTTCCTTTCCCTTTTACTTATCACATTTTACTTCACGAGAATCAATTTTCAATCAATCTTCATAATCAAATTAAATTAAGTTAATTTGATTATTTTAAATTTAGTTCTTCCAAAATATTTGAAATACAATTAAGTTGCCATTACCATTAACTCCATGTTTTTTTGTGTTTAATCCTCAAAAATTATACTCATTACAACTAATCAAGATTTTTTTGTTTTTGTTGTTGATTCCTCAAGGTTTTTATTAATCTTTCTCTAGTCCCAATGCAAGAAAAGAACTTGTAGAAATATTACATAATGGGGTGACACAATTTTATTTATTTTTGCATATTTTCTTGTGTTTTCTCTTCTTGTTTCCCTTACTCTTCACTACTACTACTACTGATGCAAGTCCCAATGGGGATAAAACTTTTTCAGCCTTTGTACATCACTACTACTTTCTTGATTTTTCTTTCTTTGATTCTTGTTTTCCCTGTTTTAGCTGTTGATCCTTTTACACAAGGACTCTTGAGCTTAAAAACTGAAATTCTTGATAATTCCAACAGTTTGAAAGATTGGATTTTGCCTTCTGGTTCAACTGATAAAATTTATGCATGTTCTTGGTCTGGTGTGAAATGCAATGAAAATTCTTCTTTGATTATTGGATTGGATCTTTCTGTGAAAAATCTTGGTGGGGTTTTGTCAGAGAATCAATTTAGTGTTTTTTCAGACCTCATTGAGCTGAATTTGAGTCATAACTCATTTTCTGAGAAACTCCCTGTTGGGATTTTCAAGTTGAGTAATTTGAGAAGCTTGGATATTAGCAGGAACAATTTTTCTGGTCATTTCCCAAGTGGGATTTCAAATCTTGATTCTCTTGTCATTCTTGATGCTTTTAGTAACAGCTTCTCTGGTCCTTTGCCTAAAGATGCTTCAGAAATTGAGTCACTCAAGGTACTGTTAGGGTTTACTTTGTTTTTTTGAGAATTATGGACAACTTTTCTTCCACATCTGATCACATGACAACACACTAGCATTCACAGTGTAGTCTCGTTAAAAGAGTCTTGTTTATAGAGGAGAGAGAGTTCTCTCCATAGTTTCTGTACTTTCTTTTAGAGTTTTTAATGGTCAAAAACAAGTTTGAATTTTTTTTTTCAGAGAGTTTCACACTCTATCAATTTTAATACATAGATGCTGATTGTTCAGGTAAAAAAAAGTGAACAACTAATAGTTGAATTGTGAAATTTCCAAAAATAGATAGTTTAGGCGTGTTGTTTACCATTATATCTTTCTTTTATACTATGAGTTTTTGCCTGTTTTAGTATAGTTCTGTTTGTCTATGTATTTATCGTCGTTCAAAATTTGCTTTGTTGGATTCTGCATGACACTTTGTTATTTCGATCCCAACAGGTACTGAATTTTGCAGGGAGTTATTTCAGTGGTCCAATTCCTTCTGAGTATGGCTCATTCAAGAATCTTGATTTCATTCACTTAGCTGGAAATTCTTTGAGTGGTAAAATACCACCAGAATTAGGGATGCTGAAAACAGTAATTCATATGGAGATTGGTTATAATTTGTATGAAGGAACCATACCTTGGGAACTTGGGAATATGAGTAAGCTTCAGTATCTTGATATTGCTAGTGCAAATTTATCTGGTTCAATACCAAAAGAGCTGACTAATTTGACCAATCTTGAGTCACTTTTTTTGTTTAGAAATCAGCTTAGTGGTAAAATCCCATGGGAGTTTGGAAAAATCATATCTTTATCAAGTTTGGATCTTTCTGATAATTATCTTTCAGGCCCAATCCCCGAGAGTTTCTCGGAGTTGAAAAATCTAAAGTTGCTTAGTGTTATGTACAATGACTTAAGTGGAACTGTTCCTGAAGGAATTGCAAAGCTTCCACTGCTTGATACACTTCTTTTATGGGACAATTGGTTTAAAGGTCCACTCCCAAAAGACCTAGGCAAATATTCAAAGCTGAAATATTTTGATGTTTCAACAAACTATTTAGTTGGTAGCATTCCACCAAGTATATGTTCAGGTGGGATGTTACAAAGGTTGATCCTTTTTTCGAATAATTTCACTGGTGGACTCTCTCCATCACTTTCCAATTGTTCCTCTCTTGTTCGGATCCGTATCGAAGACAATTTATTCTCAGGTGATATCTCTTTGAACTTTGGCAAGTTTCCTGATTTGTCATATGTTGATATGTCTAGAAATAGGTTCACTGGAGGGATTCCTACTGATATTGCCTTAGCTTCCAATCTTGAATACTTCAATGTGTCTTATAATCCAAATCTTGGAGGCGTAATCTCGGAGAAGACATTGTCTTTGTATGCACTACAGAATTTCTCAGCTACAAATTGTAGCATTTCAGGAGATTTTCCTCCTTTTGGACCTTGCAAATCCTTACTGGTTCTTGAATTGAGTATGAACAATGTTTCCGGGATTCTCCCTCAAAGCATAAGCAACTGCCAAAATCTTGTGAGCTTAGACTTGGCCAACAACAATTTAAGTGGTCAGATACCTGTTGGACTTGCTAGCCTTCCTGATATTAGTGTTGTAGACCTGTCACACAATAGTTTTAGCGGTTCTATTCCGGCCAAATTTGGAAGTTCTTCCAGCTTACAACTTCTTAATGTGTCATTCAACGATCTCTCAGGTTTGATTCCTTTTGATAAGAGTTTTAGGGTGATGGATAGTAGTGCCTTCTGGGGTAATCCTAAGCTTTGTGGGACACAGTTGAGGCCTTGTCGTGGACCGAATGGACTGGAGTTAGGAAGCAGAAAGACTCAGAAGCTGGCATGGGTTCTCATAACCTGTGGAATCATAGTGTTGGCTATTACAGCTGCATTTTTCGGAGTATTTTACTTCAGAAGAAGAGGTCAAGGGCAGTGGAAAATGGTTTCTTTTAGTGGATTTCCTCGGTTTACAGCAAATGATGTTTTGAGGAGCTTCAATTCTATTGAAGAAGCCACAGATATGGTGCCGCCCTTGGCAGGTTCTGATTGCAAAGCTGTTCTGCCAACAGGAATTACCGTCTTGGTGAAGAAGATCGAATGGAGACCAGAGAGAATGAATGCTATGATGGACTTGATATCAAGGATGGGCAATGCAAGGCACAAGAATTTGACCAGATTGTTGGGATTTTGCTACAACAAGTGTATGGCTTACCTGTTGTGTGAGTACTTGCCTAATGGAAATCTGGCTGAAAGGATCAGGACAAAGAGGGATTGGGCGACCAAGCATAAAATCATTGTGGCAGTTGCTAAGGGACTGTGTTACCTGCATCATGATTGCTACCCCGCGATACCTCATGGGGATTTGAAGACAAATAACATTGTATTTGATGAAAACATGGAACCTCATTTGACTGAATTCGGTGTTAAATTCTTGATTCAATTAAATAATGGTCCATCGGTAGCAAGAGTTGGAAATGAAGCAGGTATGCACCTATACTTTGATGTTGTCTGCATTAATATTTGTTAATTAGTTAGCAATCTTAATAGAAGATTAGTTATTAGACAGAATTCAGTTGCTCCAAGGAGACGCGACTTGACCGTTGCTCCAAGGCTCCCCTTCAATTCTAATTGAAGTGTTTAATGATCTTAATTTGAATGACATAGCCAGAATTCCCTATTACTGGTTGTGAATCTTGTTTAATTGTGTCAAACAGGAGAAATCGAGCGAGCTATACAGGAAGAACTTTACAGGGACATATACAACTTTGGTGAGCTCATTCTGGAAATCTTAACCAACGGGAAGCTGTCAAATGCAGCAATGAGCATTCAGAACACCTCCAAGGAGGTTCTTTTGAGAGAGGTTTTGGATGAGAATGATGTTGCTCCATCGAGCTCAGTCCAAGAGGAAATAAAACTGGTTCTTGAAGTTGCTTCACTTTGCACCAGAGTTAGACCCTCAGATAGGCCATCCATGGAAGATGCACTAAAGCTTGTTACTGGTTTGAAGAAACAAAGCTAATGATGTACTTGAACTAGGATGCCAATATTTAGACATGATTAGAAATTCTGAAGCACAAAATATGTTGTAGAAGTCTTTTATTTCAGTTGCTTTTTGTTACTTCATCTGGTCAAGAAGTTGATGCCTTTTCTTTTGTCGGGAATAGAATGTTTTGATGTAAAGTAGAGGAATGTAAGTAAGTTCTATCCTCAGCAATATAAGGTCTGTTATTCTATCTTTTTTTTTTTTTTAGATGTTTTCAAACCATTGTTCAACTTTATTCTTGAGAATGAAATGCTATTATAAAGTTAACTATTCCCATATTCATGTGGTACTTTATGCTACTGAGTCACTAAAAGTTATTCAAAACAAACATGGACTGTGGTGGGATGATTGAAATTTTTTCATCCTCTTCAGAGGTCTTGAATTTAGCCTTTGAGAATGGTAAAAATTTTGTTGGCAACGCCATTTCCAAAGGGTTTTGCAATGTGCGAATTTGGATTTAGTCAGGCTTCAATACGGATATTGAATATTGGGTAGGAAAACAAAAAAAAAATGATTATCCTTCAATTGTTGTCCTATCATGTCTCAACTTTGATTTAAAAATAATTTTTAATTTATATTAATGGTCAAACACAAATTTAATTTTTAAATACTTCTTATAGTTAGATAAGACTCTAAAAACTTGCGTTTCAAAAGCTTATAGCTTTCTAGTATTCTAAGTTCAACAAAATTATCATACATTTTAATGTATAAGCATGATGAAAATAGTGCATAATACATCTTCCTCCATACACAACATGCTTAGCCCAATGGAAGATATTCTAGCTTCTTTATGTACTTTGTTCACCATAATATTACAATTTTCTTCAAGCTCTATCTCCTCATTAAAAGTTTTTGCCTCACTGTTTTCACCTCTGTATTACTCTTTTTAAGTTGGGATTAAAATTCTAAAATCGAATTAAACAATACAAGAATATACCCTCGTTTAGCACATGGAATGTGTACATAAAGAGGGGCTCGATTTATTGTGACGCCCCGCCCTCACCCCTCCAAACGAAAAAAACTTGCATTAATTTGTCGCTTTTCATTTTTAAGAGTGTCAGCTACCTGGTGCAAATCCTACGATCATTTGCTGCCTAGGTTTAGAGTTTAGTTTAAATCAAAATTACATTAAAAAACCAATCCTGCTGAAATTGCAGAAAAAGTTTACAACGCATCAGCATTCTGGTGCAGTCACAAATAAAATATATTATATTGCTCAAAATAACTCAAACCATTCGACACAAAGTGGATGCGCGTGCATTCCTACACCTTTTACACTTGCAGTTCACTAATCAGTACAGACTAATGTATAGAGGTGTTGAGCGGCAGTATCTAAATCCACAATTTAAATATTTCTACTTGATTTCCGAAGGGCATCAAATTATGTGATCAGTTGACTGGGGGATACTGTCCTTGTGACATCAAATCTTTAGGCTTTTCGAACAATGACTCTCCGTTCTCGTTTGTACTCCACTTCATCCCTTTGATGCATAATTATCAGTGCTCTTCTTACCTGACAATATTTAGCACTGGCATCAGCACAAGGTCTTAAGAGTATTATCATTGAACAAATCTAGACTTCTACTGGTTCATTACCAAAAGAGTTATCAGATAGGCACCACCAAGAATCAATTAATGGAGCAAAGGGAATACATTATGAGAAACATTGAAAGGACGACTCTTACAATTGATTCATTCATGCCCATCCTGGTCAGTTCATCAACTAGCCGTCTCTCTGATATATGGCTACCAATACCCATTCTTCTCTTAATTTGGGTTTCAGCTTGCTATTCATCCACAAAAAAATTAACACTGTTAGATTCAGTGGTTGGAAGGATGTATAGCTGGAAAAATTAATGTGAGCACTGGTTCAACATGAGACAAACCTTTATCTCATTTGCCATCTCAGGAGTAAGGTTTATGTGTTGATTGATTCCAGATCGTGCAGCATCCATTGTGGAAGTGTTGAAGAGCCTAATTGCTTCTGAAACGTGATCTTCATTTGCAACTTGGGAGCTAAAATCATGATAAGAAAGGTAGATTATTGATTAAAAAACTGCTTGTATAGGGAGCTGAAAGAAAGGATAAAGATAACAGTGAAAAGAAACGCATGGAAAAGGGACTTCTCCTAAACAACTTAAATGGTATAGTTAATGGCAGGATGATAGACCTCAAAGCATTTGATTCTATGCAAGTGACAAAGACACATTATAATTGTGGCTCCTTACAGTCTCATTCTTGCTAGAGCTTCACTCAACCTCACTATGGCCTCTAGTTGCCGCACAGTAATTGGTATTGCTGCTGCCTCCCCAGTTTCATTTGACTGTCGCCTCATATCCTGTAGCAGATAACAGAAGAAACAAATATCACTGAGAGATGTACAGCATTTTCATAATCAAGAAAGGTTTGTACTGAAATGTTCTTGGATGTCTAATTCTGGACAATCTCCATGGTGAGCCTGCTGATATAATTACCTGCCTAATTTTGACATAACTTTCTTGTAACATTGAGGCGGCAGAATCTGATAGTCGCGGATGGCAATTGGTCTTACAATATTGTATATATCTGCAACAGGAACACATTTGCTTCAACATCTAGACCTTATAAGTTACAATAATAATGAAGTGCATAACTTTAAGCCATATTAAGAACCAACCTTTTCAGCCAATTATACTCCTTAGAAGTTCTAGTGTCATCCCTAGATGCTTCAGCAGATGCATGGACCCTGACAATATGGCTAGCAATACGCTGTAGAGAAAGAAACACTCAGTAAGTGAAAACACATTCTTGCATGTTCTTACACTAAAATAAGCAATAGCAATGTCTGCTTCAAATTACATCAATGAAAATATTTTGAATATTAAATGCCCATTTATTTGTGATTTCATGCCCAGTACACTATGTACATTATCTAGATGCATAATTCTTGAACAATATTAAGTCCACACCACGAAAATGCTCATTTTCACCCACAGAATTGAGAGCGCTAGGATTTTGTCTTACCTTGTCCTGATCGTACTTCCTGATGTCTTTCACAATGAAAATCAAATCGAATCTTGAAAGAATTGTTGTCTGCAAGTCAATGTTATCTTGTGCAGTCTGCAATGAAAACAGCACTTCAGCTCCTGCTTTATGCCAACACAATATGCAGAAAATTGTAAAAGCATAAAACAATGAAAGGAATTATAGAGACCTTGAGATCATCATAGCGTCCAGATGGAGGATTAGCTGCAGCAAGCACCGAGGTCCTTGAATTAAGGACTGTTGTAATTCCAGCCTTCGCAATGGAAATCGTTTGCTGCTCCATTGCTTCATGAATAGCCACTCTAGTAACCAGTAAGAATCTCTTTAGAAATTCTCATGAGAAAAATAGTAGAAAAAAGAAAGGAGCTCTACCTATAATGTACCTATCTTCTGGCCTCATTTTGTCAAACTCATCAATGCAGACAACTCCTCCATCTGCCAAGACCATGGCTCCACCTTCTAGGTAAAACTCACGCTGATTGTTAAAAAGAAACTCATCAAATTTTGATAAACTATAAAGAAACTCATCGTTTGAAAATATTGAAAATGGAACATTTATCTGAAATGGCTTCTAGACTAAGGTAAATATAGAAACTTACAGAGCTATTATCCCTAATGACAGAAGCTGTGAGACCAGCAGCTGAAGATCCCTTGCCGGATGTGTATACAGCTACTGGGGCTGTCTTTTCCACAAATTTTAGAAACTACATGGTAAAATAAAATAATTCAGACTCTCATTTGCATTGGAAATAGAAACAAGGATGAATAACAATAGAAAACCTTGCAAACCAAATGCCAAATTAAATTGCTCATGCTTAAGCAAAAAAAAGGCTCTCATGAAAATGGATTTCATATCAACAATGCCACCTTTTAATCAATGAGTTTAACTGACCTGTGATTTAGCAGTTGAGGGATCCCCCAAGAGCAATACGTTGATATCACCTCTTAATCTTACACCATCAGGCAAGAACTGCGCAAACAGAGTTAGAGATTAACCAATAAATAAACGAAGAACATTGACATTGAAGGGAAAATGGCATACCTTCCTTGAGCCTCCAAATAAAAGGCATGTGACAGCTTTCTTGACATCAACATGCCCAAATATTGAGGGAGCAACCATTGAGCATATCTTGTCATAAGCATTACTATCGGATGCAAATTTCAGGAATTCTTCTTTCTGCAAAAAGGAAGGCCATGAGAACTGATGCACAAGGGAATAATATCCTATCAGAATAAAAGAAACACCAAAATTGAAAAATAATGCTGTCCAAAGACTCCAAACAGCATTTGGGCCCGTGCTATTGAAAAGAGGCAAAAAAATAAATTATGTCCAAATGGGCCCGTGCTATTGAAAAGAGGCAAAAAAATAAAATATGTCCAAATTTCTCTTGATCACTTTTTCAAGTTTGGAGTAAAAATTGAAACAATGCTGCTAACATTAGCTTAAAGCTCTCAATCACCACGTGTATTGATAATTTAGAAATTACCTCATCTACTGTGAAGTTGGCTGGCCCTCGAGAATTGGCCTCATTTGTTTCTTCCAATCCAACAACTCTAACATAAGGCTGCCTAACAGCAACAGCTCCTTTGTGACTGCATCCCAGTTCAAAACATAGTAACCCGGAAGTTAAAAAGAAGAAAGAATAGATAACAATAAAGTGACAAACACTACAAAATTGTATTCCTTTTATCACTTGGTGGACTCTTACGATGTTGATGAATTCGAAGCTTGAAAAATACTGTAGATCCCCATTATCGTAAGCCTTGTACCAGGCACTATAGTTTGAACAAGATGACGATCTATAGATAGAAGCATATTTCTTGGCAGCTCTCCAGTAGGAACATCCTATAATTACCTCAACAAAAAACACAAATAAAATGAGAACATGACATAAAGAAGGCCACTATTGATTGCAGTCAAGCTTCTCTTCTGCAACTAAATGCTTCCTCACCTCAGGGTTTTCCTGCAACTTGAGTGTCTGCTGGTCAACATACTTACTTCTATCTGGAACCACTACCCATGGATCAATAGGACAAGGGTCCTCCCCCACCTGCAAAAATTCCTACCATTAGACTATCACCTAGTTAGACTTCAAATTAAGAGTTCCCAGTTTTCATTCCATAAACCTGAGGAACATGATCACAAGAACGTGGTACAATAGCTCCTCCAAGCCCTGGACGACATGGGACGATCTTCACATTTTTGCAGTTCTTACATAGCAAGGTCACATAAGTTGCCTTTGCTTTAGTCTTTGATGCAGCAATAACAATCCCAGATACCTTGACCAGCTTTGATATACATTGTGCCTAAACAAAACAAGGTTTAGAAATATGGGAATGAATTCATCAATTAGAGGAAGTCTAAGATAATCAAGAAAAAGGCAAAGTTCAAACAGAAACTAACCCCAAGGGAACGCATTGACATTGAATCCTGCTCTGACCTCAAGAGTATTTGTACTTCACCAATCTCCGGCTCCTCCATTTCTCCACTTTCACTAGCTACCCTTGATTTCAAACTAGCAAGAACCTCAGCTGCTGCAGTTTCAAACTATAAAACCAAGATACAAAAAAAAAAAAAAAACAAGTGTCATTCAGTAGTTGGTTCTTGAAAAAACCACATTGATGATATATCAACATTTCGTGTAATTGAAGACAATGATACACTGATCTTAACCATACTTTTCACTTACAAAAAGTTTTTTAGTTCAGCCACATATAAACTGCATTACTATACATGAATAACAAAGGCCAATTTGTATCTAGAACAAATCCTTAACAGGTGCCAAGGTTTCACGAGCCATTCACCTATAACAAATGAATAGTATTGTTTGCATGATTGACAGCACTGCAAGTACCTATAGGAGGACATAGCTAGACATTTATTACACCTTTCAATTATTGTACCTGTCATTCTTCACTTCACATTTTAGAAACAAATTAAGTAATATTCTAGAGGGGTAAACTATTATGTCAAAGGGAAACCTTTCTCATGCCTTTATTCAAACAGTAATGTAGCCTTTCAGCAGTGAATATGGGCAAACCCACTTGCAACTAAACTAATTATACCTAACAACAATGCCCCAAACCCAAATGCAACTATTTAATAACTCAAAATGCAAACATATGCAAATCCCACAAATGCATACATTTACACTTTTGAAAAGCCAAATTAGTGAAAACTGCACCCATTTGTTAAGCATGGAGTAAATTACGCTTGACTATACATCAATCTGACCATCATTATTTGTAACAACGAACATAACCCTATCCAAAATACACTGCAAGTGAAAAAAGCTACTAGTATACACACAATTACAATATAACAAACCATTAAAAAATCATAAATCAGTAACCTTTTTTCATTATCAACATAAATCATAATCCAACATAAGCATTCATTTTCAACAAATCAAAATATCATTACAATACAACAGCAAATTAAATCCATTAAACTCTAAAGTTCATCAACCACAAATTCACAGCCATAAATCAACAGTCATAATCATTCATTTCAACAAATCCAAATCTAATTACAACAAAACAGCAAATTAGATCCATTAAACTCCCAAATTCATCAACCACATATTCAAAGTCATAAATCATAATCATTTCATTTTCAACAAAAAAATACAAACTAAATCCATCAAATTCTCAAGTTCATCAACAACAAATCCACATCCACATACTGCTAAACAACACAAAACAGAAATATAACTAGTGCATACCAAAGGAAGGTAATCAGCAGGGTTCTGTCGAAGGAGTTCAGGTAGGGTTTGGTCCCGTTCATAGGAAAGGAGATCAGAAAGGTTAATAATGAGGTAATTTTGGTTCTCGAGAAGAGCTTCTCTATAAGGAAACACATTCGGCTGAGATTTATCAGGGAAGTTCCTGATGAACTCCTTGAACTTCCGGAGTACGGCGTGGCGGCTCGTCCCTCCATTTTCGGCGTCTCCGGTGGCTCCGCCGCCGTGAGGAAACTGAGCTTGGTCGCTGTAGTATACTGCTCCTTCGTCCCAGCCAGACATCTCTCCTTTCTCTCTCTAGAAATCTCTCGTTTTCTCTGACTAAAATTCCACTCTCTCTATGTTTCCCTCTTTGTGGGCTTTGGCTCTCTTTCTGGAAGAAGGGTTTAACAAAAGGGGAGGGTGATTTTGGCGGGAATCAGTTGGCGGGAAAAAATATGCACGTGACTAGCACGTGTATGGATGCTGGCGGGGAAGTTCAGCTCTTACTTATTTTTAATTTTAAATAATTATTTTTTAAATTCAAATATAAAACTTGGTAATTTATTAGAGGCAATGTAATTATTATTTTTTTTGACAATATCATGTGTCTTACTAAATATCTAACATATTATTGTAATAGATAACTTGTATTTTCTATATAAAATTTTGAAGGAAAAAAAGATGTGACTAAATTTAAAATCAGTGAATCGCAAATGTTGTAACCTCGAAACACCCCTTAGAGGCTTAATCCCATGGCAATGCCTCTTTCCCCAAATTCCTATGTGTGTTAATTTGCCATAATAAACGTTATTACTATTCAAAATGTCTCGTTAAATTGTGTTTCTAATAAAAATCTGGAAGATGTAGCATAGCAAACTTAAAACATTTTTCCAAATGAAATTCATGTCCAAACGCCAAATATCACTTTTCAATGCCAAGCACTATGTTTTTCAAATATTACTCAATTCAGCAAATGGAAGAATGGGGAGAAAACCAACAAAGAAATGGCAAAGATGGAAAGCAGAAAAGGATGGATATATGAGAATATACCAAAAATATGAAACTTCAATAAGAGAAAGTTGACCTCACAACAATAGCAGGCCACATTATCATTTCAAGACCTTATGTACCTTCCCAATTATATGTAAAATTACATCATTTAGAACCTATTCTATTTGCAATCACACCAGGGGAGAGCTACAAAGAACCCTTTAATCGCTCTACGACCTCTTCCAGTAATATACAACATTCTATGCCCTATACACAGAATTGACATACAGCCACATTATCGTCGCAATAAACAGCCTAAATGCATTTTTTGTAAATTACACTCAAATTAGTGTTTTGGGGCCCAGTAAGCGCCCTCAGTTGTCAAGCAGATATCCTTCCTGCTTCAAGAACCAAAGAGCCCCTTCTGCTGCATGCTCAGCTGCATCTTTCTTTTTCGCCTGAGCTTCTCCATAAGACTCTATAACTCTTGATGTTTCTTCGATCTCTACCACCACCCGGAAAGTAAACCTGAAGATTATTTGTAAAAGTGAAGGGGGGAACATACATAAACAGTTTGGAGAACATGCAACTTTCGCGGTTATTCGAGGCAAAACATAAATATGAGTGGTTGGGGGCACAACATACACTATTACTTTCTTCACTCTCTCTCCCTTTCTCTCTATCACTCCATAGGCTCTAAAATGTCAAGGATTTTAGGGTGCACACAGCACAAATATAATCAATAATAAAGGATGGTGTTGGTGGTGTAAACATTTCTTGGTTAGATCAGAAGAAAGCCTTAATAGACAATATAGGGGTCCTCCTCATGGACAACTTTAAACCATATGACCAGCAAGAATTTTTCTTTATTCATAGGTACCAAGAACTAAGGGTCGTTTGGTTGGGAACAAGTTATGGTTGATTAATTACTTCGGGATAAGTTATCCCAGCATGTATAAGGGATAACTTATCCGATCACTATGGTATAAATGGTGGCATAATTAATCCAATGACTACCTAATACTTGCAACCAAACACATGATAAATAATCCTATATTTTATCTCGGGATTATTATACCTTATACCTCACACCAAACGACTCCTAAAAGTAAGAACTGCAACGGCAAGTAAAATATCGAACAACCAAATGGCGCAAGAAATTAACCACACAAGTTCTGTCAAAAGAAGTCAGTAAAGACGAGGCAAAATGATTGCACATCACTGCCATCTCAAGCTGAAGTTTTTTCTTTGTGGTGCATAGCTTTCTACTTCTCTAAGAGGAATTTAAATGCCTAGTGTGATGACCCGCCACGTCATCATGCCACATAAGTGTCACATAGGTGCCACATGGTACAAAGTTGCCCATGTGGAGGGCTTAGATAGGAAGAAGGAGTTCATAGTGGAAGGTTCTAGAAATACATGGAGAGTTTCCATGGAAGAGCTTAGAATTCCATGGAAGGTCCTTGGAATCTTCTAGTTGTGTAGAGAGTTCTAGAATAGGGACTTGTACATAATTAATATTTGCAAATTAGCCCCTAGTGAGTAGCATAAATAGAGGGGCATTCATTTGTAATGCAATCAAAGCAAGAATCAAGCAATCTCCAAGCAATATAAAAGTCTTCTAAGAAATTCTCGTGTCTTTCTTCATTCTCTTAGCGATCTAATTTGAAAAGGCTTATCTGAGCTTACAAGATGGTGAAAGATTCTTGAGTAAGTTGTCAAGTGCCGCACCGAGTGCTTAGTAGAAGTCCAAGTCCGTTACACTAGGCTTCATGTGTTATATCAATGTAGTTTCCAGTTGTAAAGATGTGGCGCTTGTGCCTAACTCAGCCCCAAAAGTTAGGTCATGAGGAGGATTTGCTAAGTCCATATAAGTAAACCACTAATCCATTCTACAACCAATGTGGAACTCTAACATCCTCTCTGCGCCCAGACCCAACTGAAGCGTGGATCAGAAGAATAGGGATGGACCTAGCTCTACCTAGCTCTGATAGTTATGACACTTGGGCTTAACTTAACCCCAAAAGCTAACTCATAAGGGAGGATTGTGAAGTCCATATAAGCATATCATCCGTCTAATCCCCAACCAATGAGGAACTCAAACACCCCCCCTTCACGCCGAGCCCCAACTAAAGCGTGAACTTGAGAGCCCTAACATGGATGGACCACATGTATTTCATTCAAAGAAGAAAGCATATAGATACATATATACTGTGTGCTAACCAAGGAAAGAAATAAAATAAAATCCTATAGATCTGCTAACAATTTATGGGAAAATGTTTATGTCACTTATACGTTCATTCTGTAATACCGGTAAAACTTTGTCTGTTCAAATTTTGGGCCACTTCGCGAAATGCGATATTTTGCAACTAAGTATTTGGTTAATTCAGTTTGTTTACTACTCCCTCTATTTCAATTTGTTTGTCTTACTTTCCTTTGTAGTCTATTAAAAAAATAATGCATCTTTCCTAACATCCCACCTTCAATTTCAACATCCCACCTGACATGTTTAAGACACCACAAAATTAGAGACATTTTAGAACATTATACATATATTTAGTTTAAGACCCCAAGATTGAAACGGAGTGGGGGAGGGGGGGGGGGGTTACTATTTAGTTTACTTTTCATGATTGCCGGAATCTACTCAAAATTCAGGAATGAAAATAGGAACCACTCTTCACTAGTTCGGTACATACTCTTTCAAGTGACTTGGTCCTGTTTCCTTGCAACATTGAAATAAAGGAGGTTTCCAGCAGTTGGCAGCACAAATTTCATGCAAACGTGATTTTGCCGATTCAGTTTTTGAACCACCTGAAGTGTTTTGGAGTAAGAAATGATAACATGGATAACAAAGCAGATATAGATATCCTTGTTTATTGATACCTGTAGCTTTTGAATCTTCCTTAGAGCCATTACTCATGATGGTCTGGTCAGAATTGCATTGTACAGATGCCTCTGGGGACAACAACTTTCTCGTAGACTTAAACTTGAAATTGCAACTTCTTGCAAGTTCCTCATTAACAGGGAATACTTTTAAGTTGCAATCACTTTCAGACGTTTCATGCTTATCCAAGTCATCACAACTAATAGTAAGAACACAGGGTGTTTCATCATATCCTATCAGTTTAGCTTCCATCTTAATAGCTGTTTTCAGCACTTGTTCCAGTGATTTAGACTTGGGCCTATAGCCTTGAGCCTGCACATTGGAAGACATTATGAAACTGCAAATAGCTATAAGAGAAGTCAGATATGGGAGGTGATAAAAACTAGAACGACAATTACTGAAGAAACAATGATAAAACAGATGGGCACAAGGAGAGCGAAGAAACTTTGATTCTGCACTCTATAATAACAGATGATCAGCACGCAACTGCTGGGAGAAGTAAAGAAAATAAAGCAGCTTGGGTTTTAAGGTTAAAACTCCAGCAGGGAGAGCAAGCAAAATCGTCCACCAGCCAGAAAGTACAAACCAACAATCACAAGCATCACAAGATTAAAATGTCATGTAACGAACAGGTGTTGACTGGCCATTTTAGGGGGATTCAAGTTCTGGTTTTAAAATCATACAAACCAATTCGCAACTGCAACTAATCAATTGCTTTCTCGGAATTTCATTCAAATGTTGAAATCAATAATTTTAAGTAGCATTTCACTAGATACTTAAGACAGCAATTAAAAAATGCTCTCAGGCACACTTCCCCAAAACTCTCTCTCCTACTTTCTAGGAGAGAGAGTACCCTCTTTTCGGCAGGTTGCCTGAGAACTACAAACGTCATCCTTCCCCTCAACCATCTCCTTCTGCGATATAGCTTTCTCCCTTCCTTCACCTCAGTTCCCTTCCACAAACATGATTGGGAGGGGGGGGGATGGGGTTTATTTCCACGCCTGTTTCAAGTCATTAGATATTACCAGATGGACATCTGGGCCTGGCAAGGAAGTCTGGTTTGATTGGGTGGAGCGTAGAAGAAACACGATGTGAAGCAAAAAAGTGATGGAGTGGATTTGTTTTGTCCTGAAAGAAGCCTCAAACGACAACCAAGAATCTTGTGAGGAGATGGAGAATGAAGGACCAAATGGCAGAGTATTTTAGTACAAGGAAGTTTAATGCTCGTGGAAGATTTATGAGTCTTTTGTCTCTAAAAGGAACAGACAGAGCAGTAGTTATACTGCCATAAGCTTCCAATGCTGGTTGGAAAGACATTGCACTCATCAATTACTCACCACCAAGAACACTAAAAGCTCCTCACAGAACGGTTGATATTAACCACTCGGATGCCAAGGTTGTTGAGGACAGTAAGTGGCAGTCATATACCACTGAATTTCCAGAAAGCAAAAGGCAGGAGGTTTCCACTACTGCTACAATTGAGTATGGCAGAGGTTTGCTTGGAAGATGTATCACAGGAAACTTCGGCAATCTTGGCTCTGAGATGCCTACCCTCTCCGAGGTTAGGAAATGGGCATCGTCAACTTGGAAGAAAGTTTTTGGGGTTAACATCTACGAGATGATAGACAGTACTTTCCTTTTCAGATATTCCCCAATAGGAATATGGCTGAGCAGACACTTCAAGGAGGATGGACCTGGAATAAATGTAGGGTTCAGTTGGAATGGTGGAACCCTATAGCTGGGTGCACACCGGCGGCACAAAAGAGCAAAATGACTTGGATCAGAGCGATTGGGCTACCTCTTCACTTATGGTCGCATGAAATTTTCCAACAAATTGGAGACTTTTGTGGTGGCTGGAAATCGACAGAGAAAGAGACTGGTTTGAAGAATCACCTTAAATGGGCTCGAATAGAAGTAAAGGGGGATGGTCAGAACGTTCCAAAGGAAGTAACTATCTCGAAAGAGGGGCTAAATTTCTTTATACCGATTCGGTTGGAAAGAAAGCCTATTTCAAAAGAGTCCGGTGGTGTTTCCGGCGCCTGGAGACGAAAAACTCAATGGCACAAACAAAATTTTTGTCCAGCGGTCCTTAGAGACCTATGAGGTAATAGACTCTGTTGGACAGTCGACAGCTATTGACTAGAGGGGTCAGGGTCACTTGGGAGTGGGAGTAGGAGTTGACATTTCAAATTTTAAACCCCACGTGGAGTCACATGAGGTGCATGGAAATTATTTGGGAGATACACTGCACCCTTTGGGCCATCTCGACAGCAATAATTGTATTGGGCCTGATCCAGCCCAATTTATTTACAACAATATTGTGGATGAGCCCATAAATGAAAGAAGGGACATGCTACTAGTAGAACTCACGTAGAGCAAGCCCCTTTTGAATCAGTAAGATAATCTATCAGAGGTCTTTGCAGATGGCGTCGATAGATAGCAAAGCTCCAGTTAGATAAATCGACAGCAACATGCAAGTGGTATCTAGGGAAGAAGAAAGGAGTTTCAATGCTGAGGGGAAAGGAGACATGAAAGGGGAGAGTCCAATCCAGGAACAACAATTATCAATTATTGACCCGTCAACCAATGGGGATCTGTGGGAAGTAGAAGATGTATCACCACTACAAGCAGAACAGACTGAAGCAGTTCTGGAAAAGGAGGCGGAAGCAACTGCCTGGATCAAACAATATTTGCTAAAACTAAGTAAGATGTTTGGAATTGATTTTAAAGCCCATGAGAAGGAAACTCTTGAACTACTTATGCAAATAGATAGGAGTAGGCAAGCAAGAAGAATGGAACTAATCACAAATATCAAAAAAATCATAAGCAAAGGCTCGCTAGAACTGAAAAATCTGATCACCTTCGATGTAAAATTCAAAAGTAGTGGAGGCAGATCAAAGGGGAAGGGGAAAACTCAGAATGACCAATGAAGCTAAAAATAGTTTCATGGAACGTGTGGGGACTGAGTGATCAGGGGAAGAAAAGAATCGTCAAGTGCCAACTTTTAGACTGGAAAGCAGACATAGTATGTTTGCAAAAAACAAAATTAGAAGGGAACTGTCAGGATAACATTAAACAGATCGGGGAGAGGAAGACGGACAAGGTTTGTTTGTCTAGAAGTCAGTGGTACCAGAGGAGGAATAATCACGATGTGGGATTGTAGGGTCTGGAAGGGAGAAGTGTTACAGATAGGAGCCTATTCCCTAACCTGCAAATTTGAGGCAGTTCTGCAGGAATTTTCTTTCCATATATCTAGTATACGCACCTAATGGAAAGATAGAAAGGAGGTTAGCATGGGATGAATTGGGGACAGTGAGAGGGTTGATAGAAGGTCCTTGGGCAATCTGTGGAGACTTTAATGTCAGCAGATTTCACTCCAAAAAAGGAACTGCAACAGAAGGACTTCAGCAATGGTGGAGTTCTCTGACTTCATAGAGGATATGGAATAAGTCCACACACAGTGGGAAGATGGCTCATTCACATGGTTTAAGGGAGATAATCAAGAGGCTGCTTCAAGGATAGACAAATTTCTTCTCTCTTCTGAATGGGATGGAAGTTTCAGTAACATAAAGCAAGTGCCTTTGCAAAGGCTAGTTTCTGATCATGCGCCTATTGCACTTCAATGTGGCAGCTGGGAGGTCCCAAAATCCTATTTCAAATTCCAGATTTGGAGGTTGACAAAATAAGGTTTTGTGGACAAAGTTAATGATTGATGGAATTCTTTTGAGTTCTCGGGAGACTTGATTACATCTTAGCCTCCAAACTTAAAGCCCTCAAAGAAAAGCTCAAGGAATGAAGTAGGAGTGATCAAGGGAGTCTGAAACTTCAAAAGTCAAGGTTGCTTAGCCAAACAGCAGATCTGGGCTCAATCCTGAACTCCAGGATCGTGACAGAAGAGGCAGCTGCTAAAAAAGCTGAGTTATATTTGGAACTGGAAGAAGTCCTAAAAAATAAGGAGAGTGTATGGAGACAGAAATCAAGGGCACTATGGGAGGGCGATAAAAAAACCAAATTCTTTCATCAATCAGCAAATGCCCATAAGAGATGCAACCATATTGACAAACTAGAGGTGCAAGGGGAGACTATTGTGGAACCAGCAAGAGTAAAAGAAGAGATAGTCAAATTCTATAATAAGCTTTATAGAGGAGGTAGAATGGAGGCCTACTGGAAACATCAGCAACTGTCCTAGAATTACAGAAGCTGAAAAAGAAGTTTTGCAGGGACAATTTGAAGAAAAAAAAGTTTATAACTATCTTAAGATGTGTGCAACAGACAAAGCCCCAAGCCCAGACGGTTATAATATGGGATTCTACATCAAATGTTGGGAGGTTCTGAAGTATGATATCATGCAAGCTTTCCACATGTTTGACAAAAGTTTCAATGCTACTTATATAGCGCTGATACCCAAGAAGAAAGGGGCAAAAGAGTTGAAAGATTTCAGATCAATTAGTCTAGTAGGGAGTTTCTACAAATTGGTCTCCAAAGTCTTGACAGAAAGGTTGAAAATAATGGTGGACACATTGGTAGATTCACCACAGATGGCCTTTATAAGAGGCAGACAAATTATGGATGTTGTATTGAAAGCCAATGAGGCAGTTGATTCTAAAATTTCTCAAAAGAAACCTGGCATTCTATGTAAACTTGACATTGAGAAAGCTTTTGATCATGTCAATTGGGAATATATCTTGCAAGTCCTTAGGCAAATGGGTTTTGGTGCTAAATGGGTCAACTGGGTGAAGTTTTGTATCTCAACAGTGAAGTTCTCCATTCTTGTCAATGGTGGCCCTGAAGGCTTTTTCAATGCTCAGAGAGGGATCAGACAAGGGGACCCCATGTCCCTGTTTTTGTTCATTTTAGTTATCGAAAGTCTTAACAGCATGGTAAAGGTGGCCAATACTAATGGATGGATCAGAGATTTTGAGGTGGCCGGAAACAATAACCAAAGAATGGAGCATATAATGTTGAATGATTGGGAGATACATAGACTTATGGAACTGTTTAACCAGTTGGAGAGTTTTCCAACTTTTCAAGGGTTGCAAGAAGGTGCAGATAGCCTATGGTGGAGTGGACATGTAAGTGGAGCATACAAGGTCAACTCAGGGTATAGGATTTTGAACCAGGTAGAGCCACATAGTACTAACTGGCCTAGGAAGCATATTTGGAAGACTAAGATACCTTACAAAGTATCTTGCTTCACCTGGCTTCTAGCTAAAGAAGCAGTATTGACACATGAAAATATGATCAAAAGGAATATTGCTCTTTGCTCTAGATGTTTCCTTTGCAAAAAGGAAGTTGAAACAGTAAACCGTTTGTTCCTGCACTGCAGAATTACAGATCAACTATGGAAGATTTTCATCAATCTCAGAGGCATGGCCTGGACAATGCCAAGCAAAATTGATGACACTCTTTTTAGTTGGGAGGAAGCAGGAGTGGGTGCAGGAAACAGAGAGAGATGGAGGATCATCCCGTCATGTATTTGGTGGACTATTAGGAAGGAAAGAAATGATAGATGTTTTGAGGATAGGAGGAGTTTAATACAGGATATCAAGCTATAATGCATTTTGCTTTTCTGTTTTTGGTGCACTAAACTGTGTTCTAGTGACAGTAAATCAATCCTAGATGTCCTAGGCACCATTTAGGATTGGTTTCATATCTGGTATATTCTGTATCTATTCCATTTGTAAATTGGTTTTTCCAGCACTACCTAAGTACTGGTTTTAATACAAAGTTACCTTACTCAAAATAAATTAATTTTAAGTAGTTAAGTTCAGCAATTTTTAGCAATTAGATATATGAAGAAAAAAGATCCAGATTTCCAATTCGTCAATAAATAAAAGAATGCTGAAAATAAGGAACAAAGCCGACAGCTGACAGCTGAACTCTGCATCATCATACTCCCTCCGCTTCAGTTTGTTTTTCCTACTTTCCTTTTGTTAGAATAGAAATAAGTATAAGTATTTCCTACTTTGAATAGGAATAGGAATAGGAATAAGAATAAGAATAGGAATCCTAGTTGGAAAAGGATTCCAATATAGTATCTATAAATAGGGTCTCAATGTAACAATTTCAATACACAATTCAATAATATTTTTCCCATATATTTCTCACATGGTATCAGAGCATTGGTGAGAAACTTCAAGTCACCGTGTCAAATTCCGGTGAAGACGGTTGGGACTGATTTGTGTCATCTTTTTTTTCGAGCAGTTTTCTTCTGTTGGGGTCGTCCAATATTTCCGACCAGAACCCATTCAGTTTTCTCCAGATCCGATCACCGGAATTAGGGTTCCAGTGATTTTCAGGTAGCTTCCGGCAAAATCAGACCACTGTAGGGCAGTTTCCGGCAAGTTCCCGGCAAAAAAAAAAATAAAAAAAATCAGAATTTTCAGGCCACTGTGGGCAGATTCCGGCAGCTTCCAATATTTTCAGACCACTGTAGCAGTTTCCGGCATACATACCAGTCTATGGAGAATCGACGAAGGGGAGAACGTTTTGGAAAATCTCGATCCAAGTGCATTGTCATAAGCCTAGACACACTCCTGACATATGTTATAATTTGCATGGTCCACCACCCAATTATGATCCTATTGTTCTAAAGGAATATAATGAGTTCCTTCAGTATCGTGCAAATAAGCAAACGTCTCCACAAGTAGTTTCGGTTACACAACCTGATGTGTCTGTTGCGGGTAATTCTTTTGCTTGTGTGTCGCAATCTAGTACTCTTGGAACATGGGTCATAGACTCTGGGGCTTCTGATCATATCTCTGGTAATAAATCACTTTTATCCGATATTGTTTATTCACAATCTCTTCCAGCTATTACTTTAGCCAATGGGATCCAAACAAAACCAAAAGGGGTTGGAAAAGCCAAACCCCTATCTTCTGTCACCCTAGACTCTGTTCTTTATGTCCCTGGTTCTCCTTTTAATCTAGCATCTGTTAGTCGTTTGACGAAAGCCCTACATTGTAGCATAACCTTTTTCGATGATTTTTTTCTCATGCAGGACCGCAGTACGGGACAGATAATTGGAACAGGACATGAATCACAAGGCCTTTACTATCTTACCTCTTCAAATTCCTTAACAGCATGCTCCGTTACAGATTCCCCAGATCTAATTCACAAACGTTTGGGACATCCGAGTCTATCCAAACTGCAAAAGATGGTGCCTAGTTTGTCTAGTTTATCCACATTAGATTGTGAGTCGTGTCAACTTGGGAAACACACTCGTGCTACGTTTTCTCGTAGTACCGAGGGTCGTTCAGAGTCTATTTTTTCATTAGTTCATTCTGATATTTGGGGTCCTAGTAGAGTCAGTTCCACCTTAGGATTTCGTTATTTTGTTAGTTTCATTGATGATTATTCAAGATGTACTTGGATTTTCTTAATGAAAGATCGTTCTGAGTTATTTTCCATTTTCAAAAGTTTCTTTGCTGAAACACAAAATCAATTTGGTGTTTCTATTCGTACTTTTCGTAGTGATAATGCCTTAGAATACTTATCCTCCCAATTTCAGGAGTTTATGACTCACCAAGGCATTATTCACCAGACTACTTGTCCATACACCCCTCAACAAAATGGTGTAGCTGAAAGAAAAAATCGGCATCTTATTGAGACCGCTCGTACTCTTCTCCTTGAATCCAATGTTCCGTTGCGTTTTTGGGGAGATGCAGTTCTGACGTCTTGTTATTTGATAAATAGAATGCCTTCTTCTTCTATTCAGAATCAGGTTCCACATTCCATACTGTTTCCTCAGTCACATCTTTATCCTATCCCCCCTCGTGTCTTTGGGAGCACATGCTTTGTTCATAACTTAGCCCCAGGAAAAGATAAATTAGCTCCTCGTGCCCTCAAATGTGTCTTTCTTGGTTACTCTCGAGTCCAAAAAGGGTATCGTTGTTATTCACATGATCTTCATCGATATCTTATGTCTGCTGATGTTACATTTTTTGAGTCTCAGCCTTACTATACATCTTCTGATCATCCTGATGTATCTATGGTCTTACCCATACCTCAGGTTTTACCTATGCCAACCTTTGAGGAATCTACGGTTACTTCATCATCTCCAGTTGAAGTGCCACCACTACTAACTTATCATCGCCGTCCACGTCCAACCCTAGTTCCAGATGATTCATGTCATGCGCCGGACCCTGCTTCTACTGCGGACTTGCCTCCTCCTAGCCAACCGCTTGCACTTAAAAAAGGTATACGATCCACTCGAAATACTAACCCACATTATACCTTCTTAAGTTATCATCGTCTATCATCACCCCATTATGCCTTTGTGTCGTCTTTGTCCTCTATTTCCATTCCTAAGACTACAGGTGAAGCACTTTCTCATTCTGGATGGAGGCAGGCTATGGTTGATGAGATGTCTGCTTTACATAAGAGTGGTACTTGGGAGCTTGTCTCCCTTCCTGTAGGTAAATCTACTGTTGGTTGTCGTTGGGTTTATGCAGTCTAAATTGGTCCAGACGGTCAGGTTGATCGACTTAAGGCTCGCCTTGTTGCCAAAGGGTATACTCAGATATTTGGGCTAGATTATAGTGACACTTTCGCTCCTGTGGCTAAAATAGCATCTGTTCGTCTTTTTCTATCTATGGCTGCCGTTCGTCATTGGCCTCTTCATCAGTTGGACATTAAGAATGCTTTTCTGCATGGTGATCTTGCGGAAGAAGTCTATATGGAGCAACCACCTGGTTTTGTTGCTCAGGGGGAGTCTAGAAGCCTTGTATGTCGATTGCGTAGGTCACTCTATGGTCTGAAACAATCTCCTCGAGCTTGGTTTGGGAAGTTTAGCCCAGTTATTCAAGAGTTTGGCATGACTCGTAGTGGAGCTGATCACTCTGTGTTTTATCGGCATTCTGCACCAAATCGATGTATCTATTTGGTTGTTTACGTTGATGATATTGTTATCACCGGTAATGATCAAGATGGTATCACCGATTTGAAGCAACATCTCTTTAAGCACTTCCAGACTAAAGACCTTGGCAGATTGAAGTATTTTCTAGGTATTGAGGTTGCTCAGTCTAGATCAGGTATTGTTATTTCTCAACGCAAGTATGCCTTAGACATTCTTGAGGAGACAAGAATGATGGGATGTAGACCAATTGACACTCCTATGGATCCGAATGTTAAACTCCTTCCAAGATAGGGGAAGCCGCTTAGTAATCCTGAAAGGTATAGACGGCTTGTTGGAAAGTTGAATTATCTCACAGTGACTAGACCTAACATATCTTTTCCTGTGAGTGTTGTAAGTCAGTTTATGACTTCCCCTTGTGATAGTCATTGGGAAGTAGTTGTTCGTATTCTGCGATATATAAAGTCAGCTCCCGATAAAGGACTACTCTTTGAGGATCAAGGCCATGAGAATGTCATTGGATATACAAACGCTGATTGGGCAGGATCACCCTCTGACAGACTCTCGATATCTGGATATTGTGTTTTAGTAGGAGGTAATTTGGTGTCGTGGAAGAGTAAGAAACAGAATGTGGTTGCTCGATCTAGTGCAGAATCAGAATATCGAGCAATGGCGACAGCAACTTGTGAATTAGTTTGGATCAAACAGTTGTTGGGAGAACTAAAATTTGGCAAAATTGATCAGATGGAACTTGTATGTGATAATCAAGCGGCTCTTTATATCGCATCAAATCCAGTGTTTCATGAAAGGACTAAGCACATTGAGATTGACTGTCACTTTGTCAGAGAAAAGATACTCTCGGGAGATATTGTTATGAAATTTGTGAAGTCAAATGATCAACTTGCAGATATCTTCACCAAGTCCCTCACATGTCCTCGTATTAATTACATCTGTAACAAGCTAGGTACATATGATTTGTATGTACCAGCTTGAGGGGGAGTGTTAGAATAGAAATAAGTATAAGTATTTCCTACTTTGAATAGGAATAGGAATAAGAATAAGAATAGGAATCCTAGTTGGAAAAGGATTCCAATATAGTATCTATAAATAGGGTCTCAATGTAACAATTTCAATACACAATTCAATAATATTTTTCCCATATATTTCTCACACCTTTTTAGTGTGTTTCAAAAAGAATGTCTCTTTCTTTATTTGGTAACTCTTTAATTTCAACTTTACACATGACGTGTTTAAGAACACAAGATTAAAGGACATTTTGACACATTTGACATATCTTAAATTCAAGATCACAAGATTTAAAGGTAGTTTTTACTTTCTTAAACTCCGTGCCAAGTGAAAACAGGACAAACAAGTTGAAACGGAGGAAGTAAGAAAGATTCTGAAAGCTGTTTCACATAATAATGTAATACTCTCCTATGAAATAAAGAATTTTCAGATGAGAATGAAGAATATGAATAAGGTTAGGTACATTCTCAACCAACAAAATAAGTAACAAAGAATTAAAAACAATTTAATATGGAGTGCATGCTCTGAGATATATAACTAAGGAGAAAATATTTATGGGGTTGCATGACTATCTATATTCCATGCTTCGATCAATTTATATAAAGATTTACAAGGATGGCATGACTAACTATATCTCATGCTTCGATCACTTGGTGGGACATTGTATAAAACTACTGGATTGTTTACCATCAACACTCCCCTAAAGTCATGATGTGTATGCTGAGCTTGCTCATGGTATGTTCTACATTAGTACCTATATTCAGCATAATACAGCGACAACGCCCCTCCCTTTAGGACCTCAGCATTCTAGCTAGTCAGTAAACCAATACCAAAATACCTAAAAATCAGAATCTCACTAAGAATCAACACACAGCAACAAGGTTTCCCTAAACAATTCAAGTGATTCAACTCATCAACGACTTGAAACATAATGATTTACTCAATACCTTTATCACAGAAATCTGCAACCTGTTTTTCAGAAGTAAACCTTCAGGCATCAATTTCACATGACACTAACAACTCATCCTAAAGCCTATTTTCCTTATTTTATATGAGCATGAAGAATCAACCAGAAAGACAAACAAACTCATCAATTGTCAGCACCAGACTGTCATTTTCCTGAAAAGCAATATTTCAAGTATATACTTCATGCTACTAGAAACAAGCTGCAGTTTATTCAGCCTTTCATTTTTCTTAAAAGTATAAACAAGCTGCGCAGGTGAAACCCCTGCATTTAATTTGCTCACATAACATACAGAAAGAGCTTCAACAAGAAGAAAAAACCAGAGACAGTCAACTGTAAGTACCTTTGTTTTAGGATACTAGCAGAAGAAATCAAGATGCACACAAAAACATAGAAGAGTGAGATGCATACCTTCAAGCTTGAGCATACTTTCTGTGCAGCCATTCTTTGAGCAGATTTTTTATTAATATTGAGAGCAGAAGCAGCTGCAGAAACATTCTCCCCATTTACCCTGGCCTCAACTAGAAATTTGCTATCTTTTTTTGACGGCAGGAACTTTAAATTCCAGCCAAAAGACTGACAAAGTTCATAGAGTTCCCTTGTCGGATTAAGCTGCAACCTGGTAAAGCTCATGACGGGCTTTAAGAAGGAGAGTATAATTTGCCAAGCACGGTTCAAGTCAAACCCTGTGTCAAGTAGGATTGCACCCATACAAGACTCCACCAAGTCGCCAAGGGCCTGAACTAACCAGTAAACATGGGGGCAAAATGAAGGTTCATCTTTTTGATCAAGTAAAATTTTATTAGCAAAGAGCAAAAAAATACCCGTATACAAGAAGTATACCAAAAAAGCAGAAAATCTCACAAAAAAATATGGTTTTCTACGAACCAAACCAATCTTCTATACCCACAGGAACCTCGAGGGTGCACCAAAAATCAATAAGGGAAGAGAGGCTATTCCTCAAATGTACAAAATCCTTCTCTAGTTGATCACAATGAGGGTTCATCTTCTAAAGGTGATTGAACAATTTTCCTTAACTGTTCAGGAGAGAAGCAACCAACAAAATAACACTTGTGTCTGATAAATTTTTCCCGTAAACAAGACTCTCTAACCACTTTGGGATACAATATGATGCTACCAAGTGAGAAGAAAGGAGCCTCAACTTATAGAAATCCAAAAATTTTCCTCCAAGGAAAGGATTAGCCAAAGAAGAGAGGTTTATAAATTCTTTTTAGGAGAAGAAAAAAATCAAATATGATAAATGTGTTACCCTTCCTTCAAAGAAAAGGAAAACCCAACTATGGTAAGAAAACCAGGAGAAACACCTAAAATTTCTCCCCCTTGGACAGATTTTTCTAACAAAAATATTGATCTGGCTTCTTCACATTAATCTACAACAGGTTGAATGTCCATCTCCTCCACAAAAACCATTGTTAGAGAATCATAAAGTTATATGTTTGCTTGAATACAATATTCTAGCTGATTTACTTACCTTAGTTAGCCGTTTCTTTATCTGTATTTAAATCATAGTATTCTTTGGATAATAGACAAGTAATTCTCCTAAACTACCTTGTTCAGTAGCATGGTATCAGAGCATCGTAGCTCTTGGGTTAGTTTTCTGGAGTGTTGAATCTATGGTCTATAGAGCCTTCCACCGTGACTATCAAACAAATGTTTGACTACCTACAAATGTATGACTTGCTATCCAGCTTATTAAGACCTGAATTCTTTTGAAGGAACACTTACAATGTAATTTCTTATATTTATTTGATGAAGGGAAAATTTTCTATACTACATCTAAGTGCCAACACAAACTATTATCAACTCTGTATAAGAAACTCAATCAACCATCAAATATAAGACTTAAGCAATAAGTATGTCGAATACCTTCGGACAAGATGGCTCTTCACCCAGCCTTTTCATAGAATCTGTTCTGCCAATGAAATTGACATATCTAGTAATTGACTCACGGAGGTCGCTAGAATCACAAAGTATATGACTGTGGAAGCTTTGACGTACTGCAACAACTGCAAAGGTATTGTTGTTTACAGAAATTGATCTCAGATCAGTCAACTGGCCAGGCTTCAGTTTTGGGTACGCAGAGTACAGATAAGATGTGATCAAATAATCAAGGACAGCATCTCCAAGAAACTCCAATCTCTGTTAAATAAAATCAAATGTTCAAAGAGAGAAGTTGCTGTAAGGGTAGTCCTAGCTCGCCTTACGCAACAAATAAAGGTTTCAGAAAAAAGTAGGTTATTTAAGAAGAGCAATTTCATACCTGATAGCAACCCCCTCCATGCCTGTTATAAGATGGATGTAGGAATGCCTGAATGAGCAAACCCTTATGGATGAAAGAATAACCCAATAAATGTTCAATGCCAAGAACATCTATTTCATCAGCAAGTGGCATAAAGGCTTTGCTTGCAGAGCAGATACTTTTTAGTTGTGGTTCTTTGAAATCTGTATGGATACCAATCCATTTTAGAAATGCAATTGCTGCTTTGAAGCCACTGTCCACTACAAAAGCACCAACAAGGGCTTCAACTATATCAGCAATTGTTTTCTTACGCAACCAGTGATGACATTTGCTACACCTAACTTCAGTCTTTGCACCATCTGTCCCGCTACCACATAGACCATGTATTTTTTTTTCTGTTTGCTTGTTACAGGTTACAGGACACGGACGGCCTACTACATAGAAGTGGTTGGGTTCAAATGATTGATCACGTATATATGCCTGAGACACAGAAAGATGTAGAGATTCAAGCCAATTGAATTAAGTATAAACATCTTAATCACGTAAATAAAACATATGTATACAAATAAAGTCACATTAAAGTAGTATTTTATGACTCCCTTTCCTCATGTTAAACCACAGTTGCCTCTGATATCTAAAACTTCATTTGAGATATGCAGTTTCATCTTATATTCATGATTTCATAGTTACGTTCAATCATTGATATACAAAATGCTGTCATAGTTATCACAAAAAGTAAACAGAAAGCAGAACCGTCTAACTTGAGAATCCAACAACATAGCTCATTAAAAATAGAGGGAGTTATTTTAGAATGGTGAGTATGTTTTATGTTTTATGGCTTGCTCTTGAAAACATTCAGATATTTGCAAGGACATCATACTATGACAGTATGAGTAAAACATTTCTTCATGCTAGCAAAAGGAAATGTCAGCTATGACGGAATATTAAGGAGCATCAAGACGACATCAGACAAACTTAGAAGGATTGTTTCAATGATGAAAAACAAAAAAGCATTCATTACCAACTAATTAAATATTAAAAGAACGTAATGTGTTGTTGAAGTGTGTGACCATCTCATCTAAAAGCTTGAACTGTTAGAGAGAGCACATTTTTATTATTTAATGTATTCTCAACACACCCCTTCACATGTGGGCCCGATTCCTTTTCATGGGCCAAGCACGTGGAAATTCTTTTTGATATGTGTGGTGTGAGATTCGATCACTATCAGCTTTGATGCCATGTTGAAGTGTGCAATCATCGCATCTAAAAGCTTAAGTTGTTAGAGAGAGCACACTTTTATTATTAATTGTATTCTCAACATGCGTTAACAGCAATGTCTCTCCATCCAGCATTCAAGGCTTCTTGCATATCAATTTCATGTCAAAAAGATATGACAGTCCAGAGAGTCCAGATGATACAAAATGGAGAAGTTCTTTTGGGTATGTGAGGTTTACGAGGAATTCCTAATTGAGTTGCTTCACAAACAAGGAATTCCGCAGGATAACCATGACATTTAGAGGTGGGGAGCAGGGAACAGTGGGGAATTTTCTGTTAATCTTTCTATAAGAAGTTTTTGGTTTAGGAGGCGATTGCATTTCCACATAATTCGATCTGGAAACCTAATGTTCCCAAAAAGGTGGGTCTCTTTACTTGGCTAGCTACAAGAGGGGTGATATAGATGTTTCCCATTTCCTTCTTCATTGTTTGGCAACCTCAAGGTTATGATGGAAAACTCTGTGTTGGTTCGGATTTTGGAATGACTTGTGTGATGCCAGGCATCCCGAAGGAGCTCATGTTCAGTTGGAATTATGGTAGGAGGAATTGTTGTAGGGGGAAGAGAAGACGCATGGCTTGGAATGTTTCTCCACTAGCACTTACGTAGGCCATATAGAGAGAAAGAAATAGGAGAGCTTTTGAAAGTGTAGAGATGAATCTTGCTCAACTGAGAAATAGTTTTATCCCTTATTTCCTTTTGGTGCACCCATGAAATTATTTTATGTATAGAAGATTGGGTGGTCCAACTTGTTTGATATGCTTTACATGAGCGGAGGTTCTATCGGAAACCTCTTTACCCTTACCAGGTAAGGTAAGTCTACGTACACTCCATCCTCCGAGGCCCACTTGTGAGATTTCACGGGGTATGTTGTTGTATAGAAGATTGGGTGACATGTGTAGAAAACCATATCTTTCTGTAGGTTTTTTCTACATTTTGAATAACTTCTTGTATATGGGTGATTTTGTGCCCAGACAATAAAATATCTTATCAAAAAAGTGTGCAGGTTTCGAGAACAAGAGCATCCCTTTCCAAAGCATTAAAATGAACTGTTTAGTGACCTTTTACTTTTGGTGTATCCATACTATTCCCAAGGATCCGGGGGATTATGAGGGAGATAGGTGTTTAGATTCTTTTGACAAACACTGTATACTTTTGATGTAATTACTACAGGAGGTCACTATTGGTGTACTTCTCTGTTTATAATACCACTTAACTTTCTCAAGGTGTACTTCTCTGTTTATAATACCACTTAACTTTCTCAAAAAAAAAGTGTGCAGGAGCAACAAGTTTGTTGTTCCAGACACTTAGGAAATCCCCTCTTTTACTTGGTTGAATAGGAGATCATCGAATCTTATACTCCCTTATTCCCAATTTTATATGATAATATTTCTGTTTAGGTACTCTCAAAATATTTAACCCCTTCCATTTTTAACCCATGAATGGATCAGATGTTTACTCGCTTTGTCCCATTCCATTTTACGTTTATTGACTAGACAAATTTTAATTAGTTAATTTAACTTGTTTTTTATATATATTAGTTACAATGGAGAAAATATCAAATTTATTTGATACAATGACGAATTATTTGAGGCCTCATAAATGACAAATTATTTGGGGCCTCATAGTAATCAACAGAGATGATTTTTTCTTTTTCCCCATAAGCTTCAACAAAGAAATAATTCTATTTCTGCTCTTTTATTTGTTTTAGGGATGTGAGATGAGAGAGCCACACAGGCATCTGTGTTTGTGCTAATTAATGGTTTAAATAGACACCTCAGTGAATGCACTTTCTCACATGAAATAATGTTAAACTTTGCAATAAGTCAAAAGCCATATTTTGAAACAAGAAAAAAGCAAGCCTTTTCTTATCTCAACATAAACAATGTGCTGTCACATCACTGAAGAAGTCGGTCCATATCTAGCATTTGGAGTTCAGCACCATTTACCTGTAAATTGTTTCTGATTGCTACCATGTACAGATTGGAATTGTTCACAGCGTTTGAGCGCTTTCTAGTTAACTGTCCTTCGTCAAAGGCATCGTGCAAAAGAAAAAGATGTCTCCCAACTGCAAACTTGAGAAATGCATCACCAAGCACTTCAAGCCTTTCAAGAGAAAAGGACTCATGGCAGTTCTCTGTAGTGAGTGCTTCAAGAACCTGGTCCGGTTTCAGACAATCAATAGTAAACTAGGTATTGTATCTGGCATTTTTCATAAGCTATGAACAAATGATACATGCAAACAGATGTGTTTTGATTGAGATGACATATTACTAAGTATGGAAGAATCCCTTACATGATCTATTGCTACCTCCCTTCCCTCAGGGAAAGAAGCAGATAGACAGCCCTTCAGTTCAATAGCGACAAGTAAGCTTTCAAGGCGATGCATGATTGATGGTAACAATGATAATGAGCTCCCAATATCTTTGGAAAACCCAATTATCTTGAGCTGGCAAATTTCAGGAGGTAGTTCAACAAAGTGCTCCTCTTTATCACGCAACTCTGCGATAGGGGGCCAAAGGAGAGTGTCATGCATTGCAAAATAATACACCACCTAAGTAATTGTGTCTCAAATTAATACACACAGCAGAAAATGATCTTACTTCCGATGAGAGAATATAATCTGATATTCTGAACATGCGGTAAGTTAAATCAAAGTGGAAAACCCTTCATCTAGCCATAGATTGTCAAAATAAAGTATTTAAAACAGATGAAGTTCGTAAGATAATTATATAATCATGGACATTGTCGCCCTTGCTCTCTAACCTAGAAATGGTGCTTATCATTTTCTCATGTCATGTCTGGGAGAAACTTAGTCCCAAAAGATTTATTACAGTTTTAGAAGAAGACAGAGACCCTTCTCTTGGAGCTGCTCGGAACATAATTACAAGCTTAGTCCTAAATCCTTTTTGCTTTATGAATTAATTGCAAGCTCCAAAAAATAAAAAGAGTTACAATTCCAAGCTCTTCTTCTCTAACTTTATGTTTATTAAAAAATCTAACTTATACAGTCTCCTTTAATTGAGTGTAATTTTATTTTTATGTTGATTTAAAATTTGTGTTGTTTGTAATTTACATGCTTGAATCTACTCCTATGTTCACAAATTTCATCTAGTAGGTAAATGAATCTCCCCAACTCATAAAAATAATTATTCATACAATTAAGCAGTATTATGGTTAAAGCTCTAAACTCGATGGGTTTGATAAGAAAGAACATTGTTAACACAAATAAACAGAAAAAGATAGAACTTTGTCAACATTCAACCATTTAATGTCAATGATACTTGCCTTTGAGTTCTATCGTAGAATTTGTTGTTTCTTTGTTTTCATAGCAGAAGCACATTGGTTTTTACTTCTAAAAAAATTAAAAGCTATGCTTCCAACATGAATCAAAGTAACCACCCCTCCCCCCTATTGCATCACAAGTTTTTTGAGTTTTGCAATATAAACAGCTCAGTTATGCAGCTTGAACTATAAACAATTACCTGAATAGCCTTTCTTCCGTAGTAAGTTTTCCAAACAGAAGAGCTGCTTTGCTTTTATAAGTGGTTGATCAGGGTATAAAAGATGGACAGAGGAACTGTAGAAGAGATTTCACCCATTAGAAAATACATGCTACACATTTTGTAGAAATGATCATATCTTCAAATAGATGCAAAATATGTTTTTCTTCACAAGAAAAAAAATATTATTAAGCAAATTGCAAAGGAAGAGGACAGATATTCTCAACAAGTAACATCGGAAGATAATAAAACAAATATATCTCTAAACAAGAAGAGCATACCAGTCCCTTAGGAGGTCAGTTAATGTATCTTAAAAAATATCTGAGTTACACAAATGCAATGAAAAGAAACGTATTCTTTCCCAAATTAAAGCCAGTTCTATGCTTCTTAAACAAGAACAAGCATACATCACTACCAGCAAGTTCCCAAACAAGTTACTGCTGGTATATCCCACATTAATTAATTTATTCACCTTACCAAAAAGGAAAAAGGAAGTTGCATCAATAAAAGTCAACTCTGTTTATTACTCGAGACTCACAATAAGAATAAAATAGACATATAGTCACTAACCATAATACATATTGACAGGGAAAAAAAGAGAACTTCCAAATGCATGTAAGGAAATGGTTCAATAGGTTCTTCAGCAGCAATTTGTAGATGCTAATTAACCTATCAAGAACTTTTTTAACTTCTCTTCTATTTGCATCTAATTTGTAAGTTTTCTCCTTTTTTCTGACTGAGGTTGGCAATGGAGAAAATAGGGCTCATCTTCCACTTTATTAATACTTGAATTTCTAGTCTGGTTTACAGTAAAATAAGATTCTCCAGGCAGAAAAAAAGCAGCTTCACATATGGATGCAGGTAGAATCAACAAACAAACAGGGAAACCAGTTGGTAAGCAAAGAAGAAATAAGAAAGACATTTCTACTTACACATCATAGTAGTGTTCGACGTGGTTTTTAGAATCTTTATAAATGCTGTATGCATTTTTGTCTTTAACAACATCGGATATGAAGAAAAATGCATCCTTGCATGGAACATATACCAAACTATTGGCAACATCATGTATGCTTTTGGAACCATTGGCAAGTTGCAACTGCTCTTCGAATTTAGACATCTTATTATTGCTTGTACATACTGAAGTTCCAAAAATTGGTGATGACAAGCATCTTCTGACAAGCTCCCAGTCCACAGAGATTTTATTATACCCAAACAAATTGACAGGAAGCAATAGGTAAAACTTTGAAGCTGAGTCGACAAAATCCTTTTTTTCCAAAGACACAAATTCTGAAATGAACTCAGAGCGGTCAAGAATGATCTTGAGGAACATTCTCTGGAATTTCTCTGCTAGTTGTATCTGCTAAAAGAAAGTAATCAAAATATTGAAGAGAGACTTTCCGTTTAAAATAGAAGAGGGTCAAGTAGTTAAAGTGTTAAACCTCATTGTTCTCAAAACTAGTAGCCCCTGATGGAATAAGCTCTGTCTTCACAGATCTACCTCGAGCCAAGTTGAGATCAAGTTTCATTCTCTCAGCCTCTTGGGGAAGAGGTGCTTTCAGAAATAGGCCAAACTTCTTATACACCCTATCATTAGGGAAGGGAAAAAAGCTTATGTAGTACGAGTTAAGGCAAACAGGATTCTCTGTCTCAGTCCATGGTTCCTTAAGGGAAGCAGGAACAATCATCTCGTGGAGCTCTTCCCGTGCATCTTCGCCTGTGACATCAACATTACAATAATGACAACGAGCAAAATAACACAAAGCACATTGAAGATGTTTTTATTAGAATGGTACTCCCTAACCTTCACAGCATTCCAAGTCAGAAAAATCGGGGACCAGGTCTTCATCTTCGTCTGCTTGATCAGGCAAAAGATAATCAGTGAGTGCTCCAAGTTCATGCAAGCTCTTGCAGGCTCTTAAACAAGCATCTTTCTTAGCTGCTTCTATAGAAGATTGAGGAGCACTGACAATTTGATGCATTGCAGCGTTTGAAGGTAAAATTAATTTGCAAATAGTTCCATCTATGTCATCAAAGTAATAGAACTGCGGCTTGGGGGAGAAATACCTACAAAACAAGCAAAACGAATAGAAAAGAGATCATGTTAAACCATGATGATAAAGTTCCAAATGCAAAAGCCACCAATAAGAAATATAGAACAGTAAATTGTAACTACGAAAAAAGAAACATAAATATTTAGTGAAATTCAGCACAAGATCATACTCGTCGCGTGGAAGCTTGGAACAATAATGGTGAAGCAATGAAATGCTTGATGCAGAACTGATGGTTGCACCAGTCATATCTACTTTGTATATATTTTCCTGAAAATCTGCCACTGTTGTGAGAGATTTTCTGGAAGAGATTTCATCATTCATCTGAGCTTCACTTCTTGTAAAATGCTCGACTAAATCAAGCTCCCTTTGGTTACCTCTGCAAAGAGGTTTATGTCAGAGATATTGCTCTGATGAACTTGACTGGTAAGAAGGTACAGAAAACATAAACTTTAGAGATACCTATCAACCAAAAATGCATATTCAGACTTTGGCATGCGGGCACGCCCTCTAGACTGTATAAAACTGGCAACAGTTTCAGGAAGATCAAATCGTATAACAAGGCAGCATGTCTGGATATCAAGTCCTTCCTCGCCAACTTTGGTTGCAATCAATAAATTGAGCTGTCAAATTGAACAAAGGATATGCAACCAATCTCATACTAAACTATCAGAGATAGAAACAAACATAAACTTGGAGTCACCCTCCAAGAGGTCCTCTAGCTAAGAGAAGTTAGCGTGCGGAAAAAAAATCTAGCAAAGAACCATTACCTCACCAGAACGAAACTTATTGAGAATGATATTTGTATTTTTTCGTGACATACTCTTCAATCCCGAGTGGACTCCTACAAGAAACCCGCACTTCCAAGAAGATAAAACTTTCAGATGCTGAAGAATATACGAAAGGGACCTTGCAGTCACGATCCTATTAACGAATATTATGCATTTCATATCTGGTTGTACCCTGAAAATAAAGAGAGGGAGACATCAAATTGCAGAATATGAAGTTGATTCGATTTCCTTAGTGACTGAATTAACAATGAAGAAACATACAAACATGACAACAAACAAACTGAAACAATTTTATTGTACGTAATGGGTATGATATGACAGCAAAAACATATGTCACTGACTTCAAACAAGATCTTATCATTTCTATTAGATAAAGGTACATTATGACGGCAAAAGATCACCACTATCCATGCTTGTTAAGAATAAAGTTTTAGGGGAGGAAATATGAACAAAAGCTAAGTTTTTGAAAGATTTAGTTTCAGATGGTACCACTATAATGGACAGCAAATGCACAGAGGCTAGCTAGCTGGTTGAATGTATAACTATGAACACTTGCAGTCAATACACTAATTTCATACATCTCCATCAGGACCTTATTCTGGTGCTTTTTAAGAGTCATTGAGGAACATTCCCTACTAATATGCGGATTCTTCTTATGCTATTGCTATGGTGGTATACGCCATGGTCTGGGAACAACGGTAAACGTAAGGCCTTGTTGACTTTAAGAGCCCACTTCAGATTCATAACATCTTCCACCCTCTGAATCAAAGATTTACTCGCTACTTCGTTCCAAACCTTTCTCTAATAATAAGGTAAGCTTGAAAGCCGCCGCCCTTTAAATTTAAAGGAGCGGGCGCAGTGAACTGTAATTGTGAAAAGATTGGAAGATCTGGGCTAAGTCTTTTTTCTTTTTTCCGGCTAGCTCTAGCCCTAGTAGAGGTCCGAGTAGACTAGACTACTAAGGGCCAGCGTCCAAGGACCTGCCAGAACCAGGGGTATTCAAGCCTGGTGCGTACGATTAGCCTGATTGTATTAGTTATGCTTGCATTAATTATGCAGAGATATCTCTTGTGCATTGTTTGGTTTCGTGTATTAACCAAACAATTAGGTCTTTATTTACAAAGATACCCTCCACAAATATGGTGGAAAAGATGTAAAAAGGTTTTGAGGGGCAATTAGGTCTTTAACCATGCCAATGCATGCATTAAACCCCCTTGCATTACTAATACCATGGATTTTCATGTATTAGAGCCCGTTTGGATTGGCTTAAAAAAAGTAGCTTTTAAGTCAAAAATGAAAAGTCAAACTCTACTTTTGGTTTTTAACTTATTTTTAAGTCATTTTTAACTTATTTTAAGTCATTTTTAACATATTTTAAGTTATTTTTAACCTTGCCAAACACTTCCTAACTTATTTTAAGTTATTTTTTGACTTATTTTAAGTTATTTTTATATTGGTTAAACACTTCCAAAAGTCAAAAACTGACTTAAAAGTAGGTTTGACCAACTTTTAAGCCAATCCAAACACCCTCTTAGTAATACACACCTCAATACACAATATACATAGGTTGACAAAGTGTACCAAACAAGATGCTACTAATACACAAAGCTAATGCATGCATTGTTTTTTCTAATACACTCTACCAAACGGCCCGTAAGTGTATTTGAGAGCTAATGCACAAGAGGCTAACTAGCTTCTCTGGTCCATTAATACATAAAATTCTACTCAAGCCATTAATTCCATATTTCTCATAATAGGCCCTACACTATGCTCTGTAAGAGCTACAATGTTAAGAATAAAGTCACGTTGCAAGTAGAAAGATCTTTTGCTTCAAACATATTTTGATAGATTAAGGAATTAACAGCTGCTGCCAGAGTGACTTTCTAATAATATCTGGCAACTGATCATCCAGTAAGCAAAACATGCTGTGATGCACCCGTTTCAAACTTTTGTCGAATGAATTGACAACCTACTATTATATGATTCATCTTTACAGGAAATGCAGCTTGATTGCCACAAATCGATTTAATTGATGCATCTCCTTCATACCTTAACTCTTTGAGAAGTTTATTGAAGCAAGATGGAAATTTTGAGACTTGAAGATGACAATCAAAAGAATATAAAGTTTTTCATCAGAAAAATATATCCCTTTTCGCTAAAGGAGTATTATCTATGCTTCCATTTTTTACTGTATATTTACATGTGTAAAAAGTGAAGCTGGCACAGTCCTTTTAAAGTTTTTTTCCCTGATTTCTACACTATTGCTACTTTACCAGATATTAACCTTGAATCAGCTAAAGGAGTACATGGGTGGAATATCACTTAAAGAAGATTATTACATGATTGGGAATTGGAAAGAGTCATGGACTTGTTCAAGACCTTGGAATCTTTCCAAGGCTTCAAAGAATCTGAGGATACGTTGTGCGGGAAATCTGGAAGTGATGGAGTCTACACTGTCAAATCTACAACTTCCAGATTAGACAAAATGCACAATTTGACCGGTGGCCATGGAAGTTCATCTGGAAGACTAAGGCCCCTTACAAAGTCTTATGTTTTTCTTGGCTTGTATCAAGAGAAGCATGTCTCACTCAAGAAGACTTAAGACGAAGGGGATTTCATCTATGCTCTAGATGTTGTATGTGTGGTGCAGCCAGAGAAAACAATAGCCATCTGTTTCTACATTGTCCTATAACTGGACAATTGTGGCGACTTTTTTTGAACTTGGTAGGACTAAGATGGCCTATGCCAGCAACAAGCTGTGATTTATTGAAGTGTTGGAACTAAAATGGCGGTGCAGTGAGACAAAGGAAGTGGTGGAAACTTGTCCCAGCTTGTATATGGTGGACAATTTGGAAGGAGAGGAACTACAGAATTTTTGAAGACAAGCAACCTATGCAGAAAGTCAAGATGAATTGTATTCTTTTGTTTCTTTTTTAGTGTAAAGAAAACTACGTAAAGGAGACTGAATCACTAGTTGATATGATAGGTTCCTTGTGAAGCTGTAGTCCTAAGCATGGTTGGGTTTTTGTAATTGTAAATAGCACTATCATGGTGCAGATCTAATTCATATATATATATATATATATATATATATATATATATACACACACACACACATGTCACCAGTCTCAAAAAATAAAAAGTATACTTTTATAGGTCATCACGCAAGTCACTGTCAATATTTAATTCACTATATTTTATTAAAATTGGATGCAATTATCCATAAGAATACCCCTCAAAGTGAACCAGCTGGTCTCTTTCCAGTTACTTATAAATCCTGAATGAGTTATAGAGATCAGGAATAGCAAATTATTCAATTTGCTACAAAATGACTAACCCGAAGTTGGAAAGGATGCCAATTAGGCGTAAAAGCTTTTTGGAAAAGTAAGGCTCCTTCAGAACTTCCATGAGTGCCAAATCAGGATTCAGACCATCTGCATGAGAAACATATGTTAGACCAGTAATACAGATGAAAACACCATATGTATACTTGGCTGCAACACAAGACATTCCTAAGAATCTCTATGTGGGCATGTATCAGTATTTAGGCCTATATTTGAAGGAATTGTCTTCAGCTTAAGCCCTTAGTCTTCATTTAAAGGATCCTAAAGCACAGCAAATATTCAAAATCAAGTGTGAACTTTCTAGAGAGAGGTAAAAATGAGGTGTGGAAAGATCACTCTGCTAGTCCAATACTAAGATTCATCATACTTATTCATTTTGATCAATATCAGCATCAGTCTCATATTATAATCTGTTGACTTGCCCCCTAGGCTGAGCTCTCTGTGGTGGGGTATTTTTACTAGGTGAGATAATGAGACTAGATCTCTGTGGTGGGGTGTTCTTGCTAGGTGAGATAATGAGACTAGCTCTCTGTGGTGGGGTGATCTTGCTAGGTGAGATAATGAGACTAGCTCTCTGTGGTGGGGTGATCTTGCTAGGTGAGATAATGAGACTAGCTCTCTGTGGTGGGGTGATCTTGCTAGGTGAGATAATGCGACTTTATTTAGGCCTCTTTTCAGCAAATTCCATTGTAAATGAGCCATTAGATTGTAAGGCTTCTATGTAATGTTTGTATAGGCCCTTGGGCAGATCCATCATTTGTGATCTTGCATTTGAGATATCATAGGAAAGGGATCTTGCCTCTCATATCTTCTGTTCCCTTTACTTGCATCATTATCTTTGTGTGTGTGAATCTGTATCAAGAACTCCTTATACTGTTGTGTGTGTTAGGACAGAAACTTTGAGTAGCACATTGGCTACTGTCACACGCTGCATAGTATTGCCATTTCCCCCTGACAAAACACACTTCATTTTTGGCAAAATCCACGACAAACACCTAGGTGCACTTTCCATTGCATCTAACCTCAATATTTCCACCTGCAATGTCTACATTCCATTCTACAGTCCCTATACACTGCTAAAAGATCCATGTAAATCTGGATTGATGTAAATTTCATTTACTCATTTTAGGTGGACTAGTCCTCCCCCCATATGCTTCTTTGTCATCGGTGGGATGTGTTGTGCTGTCAAAGAGCATGAAAGGATAAGAATCCAAATTTAGCTTTTGGAGAAGGAACACCCTGCTCAAGCCATGAAATGCCTTAAATTGATTCACAAGTCCAAATCAAATATCTTGATCTCTAACAAGTCAGACGATATGATCAGAGCCTTCTAATTTCATTTCTAGAACCAAATAATCCATGATCAGGCCAGTAAATCTTATCCAAACAGAAACTCATAAGAATCGTTGTAATGATTGTAAGAACACAAATAGCTACAAAACAGGAAAGCGCGATAGAATAAAACATACCTTTAGCACAACCAGAAGTAAAGACTGTGTCAACCTGACTCAGATATTTGTCACACAAAGAGTCATCGCTAGCATTAACTTCAGCTTCCACCATTTGATGGCGCTCATGGTGATCCCCCTTTAAAAGAATGCAACTAGCCTTCACCAAAACAAGGATGGAACTCAGAATTTAATTTTCCAACTGTAAACCTTAAAGGTTAGAAAAAGATAAATCGTGATTTCTTCCCTGTGAATTAGAAGTGCTCAAATTATGCTTATCATGACTAGGGAGCCCAACAAGATTCTAGGTTTTCATGCAGTGTCATATTCTACTGAAATTAATGACTCTTTAAGTTCAAGAAAAGCTGTAATATCATAACTAGGGCAATGCATGTGGGCTCTCCAGCTGAAATGCTTAATAAATATACACAAAAAGTACGCATGCATATACAAAAAACTGAAGGGTCTACAACTATCTGCCAAGAATTCTATGTCAGGTCAAGAGAATCTATAAAGTGCACAAACTCGCAGCACTAACTTGTTTCTGAAACTTTTCAAACCCGTCTGCACACTCTTATTTTAGTTTTGCAGAGCGCCGAGGAGTCTGGTCAAGTGTTGAGACTATAGCATGTGTTTGAAATTGCACTTAAGTCAAAAGACCATTTATATTGATTGCCTGTTGGGGGTATAACGTGGGTCAGGTCTTCCCCTGCTCCTTTTTTACCAAACATAGTTGGGAACATGTGTAAAATTCGAGCTCAATAAAGTTTCTGATTCTATCTTTAAAACTCAAGAAATATGAAAGCTCAGGGCTTGCGAAATGAGTCTTGGGGGATAAACAACAAGAAGTGTGACAAACCTGTAACGCCCCCAAAACACCCAGGTTTTCCAGAGAAAAAATTAAATGTCCATGCAGTCTCTTGAGCATCTTTTTCGTGTTCCTGAGAGTGCTGTCAACTGCTTTCTTGTGAAGTTCCTTTACACACTGTCAAATCATGAATACACCACAGAGTATTTAGTCAAAGATTATTAGAAATAGTCATCTTAATTTCTGACCAGATAATACCTGGTTCTTTATCTCTTCAAGCTTCTGAGAATAAGCCTTCGTAAGACATGAGGAGCCAGGACCATAGTGGTACACATTCACCTTGGGTGATGCAACAAACTGTTCCAATTCGTCCTTGTCTTCAACAGAATACACCTGTGGTTATATATAGACGAGAAATTAAACTATACAACTGTTAATGTTCCTCCTTCCCTCTGCCCTCCCCCTTCTGCAACACAAAACGGGAAGAAATCCAAAGCAGTGTAGGTAAGACCTTGAGATAGTGAGCACTAGCTGGACTTGGCAACCAAGAAGGAGAAATATGGTGAAGATGAAACCAGTATAGGCATGAACAAAGGATGACAGCTAAGCCCAGCCAGGCCAAGTAGGTAAATGCTGCCAGGCTTGGCAACAGTACTTTGTTACCTAACAATAAAATACCCACAACGAGAGACCTAGGATAAAAAATGATAGCTACGGAAATTGGAATCAACTCTTAAGACAGTTCTTAGCAAATCCTAGAACTAATAAACTTATGACAGAAATCCATCCTTCAAAAGCAACTTCTTTTGGACTTCATTTGTTACCACAATAATGATGTGAGGCAACTCTGATATTTATGGTTATCTTTCTTTCATAAGAAAAAGTAAAATTATTTGATTGATCATAAAAAATAGTTTCTGTATATAATAGTAGCACCTTAGAACGGAGTAAGGTCTCAAGGCCTTCAACAGTAGCACCTGCAATGGTAAAAATATAACATAATGACCGAGAGCTGAGGAGTGTCCAAACAACAAAAGTAGCTTAAAGGATAGATATACCAGTTACACCTGGCAGAATGATCAGTATTGAGAGCAAAGATCAGATAGCAAGAACTATCAATCCGTTACCACAATTGATCAATGCATGTCATGGAAAGCAGGGTTTCATTCCACAAAACCCAGATATCAGGTGAGTTTTTTTCATAAGTCAGAAAATCAGAAAACTTGCACTCATGTTCAAACTTATTTTCTGATAATACTTCCTTCAACTTCTGTTGATCCCATTTTTAAATAGAATTCATACAAGTCATGCCTTTCTCCAAACAGAAATCATTTACGTATATGCATATTGTCATGTGTAAGGGGGTAAAATTTTAACTATCTGCAGAGAGAGACATAGAGACACCTTTCAGTCATACAAGGTTAGACAGCCACAATGAACTACAGCTTATCGGTCAATGATGAACAGCAAAGCAGTCCCCAATTTGTACTTCCAAAATCAATGAGTTAAAGGTAACATCTAAAAGAGATACTTCGAGATTCCTTGAAAAGAAAAGATCAGGTTAATATTGTAAGTCCGAAGTACAGCCAAAATGGAGTAGAGATCCTGCTGGTACCATACATCACAACCATATGTTACTGATTAACATAGACTGCCTCCCAATTTATTGTCAGTATGCAGTTTTCAGTATCTATTTGATCAATTTTACATGGAAAAGAGATGTAGATGCATTCATCACTCCAAAGTAATAGTTAAAGATCTCACAAGTTGGAAAAACTTTTTCGTTTGGAGTGTAAACAATTGTCGAAAAAATTGACTCCTGAAAAACTTAAAAAAAGAGAAATGAATCTAGGAGAAATGGTTTTCTGGAATCTGGATGACATCCACACATAATTTTGCCGAAAATTATTATGTAAACCTATTTGTCAAATTTCAAACACAAGGCAACAAACAAATTACTCATGACCTATAAGCTGAATGGATCCAGCTAGTTAGAGAAAACTAGGGCATCTTATAACTGCATAAATTTATTGGCACAATAATATTACCTTTCCCTGATATTGGAGATGCAGTCATGCCAAATATATGGGGCCTTTTTACTACATCAGGTTTGTAAAATATCTGTCCAAGAATAATACACATGAATAACTAGGCTACTACATACAAAATGAAGCATGTTTGCCAGTGTATAACACCAGAGCAGTTAATTACCTTCATAATCTCAGCATAAGGATGATCGCTCTCAACTTGTGCATAATGACACTCATCAAATATCAGAAGAGCAATAAATTCAATTCTGATATAGCAGTGGGAAAGATTATGTAGCAGTATTTGAGGGGTCATAACAAGGACCTGAACAAACAACATGCAAATTTGTTGGTCAAAACATTCAGAAAGTGGCAAACAAAGATATAGTGTAATAGTCAGCCATTCAGCAATATCCACACTCATCCACAGTCCAAAAAAGAAAGGACCTAAGATGATAAGACAACAATATATAACACATGGTTCAATCACTCTATCTTGGTTCCCAAGGTTGTCACTCCATCTTTCCAACTGCTAGGTCACCCACTTGGGCAGCTACACTTCGTATATTTCTTCAGTAGATTTAAGTAGAATAGCATATACTCATAGCCATTGAAACTTAGAAAAGAATGACTGATGCAGTCCAATTTCGGAACGAGAAAACAGCCAACAATAGATTTTTTGGGAACAGTAGGACCTTATAAGAAATTCTGGAAAAATATTCCAATTGGAGAATTTTCACCTAGAAGGAGATAAAAAAGTTCAAAAGCTCTTCTTGTGGTTGGAGGACTGACAGGTAAAAGTTCAGAATTAAAGGCATTATGAAACTGTGGCACTCCTCTGCCAATGTTTTAATCAAAAAGTGATTGACCATGGGAAGCTACTAATATAGTAATACCTTAGAACAAAGCATAAAATCTCTTGATCCTACAAAGGGTAGACACAAAATATATATTCCAATTCTCTCGCTATCAAGCAAACATCTGAGATTTGTCACTTCATAAGATCATTTCCTCGCGTTCAAAATCTCAATTTAGATGAAGATATTCCAAACTGTGCAGTAAGTTGCAAACCTTAATCAATTAAATATTTAGGAGGCATCTAATCCAGATGTTGTGATTAACACAGGAAGAGAGAAAAGTAGATAGAAAATATTCCTTTTGTTAAGGAAAGTAAGAGTATTTATTACTGCAAGAGTTAGATCAGCACAAAGATAGTGTCTTATTGCAGGGTTGTACAAATATTCCAAGTATATGGGAGATAATTTAGTGAACATCAGTTATTCGGCTTTTTTTGTCACCCTTATATCAGTTACTCAAATTTCAATTATTAATTGCACTAAAATCTCTACTAGGGAGTTCGTATATCAAGAATTCCTAAGCTTCTGCCTCAAACAAATAACACTGATGGGATAATGTATATCATTAACAAAAAAGATCATGCAGACTTACCTCATACTGTTCCATTTCTTTCTCCCAGTCTTGGTGGCTCTTCAAATGCTTTGATTTGCCGCAGTATGTCCCAACTTTGAAGTCAATAGACTCCTCTATGACCTTGGCTTGCTTTTCCAATTTCAGAATCACATGAAAAAGCAAATAACCTTTAGGCCAATATATTATGAAGTTGCAGATACACTTTTAAATTCCCCACCCTGCCCCAACAAACAAAAACACACACAGAAAAACAGAATGAGTTTAATAGGAATACAATTTCAATGAAGAGAAAATTAGTTAGACATAACATATGCCATTCTAAATCAAAGAGTGCTTTCTGGTTCTCTGAGGTGCAAAACTGTAGGCCTTTTTCATGCCAATCACTTGACCAGTTTTCAGCAAAATCAGAAATATCCATGCATGTAATTAAATTAATTTTGACTAGCCTGAAACACCTACTGTTTATATATATGTGAAAAATATTGATTACATACTAGCCACAAAATCAATAATAATTTCTATCAGAAAATATGATAAACAAAAGGAGCGACATTTGGACAAAAGGAGGATGACCTCCGAACAGTAGAAGAAAGATATGTGATGCCATTGAAGCAACAGCAAGCGCAATGGTATGGACGCGGTCATCCAAAAGTAAGGATGAAAAAGAAACTCTTTAGGCGATGCAAAGAATAAAATTGTCACTTTTATTTGGGCGTCTGTCCACCCATGAATCAATAAAATTATTGATCAAAAAGAGACTTGATTGGACGGAGAAAAGACAGAGGATATGTAGCATAGCTGGCAGAAACACTTATGCTTAAAGCTCTCAAATACAGCCTCAATAGTAGGGAAGATATATGATATTCAGCCATTTGATTTAATGTATAGTAGTTCACATCCTTGATATCAAAAAATTTAAAAAGTTAAGAAAAAAAAAAAGAAAGAAGAAAACCTGTTGCACCAATGCCACGGTGGGAGCAAGAAACACACAAATGCTCTTCTGGGGTTTCTTTATTAAGTGCCCCATCTCATAGATAAGCAAAACAGCAATATGGGTTTTCCCACAGCCCGTTCCCAGATATACAACAACATTCTCCTCTAATGCTTTTTTACAAAGATCCATCTGATACCTGATAAGAAATAAAATCAGTAAAATCATATTATAAAATCATCAAAGGCGCCTATTTTTTTGTTTATGCCATATTTGCACATCATTTTTCAGCTAAATAATGTAGTTAAATTCTGAAATCGTATGATAATTTACAAAGATTTTCAGGTGTTTGAAAGTTCAAATGTTTTATTGTAACAACACCTTAACAAGTACTAAAGAAGGTACTAGGAGAGTACCAGAGGAACAAGTTCTTTCAACTAATTATTGAAGCAATACATCAGATCAAATAGTGAAACAAAATCAGTTACAACATTTTTCTTTGACCACAAATAGAAACTACAACACCAAGCCTTTACATGAGAAATGTGTTCCTTTTTTCTCTAACCAATTCCAGAAAGTACGACTAGACACTGCCATCCCAGTAGAATCTGCTTCACAAAAAATTGTACCAGCTATTTAAGGCCTGTTTTATGCTTCCTAGCATGACAACTTGATTTCCAAAACTTCCCAGAAACAAAATATCAACTCTGCCTGGTGAAAATGCAACAGAGCAGCAAGTGATCAGCTGATTCAGCCACTTCTTCACATAAAAACATTTACTGCAAATGAAAAAACCATTTCTCTATAGGTTTTCATGAGTGAGACAGGCACCATGAGTTGCAGTCCAGGTGAAGCAAGCAACTGTGAGGGTGTAACAGTCTTCAAAATATTCCGTCATGGCAAATTTTCATAGTTCCCTCCCATTTTCAGCAAAACAAAATGTAGCATGCCCTGACAGAAAATGCTTTAACCTTCCAATGTAAAGAATCTTCTATCTGTTGATCATTGAGACTTCTTCTCAATATAAGATCCATACACCAGAATTTTCATAGTTCCCTCCCATTTTCATCAAAAAAAATTGTAGCATGCCCTGACAGAAAATGCTTTAACCTTCCAAAGTAAAGAATCTTCTATCTGTTGATCATTGAAACTTCTTCTCGATATAAGATCCATACACCAGAAGACTAGTAGACAACTATAGTGCAATTCTTGTTGATGGTAATTATATAATGTATATAAGTCAGGGAATTTCTCAAATAGAAGAGTATCATCAGACCACTTCTCGGCCAACATTTTAACTCTCTTGCCATTTCAAACGTTTAACTTAACATTATCAAAGTGTAACAACCCAACCCCCTTTTATTTTTCATAAACTAATATTGCTCTATTCCTCAGCATTTTAATGCTGGTCACCTCCAAAAGAGTAGTTAAACTAAAAGAAGAAGAATAAAACTGATTTACAGGGCTCATAATAAATAATAAATCTACCAAATCATCTACTTCCTCTATACATTGCTCTTTGCACCAAAAATAAAAAGATACAATGCAATTCCATTTCACTCAGTACAGAATTGAATCTATCTTCAAAACTTCTTCCACTCCTTTCCTTCCACACTGTCCACCGGATGCAAGCAGGTATCACCCTCCACCGTTTCTTCTGACTCTTTCTCCCACCACTTTTAATCCAGTAACTCAGTAGGTCTACGGTATGTTCTGGCGTGGTCCACTTGACTTCAGTGAGGCCGATAAAACGGCCTACAGTTAAGATGTACATTTACAGTGGAGGGACATGTGACTGTTTGTTTCCTCTACTTCATTACACAAAAAACACCTAGGGAGTACAGGCATTCCCTTTCTCTTGAAAGCTTCTATTGTCAAACAAGCCTTCCTGACCACCAACCAAGAGAAGCATTTCACTTGTGTTGGTGCTACTGCTATACTTACCGAAACATACTTTCATAAAGTTGAACTTCCTCCAGCTTCTCCACCATTTCCTCTCTTGTATATTCTGTTGACGGAAAAGACACCACTTTCGCTATGTATCCACTTTATTGTGTCAGGGACAGTTGAAATACATGTAAAGACTTCAATTTCCTTCAATGGTTTTGCCACTCTCACTGCCTCCCAATCATTCAAATACCTCCTAAAGAAAAGCTCCAATCCTGGGATGTCCAACAGTCCTTACAGTAGCATTTGGATGGTACATGGGGAGAATAGATCAGGATAGGATTCTCTTAAAAGGATTTGATCAATCCAGACATCTCTCCAGAACCTGATTTTTGCACCATTCCCACTTTAAATGGGGCGTCCTCTTCCCGCTTATGCCATAATGCTCTTAAAGATCACCAAACCACAGCTCCATATTTGTTCACCACGGTTCAGTCTGCCCATATTTGCATTGAATTACCTCTCCACAGTGAGAAGTCTTCACCATTATACCACCATAACTACTTTATCAGCAAGTTATAATTGTGTAACATCAGATTTCTGATGCCAAGCCCCCCAACTTCTTGCTCAGCTGGACAGTTTTCCAGTTTACCAAGTTATACCCCTTACACTCTTTGTTGACTGGCAACAAGAAGTCCCTTTTCAATTTTTCAAGCCGTTTGTCCACCTTAGAAGGTATTGGAAAAAGAGGCATCACATAAGTTGGTAGAGAATCTAGTACTCTGTTGATTAAAATGGTCTGCCCCCAATGGACAAGTATTGCGCCTTCCATTTAGCTAGTTTTTTCTCCGTCTTCTCCAAAATGCCATCATATTTCTACTGCTTTATGTTTATTACCCAAAGGCATACAACCGAACCATCTTTTGGAATATTTGAGTGTCATTTCATGATTTAAGACAACCTATAGGTTCATATAATGTTTTTGGACTTATTGGCATGTTTGGGTTGGGAACCGAGAGGCTCAGAGGTGTTTCTGCACCAGTTGGGGTCAATTAATTGCAGATTTTTCTGTTGTTGATGCCTTCCTCTATCACGATCGTGGAACGAAAAGGTTCATCACAAAAATAAGGATATAGAGTGCAAGTGTGAAGGTTGAGGGTTGGGTCAACTCCTGTCGAGCTCTCTACACGACCACGTTGCAAGCCTGAACTTGACTGTATCGCAAAAGCAAGCCTAGGGATGTGAACGTAATAAAGGATTTGTAGCAGAATAAAAGTTGCTATGAGACTTCAGCATCGTTTTTAACAAGGAATTTGGGATTTTTGAGTAAGAGGTTCTCGGTCTTGGATTATAGAGATTCAGAGTTTCAACTTTCAACCCCATATTTGAGGTATTGATTCCGTATATTGGACCCATGATTAGTCGTGATTTTCATAGAACTTGAACCACGAAAACATGTGATTTGAGATATCAAATTGGGGAATATGGCCTAAGCCCTAAAAGGATGCATTTGGACTTTTGACTGACCAATTGCTATCAAAATATGATTTTGATTATAAAATGGGATTCCATAGCTAATGGGTAATGTATATATGTAATTTATTTTGCTATTTAAATTGTTGATGTGAGGGAGAATTCTGAATTGACCTTGACCCCGAAGTGTCTTCAAATCATGGGATTAGTTCTCCTTGGCTAATTTGGACCCATTATTTGTGATTTTGAATAGATTGAGGACAGAAGAGATTGTCTGAGAGGACTTCAGATATTCAAGTCAAGGGAAGTTCTCCATTTTCAAAGCAAGTGAGAGTTTAACTCTTAGCTTGCTTGATTTTCCTTAAAGCATGATGTATGGTGTGTTTGTTTGCATTCAAACTGCCTTGTTCATGTGTGTGGACGAGCAAGAGCTTGGTTTGTGTAGTTGGCAAGTTGAGCTTGAGTGAGGAATAACTCATAGCACCACAACAGCTTTAGCAGTCAATGTAGTCACATCATGTCTACTGACACTACCTACATTCATGATTTCAGTTTGTTCTACACATGTATTGTCGTGTTATTGTGTATGTATGCACTACAGGCGATTTCTAAGGACTTGCCTCAGGGAGTCAGGGGTAGGCTGGGAAAGCAAGTCGATAATCTTGTTGGGTCCTTTAGACTCGCTGCTCGCGGTTACTACATGTGTGCAGGTCAACAGGGGTGATTTAGTTGTAGAGCAGTGATTCCAATTTGATTCAGTCTTGTCCAATAGAGTTGAGCCACTACTAGACCATGGAGGCAACTTCTCCTATTAGCAAACTTTAGTACTTTGTTAATTTCAAGTTATGTCTCGTATTTTGTACTCATATTTAATAGCTCCATAACTTAAGTCCTTTTAATGGGTTTATGGAATATTGGCCAGATATTCCGTTATACCTTCCTATCTAGTATATTATGCTTCCATAGGTTTATATATGTTTATTAATTTAGGCTTTGGACCTAACTCACACCCCAAAAGCTAGTTCATGAGGGGAGAATTGTCCAAATCCATATAAGGAGTCCATAATTGCCTCATCCCACCGACATGAGACTTAACAATATCAAATAGTTACGATTCTGCCATATATGTCTTTTTCATTCTGTAGACGCTTATGACCTCCTCATCTACGTCTTGCAGTAATGTTGCCTTTTGCATTACAACCTTTACCACAGCGACGCTATCCATAGATTAAATTATTTTTTGGATTGGATTTCACTTGATTTTCTATGGTTCCATTGCATGTGCTTGGGGTAGAAGTTTTGTATAAATGTATAGTCATGCTATTAAATATGTTTATTTCTAAGAGGTGGAATAGAATAACCTCGTTAAAGGATAATGATCATACATTTGTAATGCATTGTACGTCCCATAATAAGTCTCCTCCTTCTATTCTTTCCCCGAAGTCGATGACTATTCACAGCTATTACCTTGACACCAATGAAGAGTTCAACCCAATGCTTTATTTCTATCCTACTAGATCCTTACTAATATATTGATTTTCCCCATAACTAAATACTTTTGCCTGTAAATATTGCATATTTGATTCCATCCATACATCTATTTTCTTTCCTATGAATTATAATCTCAATAAAAACGCCAGTTCTTATTGTTTATTTATTATGACATGAATATACCATATCACTTCGTTATGTATGGATGGTGAGATTTTACTTACATGGGAATGGACGTATTGGTTCACGTAGAATACCAAAGGAGTTATTCATAGTCAAGCAAGTTCAATAATACCATTGTCATTGTTACAGATGTACAGGGTCGAGTAGTTTCTTGGTCCTCTACTACTTTTAGATTCAAAGGTACGAGAAAAGGATCATTGTTTGCTGCTCAAACCGCAGCAACAAACGTTATCGGTATAGTAGTGGATCAAGGCATGCAACGAGCAAGAGCCACGGTAAAAGGTCCTAGTATTAGAAGCAATGCAATATTACAAGCTATTCGCTGAAGTGGTATACTATTAACTTTCATACGGGATGTGACTCCCATGCCACATAATGGTTGTTTACCTCCAAAAAAAGTAGATGTGTATAGAACTGAACATTGAAGAAATCCCAAGAGAAATAAAATATTTGATGATCTAATCAAATAATAGTACTGCGGTTCAAGAGAAAGTATAGTATCTATTCAATAGTATTGTTTCATCTTCTCTTCGATATCAACATGTTTAGATTAGAGGTTTTCCCAATGAATAGTGGCTCGTTGGGTGCCATTTCGCATCTTGAATCATAATTTGGGTCGTGACAAAAGATTTTTTCTTTTAGTTTTCGCGAGAAAGGTAACTGCATCATAACGTTAGCACTAATGAAGTGCTGGAGTAATTACAAGCACAAAACCAAAAGAAAAATCAATTTCTAATCTTAATGGATTCTAAAAGGCTAAGTATTTTTTATGACCGAAAAATTCATCTAGTGTCAACTTTTAGAAGTACGGGAAAAATAGATCCGCATCTCTACCCTTCTCAACTTAATGTCAGGCTTAGTTCGCATGGCGCAAGGCCCGAACCTATGTCCTAAGTCTTAGAACTAACTGCAAAACTCATCTAGTGTGTAATACTTAGAACTAACAGCAACACTTAGACCCTCCCTACCCTTCTCAACTTAAAAGTTCAAAACTTTTGTTTCAGAGTTGTAGCTTCAATGCATAATAAGGTGATCCAACATAGTTGAGCCTTAAAAAAATAAATACAGGTCAGGCAGGGAACTTATAGTGCTCCAATAATTCAATCATGGAGGACTACTAGTGCTTTGTGTGAAATATAAAGAATGAATTTGAATCTAAAGCCAAAAATAAGGGATCATTTCCATATTTCTCTCTGTCTTTCTGTAAATTTCTCACAAACAGCAGCACAACTCAATTTTTATTTATTTTTTGAAAAATGTGGGTAGGGGAAGGGAAACCAGAGGAGGGATTTCCAATTTACAATGTAGGGAATCCAACCCTCCCCCAACAAGTAGGCCAACCAACTAAGTTACTAACATTCTCGGCATAACCCAATTCAATGTGCGTATACACATACTATTGACAAAAATATATACTTCTAAGTTCTATCTATCATTTTCGCACACACAAGGACAAAGTAGAACAGAGCACTCGTACTCCACAATCCACATTTTTAGGAGAGAAACTCAAAAGAACTTACTTTCTAGCAATTTTTCTGGGATCTTTCTCAACTGAAACAGAGGAATGTTCGTCGTCATTGATTGACAGTACGGAAAGCTGGTTTGTGATCAGTGAAGGTTCAGCACTCGGTGAACTGGTGGTGCCATTCTCAAGTCCGCCGCCACCCATGATGGCGGTGCAGAGTTGATCGGCGGTGGAGGAAGGACCGGTGGCAGAAAAAGGGGTTGATTGACTTCCAGTTGACTGAGCGGAAGACGAAAAGAAAAATTCTTACTTAGAGCAGTGGGTTTTCTCAGGTGCACCTTTTGAAAAAATGCTGGCCATGCTCAATCATGTATCATTTGTCATTTCCTACCAAACTCCCTAATCTCGGACCCTACACTCTATTTTACTTTTCAAAATATAAAATTTTTTATTTTTTTGGACAATCAACTTCAATCTAATTTTTATTTTACTCTCTAAAAAAAAAATTTATCTCCTCAATATTATATTATTATTTTTATTTCATTCTTATTTTCTTATTTCATAATATAAATTATTTGTTTCTTTTTTCTCCAATAATTACTTTATATAATTATCATGTGATACAAAATTTTATTTTTCAAATGTTTTATTTAATATAAAATTATATTTTATTCTAAATTTTTAAATACCATAAATTGCAATAAAATATTATATAATATATAAATCAATGGACAAATTCAAATAAAAGTGAAATACAATTACACAAACACTCAATTTTTGAAATTATTACGTTGCTCCATAAATGTTCTATTAATGCATTACGGAGTTAAAATGAGCATTTTTGTCCTTAATTTTTTTATGTCTAGCTAAAAATTGTTCAAACCGGAGGTTTTCATTTACCATCATTTCTGTCGTGGGAGTTGGAGCCTCTACGACACCTTGAATTGGTGAATTAAGATCACGTTCATCTTCAACTATCACGTTGTGCAGTATAATACATTTAGTCATTATATCATGTAGCATTTCCTTTTTCAAAAAACGTGATGGTCCTGCAATAATTGCAAAACTCCGAATGCACGTTCATCTTTTCGACATGATTATTGTTTCATCGCAAATTAATTATTATGTTCTGTATTGTATTTTATCTTGTATTTAAATCATTATGTATTGTATTGTATTGTTATCTTGTATTTAAATTAAATTTTTCATCTTACCATTTTAATTTTGTGTATTTTCTATAATGAAAATTAATAATATTTTTTTTATTATGATGAAAATTAGAAAAAATTTAAAAATACTATTAATTTGAAATAAAAGTAGTATATATTATATTTAAAAAGAATTATGAATATTAGATATTTAATTAATGAAATTATATGTAAAATAATATGTTAATTAGAAAGTAATGGAAATAATAAAATATTGAAAAAGTGAAATAGAGAGTGTGAATAGTAGTTCAATTCTCTAAATTTGAAGAATAGAGAGTGATTTGGAGGTGGATTGGAGTACCTATTCTCTACTTTACTCTCCAAATATAGAGAATTGAGAGTAAAATAGAGGTGGTTGGAGATAGAGCTATCAAAATGGGCTGGCCTAACCCAACCCTAACGGGCTAGAGAGTTAAATGGGTTGGGACGGGCTGGCTCTTTTAATTAAAGGACCGATAAAAGAGCAGTCCAACCCAGTCCTAAGCGGGCCACGGGTTAGGACGGGTTGGCCCTTCAACCAAAAAACAGACAACATTTTCCTCTTAGAAAGGATACAAACATTGATGTCTGATGGACACGACATTAATACATACATAAATTCATTTATGAATTACACAAACTTCAGTGTATATTTACAAAACAAATACATAATAGCCAAGATACAACATTCATAAGATTCATCCAAGCAAAAAAATTACATGATCATTATTTTCATAAACAAAACAATAAAGGAGAAGCGAAAAATTAGGCATAAAAACAAGGGAAAAAGGACAAATATACCCCGAATTATCATAAATATTGCGTCTATACCCTTCGTTATACTTTCGGATTGTATATACTCTTACCGTCAATATTTTGGAACGTATATACCCTTAAAATAAACAGAGGGACACATGTCATGATTTTAAATTTGGATAGACCATTAAGATCATGACACGTGTCCCTCTGTTTATTTTAAGGGTATATACGTTCCAAAATATTGACGGTAAGAGTATATACAATCCGAAAGTATAACGAATGATATAGACGCACCATTTATGATAATTCGGGGGTATATTTGTCCTTTTTCCCTAAAAACAAAAGTGAAAGAGGTCAAAGATTCATAGTTATAATGGAGTAATGAATTTGGGCTAATAAGAAAATTTAGTGGGCTAATGACCCTAAAATGTAAAAGATATGTAAAAAATATAGTCTTGATTTTATATTGATATTTTAAAAATATATTTTGACAAAATCTTAACTAGTAAAACACTACTTAAAATATATATAATAAATATTTTAAAAATTTACAGTCCACGGGCTAGCCTCTAAGGCTTGCGGGTTGGGCCTTCGAGGCCAGCAGGCCAAATGAGACTGGGCTAAAAAGTCTCGTTCCTAAATGGACTGAAAAAATTGAGCCCAGCCCCATTTAATTCAAGGGTTGGGTTGGGGCGGTCTAACGGGCCAAACCTATTTTGACAACTCTAGTTGAAGATTAATTTTATATCTGTACTCTTTTTTTATATATATTTTTATATCATATAAAAAGAAATTAAAAAAAAAATCTCGTTGTGAGTGCTAAATTTTCGTCACTACAGATGGAGTGATCTTAAGAACGGAGACTTGATTCGATATTTGTGGTTGCTATAGGTCAGGGCTTATATAATGTAATTCTATTTCTATATACAGGTAGGCTATAATGATAAAGGAACTCTCTCGCTATGGATAGTTGTTGTTTGATAGAAGTGTCCAGTTTCATACTATCAGGGAACTTCAACTATGTTGTATTGTTATAGAATTGGAGACTTTCAATGTGAATGAGCTAGGGATCGTTTGATTTGAAGACAAGTTATGTTGAGTTTATTTAGTGATTAGCATATTTGGAATTAATTATCATGGTATTGTTTTTTTGTTGTTTAGTTTATTGTATTAAAATAACATGCATACATTGTATAATTTCAAAGAATAAGTTGTTTGTTTATAAAAAAAAAATACTCTCTACTAGAAAATGATCGCAAAGGACCTCATCGGCATTTTTTTCATTTTCATTGTTTTATTCTCAAATAACTAATTCCACAATTATCTTATTACTAATTATTAATTCTGATATAACTTATTTTGAAATTAATAACTAAATAAAAAATACAACTAAAATTTTATCCCGTAACTATTTATGTTTGTCCAACGACCAAATGTCGAACGTAACTGTTAGAATCGTTAGAAAGCTCAAATGAATTATCTGTTTCCATATTCGGGTTAACGGGTTTGGCATAAACCTTAGCGACTTAGCAAAACCAGACACCATTACCAATACCTCTACAGGTTCTTCAATGGCGCTAATAACCCAAAACCCTTTTCTATTTTCTACAAAATTATCACAAAGTCGTGGCCTTTTACACTATTTTCCCAAAAGGGTGTCTTTTTCTTCTTCATTATTGTCTATCAGATGCTTTTCTGCTGTTTCACAAAAGCCTCTCAGGTTAGTAAATAAGCCAATGTAGAAATATATAAATTGAATTTTGTTTTTTTTCTTTCTTTTTTTTCCTGACTTGAGTTTTGTTTGGAATTGGATTTTATATTCAGATATGCTGTTCTTGGTGCTGGATTTGCTGGATTGTCTGTGGCTTGGCATTTGTTGCAAGTATACCCAATTCCCCACTTTGTCTTTACATATAGTTATTGCCTATGGAGTTCTTCTTGCTCTTTCTTAGGAGGCAACTAAGTTAATAACTTTTTCGTTAATCCAAAGGTGAAAAGCCTTTTAAGTTATAATGTTAAGCAGGGGCGGAGCCAGGTAGTGCCTGTTGAAAATCAGAACTTAGAAAGCATAGAAAAAAAAAACTGAATGAAGGAATGTAATTTTATTTATGCAAACTAGGCTATTTATAGCCTTTACAAAAGGAAATAACCAACTACGCTTTCCAAGCCTATAATGTGGTAACTAGAATTTAAAATGAAATCAAACTCTCTAGATCCTCCTGAACACTAGGACTTCTCTGCCGACACAAAGACTACTTTTAAAAAAAACAATAATATCCAACATTCCCTCCCTTAAGCTAATGCATCTGCACTTAGCTTACTTCAGTCACTCCAAGCAATCCCTCAAGCTTTTCACCAACTCTCTTAGGAAATGGAATTTCACATCAATATGCTTGCTTTTCCCATGAAACACTGGATTCTTAGACAACTGTATACTGGAGTTGTTATCACACATAATCACAGTGCCTGATGTCTCTTCAATTCCAAGCTTCTCCACCACTCTTCGGAGCCAAACGCAGTGACAAGCACAAAATGCTGCTGCTATATACTCTGCTTCCGTAGTAGAGAGAGCAACCACTGATTGTTTCTTTGAGGACCAAGAAACAGCTCCAGACCCCATCATAAACACAAACCCAAAGGTACTTCTTCGATCATCTAAGTCGCCAGCATAGTCACTATCTGAAAAAGCCATGAGTCTCAAGCTGTTTTCTCCTTTCTTATAAAAGATCCCAAGATCAGTTGTACCTTTTAAGTACCTCAAAATTCTTTTTGCCACAAGCCAGTGTGACATAGTGGGACTAGACATGAACCTGCTTATCAAACTAACACCATACATCAAGTCAGGTCTAGTTACAGTCAAATACCTGAGGCTTCCAACCACCTGCTTGAATAGAGTTTCATCAACTCTAACTCCTCCCTCATCCTTGGACAGCCTTGTACCTGGTACTATTGGATTCTTCACTGCATTAGCACCCTCCATATCAAACCTTGCTAATACTTCTCGTGCATACCTTCTCTGGCAGATGAATTTTCCATCTGCATGCTGTTTACCTTCTATTCCGAGAAAATGTTTCATCTTCCCCAAGTCATACATATCAAATTCCAGCATCATTGAATTTTTAAATTCATCAAACATGCTTCTATCACTCCCAATAAAGATCAAGTCATCAACATAAAGACTTACCTGTAATATTTTACCCTCTTTAACTTTGTGAACAGCGTGTGCTCACTGGGACACCTCTCAAAACCTTTTCGTTCGAAATACGCTTCAATTCTGCTGTACCAAGCTCGCGGTGCCTGTTTAAGGCCATATAATGCCTTCCTCAGCCTATAGACTCTCTCTTCTTCTCCTTTCTTAGTGAATCCCTCGGGTTGTTGTACATACACTTCCTCCTTGAGCTCCCCATGAAGAAAAGCACTCTTCACATCGAGTTGAAAAACTTCCCAACTGAATTGGGCAGCCATTGCAAGTATCATACGAATGGTATCAAACCTTGCCACTGGAGCAAACACTTCAGTGTAATCTACTCCATGGCGTTGTACATAACCTTTTGCCACCAGCCTTGCTTTGAACTTTTCCACATCCCCGTCTTCGTTAAGCTTAGTTTTGAACACCCACTTAACTCCAATAGGTTTAACTCCTTTAGGCAACACAGTGAGTTCCCAAGTTTGGTTCCTCTCTATGGCTTCAATTTCGGCTGACATTGCTTCCCTCCATTTCTTGCTTTTAATTGCTTCTTCAAATGAAACTGGATCATTCTTAGTCACCATCATTGCATTCAAGTTGTCCTCTTCAAATAATCCCTCCCCTGTTTCATAATCAGCCATCCAACTTGGTGCTCTTCTTTCTCGTGCACCCCTCCCTTCAGCCAATTCTCCAGGTACATTAGAGTTTGGCTCATTTGGAGGTGATTCAGCCAAGCTGCTACTCAAGCTATTTGAACTGCTGCTCAAATTGTTTGAACCTGTTCCACCATTTTCTTCTTCATTCTGGTCATCCTCTCCATCACTTTCATCTCCATCTTCCTATTCTAATGTATCTTGCTTGATTTCTTCCTCTGTTCTGCCCCAATCCCAACTTTCTTCTTCTTCAAATACAACATCCTTGCTGACGATGATCCTTTTTGAGACTGGATCATATAATCTCCATGCCTTGGACTCATCACTAACTCCTAAGAAGACACATTTTTTGCTTTTATCATCCAACTTACTCCTCCTTTGATCCGGTACATGAACATGTGCTATGCATCCGAAGATTCGAATATACTCCACCACTGGTTTCTCACCACTCCATGCCTCTTCCGGAATCTTGTTTTTAATTGCTGATGTTGGGCATCGATTCTGAATATGCACACTCCACTTTACAGCTTCAGGCCAGAAGATTTTTGGAATTTCCTTTTCAGCTAACATTGAACGTACTGTGTTCATGATTGTTCTGTTCTTTCGCTCAGCAACTCCGTTCTGCTGTGCGGTGTATGCTGCTGTCAACTGCCTGCTTATACCCTGAGCTTTGCAAAATTCTCCAAATTCATTGGAGTTAAATTCACCTCCTCTATCTGTTCTCAAACAAGTAATATGTGCGCCAATTTCCTTTTCAACACACACTTTGAAGTTTTTAAATGCAACAAAAATTTCTGATTTCTCATGTAAAAAATAAACCCAAGTTTTACGTGAAAAATCATCAATAAAACTTATGGTATACCTTTTATCGCTGTTGGAGGCCGGTTTGATAGGTCCACATAGATCAGAATGCACCAGTTGAAGTTGCTTCGATGCTCTCCGCGAACTTTACTTTGGTATAGATTCTCTGTGTTGTTTGCCAACCAAACAAGCTTCACATAATTTATCTGGAACTTTGAGCAGAGGCACACCATCTACCATTTTTCTATATGCAAGTGTTCTCAATCCCTGATAATTCAAATGACCAAAGTGACGATGCCACAAGTGTGATTCCTTTTCAGCCAAAGCTTCAGCTTGAAGACACATTGAATTTTTTGAGGCCATATATGCTAACAGATAGAACATTCTGTTTCCACTCATATTAGTTTGCATAATTAACCCTCTTCTAGGATGATAGATTCTACAAGTTCCTTTCTGAATTAAAACAGCAAGACCCTTCTCCTGAAGTTGTCCTATGCTCAACAAATTACTCTTCAATTCAGGTACGTAAAAAAATCTGAAATTACCTGAATGATGCCATTCATTTTAAGTCGTACACTTCCTTTAGCCACCACTGCCATCCTAGTGTCATTACCAAGCTTCACCGTTTGGCTGAATCCTTCCTCCAGCTCCGAGAACCATTCTTTATTTCCGATCATGTGATTGGAACACCCAGAGTCAAGGAACCAAACTTCTTCTCTTTTGGTTTCATGAAAGTCGACATAGGACATCAACAAAAGCTCTTCTTCTTCTCCTCCAAGTTCAGCATAGTTAGCCTTCTTCTCCCTATCAGGACACTCATATTGATAGTGTCCCAACTGATGGCATTTGAAACATTCAATAGTAGCTTTGTTTTGAGACATCCTCCCACATCCTCTACCTCGACCTCCTCGGAATGAGCCTCTGCCCCTCCCTAGCTTATCATCATAAGAGATTCTTAAGGCTTGTTCTTCTTCCTGACTCCCCTGCATTCTCTGTTCTTGAACCAACAAACTTCCGTGGAGCTCATCAATAGTCATGGTATCTAAATCATTTGACTCCTCAATTGAACAGACAACATAATTAAATTTGGGAGTCAAAGATCTCAAAACCTTACCCACCACTGTGCTTGGATTCACAACTTCACCATTCACCTTCATCTTATTCACAACTGTTAGAGTTCGTGCAAGATAGCTATCTATTCTTTCTCCTTCCTTCATAGTCAGTATTTCAAACTCCTTCCTTAATGACTGTAGCTGTGCTCTTTTCACCTTGGTGGATCCTTCGTACTTCTGCTTCATTGAATCCCAGATCGCCTTTGACGTCCTTTTGTCAAGAATGGTTTCAATGATTTCTCTTTCAATTGCATGAAATAGATAATACTTTACCTTCAGGTCCTTGAGCTTAGCTTCTTCGACGCTCTTCCTCTGCATCTCACTTGCTGGTGAAGTCCCAATTGCTGGTGATGAAATCCCTTCATCCACCAGATTCCACATCTCTTTGCTCCTCAAGAAATTTTCCATCAACATTGCCCAATGGTCGTAATGGCCATCAAATTTTGGAATTAAGAATTGCTCTGAGGTTGTCATGCTTCACTCACTGTCACACTCCTATTTCTTCACTAGCTCTCACTCTCACACTCCTATTTAATCAAGCCTCTTTCAAAAAAGCTCTGATACCAATTGTTGAAAATCAGATCTTAGAAAGCTTAGAAAAAAAAACTGAATGAAGGAATGTAATTTTATTTATGCAAACTAGGCTGTTTATAGCCTTTACAAAAGGAAATAACAAACTACGCTTTCCAAGCCTATAATGTGGTAACTAGAATTTAAAATGAAATCAAGCTCTCTAGATCCTCCTGAAGACTAGGACTTCTCTGCTGACACAAAGACAACTTTTAAAAAAAACAATAATATCCAACAGTGCCAAGGGGTTATCCGAACCCCACGGAAATTACATTGTTTATACATGTTTAGATTATGTTTTTTAATGTATATTTAGTAATGTTGAACCCCTTTGGCTTTTTCGTGTGTTTACTTTATATTTTGAACGCTCTTAATGAAACCAATCCTATTAGGTTATGTTAGCTAATTACATGTAATTGTTTATAATAAGTGGATTGGTAACCTGAGAAATAGGGTAATTAATTTGTAAAAAATATCTGGTGTATATATATTTAGTAGGACATGAATTGAGTGATATTGGTAAAAAATTGTATTTTAAGTTAAGTTGAAAATGGGTATTTTGAAGTTGATGTTGTGTTTGAACATGTATTTCACTTGAAAAAATATTGAAGTTTTCTAGGGGGAAATTGAGTTTTCCTCTATCGGAAACAACCTTTCTATCCCACAAAGATAGGGTAGGGTCTGCATACATCCTGCCCTCCCCAGACGCTACTTGTGGTAGGTATGTTGTTGTTGTCCATTGGAAAATTTCTCTGGACCACTTTTCCAAGTTTGGAGTAAAAACTGAAACAATATTTAACCAAACATGTTTTTGTGGAATTTGTTTTTCTCGAGAAGAGGCAAAAAAATAAATTATGTCCAAATGGGCCCGATCCTTCTTTTTACAAATTCGTTTTATCCAAGTCTACAAAATCCTTATACTATTAGGCATTAGCATATATAGGTTAATTCCGTTGACAGATTAGTTTTATCCATGAGTCTTAATGCTAATTTACATATGGCAGCTTCTTTTTTCCTTTTCCATTCAATTAGCATAGGCAGCTAATTACAGCTGCATCTTCTTTATGTTGTATAGCAAAGTTCAGAGGAATCAAATTTTTGCATAGACATATACGATGAAGTTGGCATTGGTGGAGGTGCATCTGGAATGTCTGGTGGACTCCTTCATCCCTATTCCCCCAAAGGTACATGCGAACGGTTTTATCAGGAGGAGACAACTCATTGGACTTCAGAGTTCTTCCTTCAAATTAGTTCCATTTATTCGTCTCTCGGCATTCACTGAAAGATGGAATTTATTTTGATATAATCCCTTTCTGAGATCACAATTTGCAGTTAGGCTTCTATGGCGGGGAGAAGAGTGCTGGAAAGAAAGTTTAAAGCTTCTAAATGTTGCTGAAGATGCTCGATCTTCCAAGTCCTTAGACATGGTTATGCCTAAAACTGGGCTAAAAGAAGGCGACTTTATAGTCAGGAGAAGGTTAGTAGTATAAAACATGGAATATGTGAACTGCTAGGACGTCTCTTTTTTTTTTTGATAGTAATAAGATCTCATTGGTGTTTGCGCAAAAATAGAATACAGGGAGTATACCAAAATGTAGAAAACCTAGAAAAATATATGTTTTTCTAAAAACAACACCAAGTCTTATATACCTACAGGGATCTTATGGGGCACCAAAAGGGAATAAGGGATAAGAGGCTAATCCTCAACTGTTCTGCTAAGACATTTGGTATATAATTTTGGGTATATTGGTAATAAATTCAAATTCTAGATGTAAAAATGTGATTCCTTTTCCGTTTGATGTTAATATTTTCAGTTTAAATTACTGACAACAAAGTTTAGTTTAAAAAAATATTCACTGTTCCGTCCTGCTTAAAATTGTTTTGACATCCATTTATCTTTAGCATCAGATAAAGCATATCATTCTATTAGCAAATCTTGTTTCTGTTAACTTGTATGTTCTGCAGCAGTCATCACTCATGATTGAACTGCAGCAGTTTATCTGAGCTTACAAGTGAACCTTTTCTTTCTTTAAATATGTTCACTACCACAAGTTGGAAACTGTTATGTACACTTTACTCAACACACTCCCCTATCTTTTGGTTCTTCATTGTGCTTATACTTTCTCTGTACTATATGGAAGAGGTATAACCGTCTTTTTACAGTCTAAACATATTGGTTTTGAATGATCAACAGAGGAATTGTGAGACCAATGCTCTCTGTGAAGAATATGCACATGATGAATGATGTGAGTGCATCAAATTATTACATGCAACAAGAAACTTATATGTAATTTCATGATTATGGGTATTTGTCTTCTTTTCCTTGAGTAGAATGCTCAAAACTGCATTGCCAGCTGCAGAATTGAGTCGATTCACAAGGATGCTGCACAGAAGCTTGTACCTGAATTGTGTGTGCCCCTGGACTTAGCCTTCCATATGCCTGAAGCTGTGAATGTTAATCCTCAGAATTATCTTGAGGTTTGAAGGGAGAAATCTTGTAACTATAGAACTCTGAACAAGTCTTTTTCCTTTGTATCATTAAAGTTTTTTCTTACTTTTGATTATCTTTCAGGCTCTCTACTTGGCATGCAAAACTTTTGTGAAATCCAAGTGCAGTTTGGACATTTCATGTAAAGAGTTAAATTTGCACAAGGAATCAGTTCTTAATCTTCTAGAATTAGCAGGTATGCTATTGAATCACCTTAGCTTCCTCAGGTCCCTACAATAGTTTTTTTTTTTTTGAAACTGGTAAATGTGTATTCCTCAGCATTAAGGACATGCTGGACACCATCAAAAAGTGTTAGATAAAAAAAATAACTAGAAAAGAAGATACTTACAGAGATCTTAATAAATCTACAAACTGATCTATATCCTCTAAACCTACTTCTTTACACCAAAAGCAGAAAGATATTATACAATTCCATTTTACTTTCTGGATGGAATTGGATCTATCTTCATAACACCTCCCATTTCTCTCTCTCCAAACTGTCCACCAGATGCATTGTGGGATGATCCTCCACCACTTCTTTTGACTTTTGCTGCCTCCTCTTTTCATCCAGCAACCAAGCAAATCTGCAGTATGCTCCGGCATAGTCCAACTTGTCTTTGTTATGTTGAGAAATAGAGACCAAAGTTGTGCTGTAAAAGTGCAGTGCAAAAATATATGACTGTTTGTTTCATTTGTCTCATTGCATAAGAAGCACCTGGAAACTATGATGGCCCCTTTTTTCTTCAAAACTTCTTGTGTCAGGCTTGCTCTTTTAACCACCAACCAAGTAAAGCATTTTACCTTGGTTGGGGATGGACTATTCCCTAAGTTTCTCCATATTTTTGGTTGCCCTCTACATTGTACCCTTTCTTCCATTTTATAAACCCTTTTAACAGGGAATTGCCCATCAATATTGTGTTTCCATCTTAATGTTTCTGGTTCAGCAGTAGTGCCATTGAAATCATCAATCCTATTTAGCAAATCGGCAACTCTATCAATCTCCCAATCATTTAGCAATCTCTTGAAGAATAAGTTCCATCCCTGTGCACTCCACATATCATAAATGGTGCCATCTAGGTTGTTGCTTAGAATAAATAGGTCTGGAAAATCTCCATTAATGGACTTTGCTCCTTCCAAGCATCCTTCCAGAATTTTATTCTTTTCCCATCTCCAACTCTTTTCTGCAAGTTCCCTTCCAATTTGGGCCATAGAGCTCTAATGGTCTTCCAGACTCCAACTCCATAAGTATCAGTGCTCACATTGGTACACCATGGGTTGAGTTCACCAAACTTGTGTCTAATTACCTCCCTCCATAATGCATGATCCTCACTATTGTATCTCCAGAGCCATTTCATCAATAAACTATTGTTCTTTGCTCAGATTTTCTCAGATTTCTGTTGCCCAAACCACCTTGTTCTCTATTGTGCATTGTTATTTGCCAATTGACTAGTTTATATCCTTTGCCCTCTTTACAGCCATGCCACAGAAAATCCCTCCTTAGTCTGTCAAGCTTTTTCATAACTTTGGGAGGTATGGGAAATAGAGACATTATATACGTAGGGAGTGCATCAAGTACAGAGTTGATAAGGATGAGCCTCCCTCCTAGTGATATGTACTGTGCCTTCCACCTAGCCAATCTTTTTCCAGTTTTCTCTAATATTCCATCCCAAATTTCCCCGGCCTTGTGTTCACTGCCCAGAGGCATACCAAGGTATATAGTTGGCATATTTTCAACTTTGCACCCTAAAATGATTGCAAGGTTTTGGATATTTGGCACCTCCTTTATCGGGAACAAACTGGTTTTTCCCTAGTTAACTTTCAAGCCAGAAGACGCTTCAAAAATAGTCAAAATCATTTTGACGTAACCTATTTGTTCAACCTTTGGCTCTCAAAATATCACTGTGTCATGTGTCATCTGCATACTGTAGGTGACATACCTCCATTATTTCCCCGCTGCTATTTCCTATCTCAAACCCTTTAATCCATCTATTCTGTAATGCTATCCTCATCATGCTATCAAATCCCTCCATTGCTAGTATAAATAGGAAAGGAGACAGAGGGTCACCTTGTCTAAGACCCCTTTCAGAACCAAAAAAACCTACAGGTTCACCATTCACCAAAACAGAGAACTTGACAGTTTTAATGCAAAAGTCAATCCATTTCAAACATTTCTCACCAAAGCCCATTTGTCTGAGAGTATTCAACAAGAATCTCCAGTTGACATGAATAGGCTTTTTCTATGTCTAGCCTACACATGACACCTGCTTCTGCCCCTTTAAGTCTTGAGTCCCTGCACTCACTAGCAATTAGGGCTGCATCCATGATCTGTCTTCCTTTTATAAATGCCATCTGATGCTTGTTAACTAAATTGTTAACCACCTTCTTGAGTCTTTCAGCCAGTATCTTTGCCACAATCTTTTATATTCCACCTATGAGACTTATAGGTCTGAAATCTTTCAACTCTGAAGCTCCAACCTTCTTTGGGATCAAGGCTATGAATGTTGCATTGAGGCTTTTCTGAAACTTCTGATATTCATAAAAATATTAGAGAGTCTTCAGGATGTCCTCCTTCATAAGTTCCCAGAAAGCCAAATAAAAGGACATAGGGAATCCATCCGGCCCTGGTGCCTTTTCCATAGCACACAATTTAATGCCTTCTAAGATTTCATCCTCTTCAAATTGTCTTTGTAGCTCCTCTTGTTCTTCTGCAGATATCCTTGTAGCTTCATGTAACACTAATTCTGGCCTCCACTCTTCTGCCTCCTTATACAGGTTCTTGTAGTAATTTTGAATAGCTTCTTTGATCTCCTCTGCATCTGTCACCTCTGTACCATCCACCTTCAAGTTATCTATGGAGTTTACCCTTTTGTGAGCTGTAGCTATCCTATGGAAGTATTTTGTATTTTTGTCTCCCTACAATAGTTTTGTATCACTAGAAAGAATGTAAGCCAAGAAGTGGGTACTCAATTCTCGTATTCTCTTTCCATGTTCTCCATTCAAGTTGTTAGGCTTCCTTTGGTAGTTCAAATGGGAGGCTTCCCTGTATGAATATTTTAACTCAGCTAGTTACTTGGTGAAAATGGGTCAATCTCCTTGCTTCTCATGTGGATTTTCAGACACATTTTTTAACTTTTGGGTCAGGCTGGAAGGTGATCCTAATTGTTATTCTGAAAAGCAGTTCCTGAGAAACTTTTGACACTTCTGGTCTTTCAAAAAGATAGAAGATGCATTTGAACTTGGTGAAGTTTTTTCAAGAAAGAGAAGTATGAGAATGTGCTTCATGAAGTGTTTCTACAACAGTTCCTAGTGAAAGTTCATATGTAGATTTGTTTTTGGAACAGTTTTTTGGTAACTAAAACAATCAATCGATTATGCCTCTTTATGATTTACTTGCTTTATACAACAGAACACGGGTAAAACAATTAATTTTGTTTCTCTAAGGTTATGAAAGCTAAATTAGAAGGTTGCACAATCACCCACATTCTTGCTTCCTAAAAAAATAAGGAAAATTAACTTTGTACTCCACTTCTAGCCCCATCAAAGATACTGTTAAGACGGACTTCCAACAATGAACACCTTTATCTTCTGTAGAGTCTAGTCAAGCTCGGAGTTGGAGTTTTGACCTATTATAGGGGTTTTCTCGCAGATTGTGCTAGTGTTTAGAGCAGATTGATTAATGAATTTAGATGGTTCTGTTTTTACATGATCTTGTCAAATCCTAATGATTAGCATATTCTTTTCAGGTGATTATGATGCAGTGATCGTATGTCTAGGTTCTGGAGCAGCCTTTCTTCCTGAACTCTCTGGAAGGCTTCCTTTGAGAACGTGTAGGGGTGTTATTGCTCACTTGCAGCTCCCTGATCACATCAGGTACATGTGTAGGGGTGTTATTGCTCATTGAATATCTCCATTTTCTTGATATATCCTCATGTTGAGAAAAATGTCGATATTGGTTTATTTCTGTAGTCTCCCCACTTATCATGAATATATTTCTTTAGCAATGTAGTGACAGGTTTATGGGAAGTACTGAATGTCCTATTTTTAGATACCTTGATATGAAGTCATTATATACTTTGATGTACATTTGCCTCTCATGATTGTGATAGGCTAATTGTAACTACCTTCCCATTTTCGTGAACCCTGCATTTCACTCCATAGACCAAGGTGTGTCAAGGGAATGGTGTGCAGATGTGTTTTTGAAACATGGACACAATTTAGACTATTAACCCGAATAGCTTATGCAAAGCCAAAACTACCAGGATGTGGACTGCAACTGATCCAAACTTTCTTCGTGATGCTATTCCAGCTCCTTCTGTCCCTTTATTCTTCTTTCTAGATGAGAAATATTTGTAGAGAGTTATAAGAATTTGGGTAGATTGAGTTTATCCATTCTGATTTCTAACATGAGGGACTTGTGCTCAAGCCTAGATCAATTTTCAACCTATCATCATGTTCCAAGTTCAGATAAAAAGAACTCAAAACCTTTTTCATGTGTCCTCTTGTTCAAACTATTTTAACATCCATTGCCTCCAACATGCAACTAATTAGAAGTACTTGTGAATGATAAACTTCAGAGAGGATTATCCAGAAAACAGCCCCTCTATACTTTCAGATGCATGGCTTGCTGTCCAAGGACCTCAAACATTGTATTTGGGGTCAACATGGGAATGGAAATCAAGGAATTTTTCGAGACATGTTCCAGATGAAGAAGCCTCCAAAGCTCTTGCAGAGTTGTTACCGAAGGCATCTGCTGTATATCCAGCTATAAAGAATTGGACCGTAAAAGGAACATGTGCAGGGCTAAGGGCAATGCCGCCACTCACTGCAGAAGGATCACTTCCACTCTTGGGTTGTATAGATGAATTCATTGGTGGCCCAACAGAATGTAAGTACTGGTTATTTACAGGGCTTGGTTCCAGGGGCTTGTTCTACCATGCTTTGCTTGGAAAACTGATGGCACAGGCTGTTCTTTCATGTAATGAAGACTTGATCCCTTCTGAATTAACGTCATGGAAGCATCGAGTGAAGCAATAAACGAGGATGCCAAATCTTATTATTATTTTCAATAATATTAGACTGGCACAGGCTCTTGATAAAACGACATGGATAGTGATGATTCATATAGTCGATCCCAACTTGCTTAGGATTGAGGCTTAGTAGTTGTTGTATAGAAGTAGTTTAGCAGTCTCCGACGTGTTCACTTCCTTTCTGGAGGGAAATGACAGTCTTGTTCGACTTTAACAACAAAACGTTGACGTTGTGTATTAATGTAAATCAGGTACTAATTTTGGAACCTAGACATTTGATTAACAGACCATGTTTCTGTAGTTTTACGTGTATGTTCTTCAAGGTAGCTTTCAAAGAAATGTGATGGCAAAATTTACTGGAAGGATCATGTGTTAACTACTTTTAAGAGGAGTTGAGAGCTTATAATTTTGTATGGTTTACAGAAGATCTGTAAACACCACAACATTCTGCTTAAAACTATATTTATAGAGATGATTAACATTTGGTTGACTATCAGAACTCAAATTCAATTGTTAAACTTTTTGACTATTATGTAATGTAAGAAAAGAACGAAGTTTTTTATTTATTTTTGAACAGAATAAGAGAGAATGATTTGATCTCCATCAATTTCCAACCAGAGGTTTCTTTCCTTGTGTAATTAAGTTCAAGCCTCATTTGCCTTCTTTTTTTTCTTTAAAAAAAAATATCTGTTCCCTTCTTTTGTAAACTCATCTAGGTGAATTTTTGTAAAGTAATAACTGCTTCAAACCCAAATAATCCATTGATGAAAGCATTTGTCTCTCTTTGGTGGACTTTTACCTTTCAAATAGAAGAGGGAGGTAATTGTAGTAGGAGAACCCTTAAACCCCTCAGATCACCCAACCTAGCTACCCCGGTTTAGTAGGATGCCGCACCTTGTACTTGATCTTTTTCTTTCTTTTTAAATTGTACTAGCAAATAAACTGCAAGCTTCTGTATTTTCTTTAGACTTCAGATTTTTCTTGAAATACTTTCTTCATTTTTTGGGTCTTTCCATCAACTCTCATTTATTGATTTGGCATCTAGAAAGAAAGAAATAAGGAGCAATAGAACACAATAAATTGAAAGATTGTGGCCAAATAAAATTTAATATATAAAATGTAGGATAACTATAAGGATATAATAATAACTAGTAATTACAATTATTTTTTTATGCACAGCCAGCCTTTGTTCTCCAGCCAAATGGTATTATCTTCATCCAACAACATGTCAGCTGCAAAAAATGATCTTCCTTGTATAGGGAGAAAAAAAGGAAGTTGAATTGGTTTCAATTTCTTTAGACAGTGTAGTGTTGTTGAATGGTTTCAATATCTAGTCCCTTTAGCTTGACAACTGATTCAACATGTCCCTTAAGTGTGTGGAGCTCCCTTAGCCTTGCAACTTCAGCACGACGTTTAGCTTGTTCAGCAATCTCAGACAGTTCCCTGTAGTTCTTGTCATTGAATAGGCCAGCGGATTCAGGTGTCTGGAGACCATGAAGTGTACGTTGAGCTAGAGCCCATTGTGCTTCCCTCTCACCCCTTCCATAGTCCTTCTTGGTTGTGAAGGCAGTCTAAGGTATTCAACAAACAAAATACTAATTAGTCAAGAACAGAATTCAATGAAATTTTTTCATGTTAATAGTAATTTGTTGCTTGTTTTTACCTTGTTTTGGATCATTGTGTCCCATGCCCTTCCACTCAAGCCGAAACGGATGATGAATTTAAGAACATCTTGAGGTAAGTAGGTAATAATAGTGTAGACCCAGATGACTGCTGCCCATCCCCAGCCAACTCCCTTGATCCTGGCGAATTCCCAGTCTGCATATACAGCAAGCACTGTTGCAACCTGAAAGTTATGAATTTTGGTTAGCTGTATATTCAAATGGAGTACTTTTGAGACGAATAATTCATTCAGGTTGTCGTATTACAATACTCACCAATTGGGCTGCAAAGAAAGCTCCTACGAGCATAAGGCCAGGGCGTTCCACAAAGGACCAGCTTCGTGACCTGGTCACGAAGATGAGAGCTTGACTGATGCTACTCACTTGAAGGTAAAGTGCAGCTGTAAGCTCATTTGGAGAGTTTCTGATTGATCGAACATGGAAGTTTTCCTGCACGAATATGACGATTTTGTTAGTGTAATTTCATGTTGTGTTTCATGTTAGGGGGAGAATCTTAGTACTTACAGTGAAGAAATCAGTGTCAGCTGCAAGGTAGAAGAACACAACAGTCATGATAGCTTGGTAGGTTCCGAGGACAACACCAGTGGCAAAGATTTCATTAAGTTTCCATGAGTCGGGCAATGGAGATGGCACAACCCTGTCCTTAGAGATGGTCATGATGGTTCCGTCATTGAGTATGGCAATGATAAGGACCATGAAGGGTGAGAAGTCGAACTTCCAGATAAGGGCAATGAGCATGAATCCCATCACAACACGGATTGTAATGGAAACAGCATAGATTGTGTAGTTCTTCATCCTCTGGAAGATGGCTCTGCTTGTCAACACAGCACTCACAATGACACTAAGACCTGGCTCAGTCAAGACGATATCAGATGCACTTCTAGCAGCGTCTGTTGCATCATCCACAGCAATACCAATGTCTGCCTTCTTGAGTGCTGGTGCATCATTCACTCCATCTCCTGTCATACCACAGATGTGTTTCCTATCTTGGAGCTTCTTCACGATCTCATATTTATGCTCGGGGAAGACTCCAGCAAAACCATCTGCCTTCTCAATTAGCTCATCGATGGGAATTGAAGCAATGGCTGCATCCTTGTGCTCTGCTAGAAGAGCTGAAGAAGGATACATGTTGGTTCCCATGCCAAGCCTACGTGCAGTTTCCTTACCGATGGCAAGCTGGTCACCAGTGATCATCTTGACAGCAACACCAAGTTCAAGAGCTTTGCGGATAGTTTCAGCACTGTCGTGCCTTGGAGGATCAAAAAGGGGCAAAAGGCCAACAAATTCCCAAGGTGAGCCTTCACTTTCCTTGCTCTTCTCAGGTACAGTCTGCATAGATACCACATAATCACGCTTAATCCACGACGATCAATGATATGATGCATTGATCCAAGCGAAGTCATTAGCTTACCTGTCTTGCCAAACCCAAAGAGCGAAGGCCACGGTTGGCATAGTCGTCAATGATTTCTAAGGCCTTCTTCTTGATATCTCCCTTGAGCTCACATAGTTCAATAATCTGGCGAAAATGACATGTGAGATGACAAACACTAAAAATACATGAAGCAACGGAAATATAAAAACACTATCTTACTTGCTCGGGAGCTCCTTTGCTAGCCCTGTGCCAGTTTCCTTTGTCATCGATATAGGTAATGGCTGTACGCTTGTCAACTGGATTGAAAGGCAAGAAGTGAACCTCTTGGATGCCTGCTCTTGCCTGCAATGTTACAAAGAGACATAAATGGTCAGTTTACAACTTCTTGGAATAGTGAAAAATGTACTAATGTCACCTAATAACAAAAACATATTACCTCTTTAGGATCACCCAACATGTTAACGATACAAGTATCAATAGCATCTTGGTTTTCGATCCTGGAAGCCCTAGCACCAAGCAACATAACAGTGTCCTTGGTCGCATCTTTAGGGAAAGCCTACAAACACCATTAAGGATTGATAACACTTTAGCCTTCATGCTTTCTCAGACAAAACTGCAACAATCACGATAAAAAAGGTGTAACGTTGCCCCGATTACCAACCTCAATTAAGTTTTTGTCAACAGTGAGCTTGTTGAGGGTGAGGGTACCGGTTTTATCACTGCAAAGAACATCCATACCAGCCATTTCCTCAATAGCAGTCATCCTCTTAGTAATGGCACCTTGTTGTGCAAGCCTATGAGATCCAATAGCCATGGTAACAGACAAGACTGTTGGCATGGCAATTGGGATACCTCCAATGAGCAACACGAGCAAGTTGTCGATTCCATCTCTGTATTTACGCTGTTGAATTGGGTACATCACTATTATCTCAATCACCATTCCTACAGCAATAGAGCAAATACAGAAGTTTCCGATGGCTGTCAACACCTGTGATCATCATCACAATCCAAATCCAAAATTTAGAAATCCCCAATCACACCAAATGATTCTTTAAATTTATATCACAAACACATTTCTTTTACCTTCTGGAAATGGCCAACATTGTTTGTGCTGTCTACAAGATGAGCAGCCTTTCCAAAGAAAGTGTGAACACCAGTGGCAATGACAACTGCCTCGATTTCGCCTTGCTTGACAGTGGAACCAGAGAAAACCTCAGCACCAGGGAACTTTGTCGCGGGCAATGACTCACCGGTGAGTGCAGCCTGATCAACCTTTAAAGGATCACCCTCGAGAAGGCGAGCATCGGCTGGGACGATATCTCCCAACTTAATGCTAATCAGATCACCTGGAACCAAGATTGAGGCCTCCTCTTCTGACCATTTTCCATCTCTCAAAATCTGGAATTGATAACATTACATATAATCGATAAATACACCGAGGACTGAAATGCCGGATGAAATTTAAATTCTGCATTTGCCAATGAATATTGGATTATGGAGTACCTTAGTTTTGGGAGCAAGATTAGCCATAAGGGCAGATGCAGCATTTCCTGCACTATTTTCTTCAATAAAACTGATGGTGGAGTTGATAATAAGCAATACTGTGATACCAACGAAATCTGGCCAATCTGGTGGTTTGCCCTGCAATTTTATTTTCAAGATTTCACCATTACTAAATCAAACACTATCTGGCCATGTAAAAAATGAGAATACAAATCAAGGGTTGCGTGAGAGTGGTAAGTACTCCTTCATCATTAATCATGGGCTCATTTTCGAACCCTAGGTATGAAAGAAAGTGTTTTACCCCCAATGTAGGACTTTCCGACCATGGCGCGGGAAGTCACTTTTATTAGGGAGTGTTTTACCCCTCAACTTGAGACTTTCCAACACAAATCCGAATTTATTCGAGTCCTTGTATGGGAAGTCACATTTCTTAGGGAGCATTTTACCCCTCCATGTGCGACTTTCCAAATTTAGTTAGGTCCCAATATGAGAACTCGCCTTTCTGAGGGAGTATTTGCCCCCAATATGGGACTTTCTAGCACGAATTCGAGTTTAGTAATTAGACTCCAGTACAAGTACCAAACACCAGGTGGAAAATCGAAAAATAAATAAATATGAAAAATAAGTGAAGTAGTAATTACTCCTCCATTGGCCAACACAATAGCCATGATAGCAGCACACTCCATAACCCATGAGAGAGGATTCCACATGAACCCCAAGAATTTGAGAAGCTTGTTCTCCTACAATAAATTAAAAGCATAGGTAATAATTAATACACATATTCAAGATTTTATTAAAATAAAATATGAAGATTTTTAAAAATAATAATACTTTTTTCTCTTCAAGTTTGTTTGGGCCAAAAATTTCAAGCCTTTTTTGGCCCTCAGCAGATGACAATCCGTCTTTGCTACATTTTAGCTGCTGGAACACTTCCTCCACTGGAATGTTTTCCTGTAACAATCATTCAATTATATTTTTGATAATTCAACTCAAACTATATATGTTAATGTCTTTGCAAAAAGAAAATTCAAATACATACATATTAATATGATTATTTTTATTATGAATTCACTAACTCTAGAAACGAAATTAGCCCTTCATGTCGGGGTACTTTTAGTATAAAAAGAAAAATCAAGAAATGAAAGAATAAAGGTGAAAATGAGATAAGAAGAGACACATTCTAGGGAAACGACTTGAATCCAATGTATATGTATGAAAAAATAATTTTATATAGATATGTGTGTGTATGTGTGTGTATTCTGAACTCACTAACGCCATAAACTTAACGTCTTTATCACTAGGAGTACTTTTAGTTTTATTAAAATTCAAAAAATGTAAGAATATAGGTGCAAAAAAGAGATGTCCCTTACAAGGTCAATCTGCTCATTCTTGATATCTTCCAAAGATAAATTAGATGTCATGATGGTGTAAATAATTTATCAAGAGGAACCAAGAAAAGCAAAAAATTAATTTTATTCAAAACATGGAAAAGATGAGAAAGAGTGTTTTGTTGTATTTATTATTTATTTATTTTTTACTTTTTTTTTGGAAACTTAAAATACAACAAAACGCCTGTTTTCATCTACCTCTTTAGGTCTCCTTTAATAGACAAATTGGTCTATGGTCACCTTTGAAAATGTCTATAAAAAAAGGAGAAACCTTACAAATACTTTTCTCCCCTTGAAAGAAGGATCATCCTACAATAATTATTTTTATTTTTTAAAAGAATTAGTTATTATTTTCTTGGTCATTTTTTTTTGTGCTTCCTTCTCCTTGTAAATTTCCTTTTTTTTTTGTTAGAAAAGTTTGACTTAATTTCTTCCACTACAAAATAACTTCTACTAGACTATTGTTTTTGGTATGATATTGAAGTACCTAGAAGAAAAGGAAATTGTTATAATTTAGATTTTGATTTGTTATACATACTACATAAACCTTACTTAGTGGGCTATTTCTCACTTACTTGTTACTTACTCATTAAATACCGACCTGAACAAGAAAGACAGTCTCATACCTTCTCTATTTCCTTCCTAGTGATTGACTGTTTTTACTTCCTTATTCCATACTTCGGGAGGAAGAGATTGCCGGATTCAATTTTTGCCGTGTCATTGACTTGGATCACATCATACATAATTAATTTTAATATATTATAAAAAGTATTTTGTCGTATATATTTATTAGATTAGTCTCAATTATAATGGACGGTTACTAGCACTCAGTTTGTATCCCTTGGTGTCAAAGTGCAAATTTCTTTCTGGTCTTGGCACACACTATTGCGTACGCTTGTTTATCAGTCTACTTTGTCAAGAGGTGGTAGGAGTACAAGGACCTCCCCGCCTGTATTAGTAGTCTTAAAGAAAACGGGTTTTAGGCAAGAAGGATTATATTAGGTTGATTGGAAGACTAATGATTTAGATAATCCACCTCAGATGATATAAGATTCAAGTACATTTGTTTGGTTAGTTTATCTTTTTCTTACTTTTTTTTTGTTTAAAATTGTACAAGCAAATAAGTTGCAAGCTTCTTTATTTTCTTTATAATTTCTTAGTCTTTACTTTTTTTTTATTGAACTACTTTCTTCATTTTTAGGGTCTTTCCATCAACTCTCATTTATTGATTTGTAGATCGTCTTTTATATATATATATATATACACACACACACACACACACACTACCTTAAAAGCATCAACTTTCTAACTTGAATGTCAAATTACTATAATACCCCAAACTTAAAACACTCAATTTATTATATACTCTATATTTAATATTAAATTTATATACACTATATTATATTAAATGCATATATACACCTTTTCATATTGATGGGTAGTGACTTTTCCGAAAGGTTGTGACCTTTTTTTAATAGTGTTGTAACTTTTTCGACGAGTTATGACATTTTCGAAAAGTTGTAATTTTTCTGAAGGGTTGTGATTTATCTGAAAGACACGATAAACACCTTTTCATACTATCCTTTGTTGTCTATAAATAGAGGGGGTTTCTCACACTTTTAAATTACAAATTTTGTAAGTTTTCTATTCTTCTACTTAAAACAAGGAAGATTGTGAGAGTTGTTCGATTATGCATTTACAATATTTTTTTTGGGTAAATTAGATAGATCAATAAAAGTTGATGCAAAAAGGAGAATGAAATAACCCAACTTCAAACGAGAAAAGTATTGTGATAATTAATATGCAATCATTTTCATAGCCATAAAATATACTTTTGCATCAACTCTTCCTTGACAAGAAGTTCAATGATTTTCCATTGCACAAACTACAACTTGGTGTTCAGAATCTGAAAACTCTCAAACAGTTGGAGAAAAATTATTTGATCAAAAACTTGTTTGAAGAATCCAAACTACATTTAATTAGTACTCTTTCGTTTTCAATTTATTTGTTGTACTTTTATTTATATTTTTTAGTGTCATATAGAATGTTCTTTTTTTCTTGGATGTGAGGACGCATGTTTAAACCACAAAGTTAAAAGACATTTTTATATATTATACATATGAACCTTAAATTAAAAGTCTTCTTTATTTTTAAAAATTTCATATCAAATTAAAATTAGACCAATCTATATCTATTATTTTTTTTTTTATCTATACTACCTTAAAAGAATAAATTAATAACTTAAATGTTAAATTATTATAATACCCCAACTTAAAACACCAAATGTAGTATAACTTCTATATTTTATATTGTATTATATTTATTTGTGTGTATTATATTATATTATATTAAAGGCAGACAACTTTTCACATTGAAGGGTTGTGACATTTTCGAAGACTTTTCTATAGGATTGTGACTTTCCGAAGAGTTGCGACTTTTCCGAAGGGTTGCGACTTTTCCGAAGAGTTATGACTTTTTCGATGAGTTTTGACCTTTTTGAAGGATTGTGACTTTTCTAAAGGGCTGTGAGTTGTGACTTCTTTTTGATAAGGCACCACGAGCAGTTTTTCATACACTACCCTTTGTTGGTTGTAAAAAGAGGGGCTTCATCAAATTTTTAAAGTACATTTTAAAAAACTATTATTATTACTATTATTCTTCTTAAAACACAATTTAGTATATCTTCTATATTTTTATGATAAGAAACAATATGCACATACTAATACTACACATTTTAAACTATAAATGGAGGGGTTTCCTCACATTTTTAAACTACGATTTTTTATATTTTCTATTATTCTCTTCTTAAAACCTCAAGTTTGATTTACAAACATTGACAATCTCAAAGTTCAATGAAATTAGAACACTCCATAATATGAATGTTAAATTAATCTAATTCTCCAGCTAAAACATTCAATTTAATATATCTTCTATATTTGATATCAATATTTATTTATATCATATTATATTATATTAAAAGTAAGAATACCTACAAAACAATAATAACAAAGTAATGCACTATGGGGAAGGGAGTAGAAAGTTTATTAAAGAGGTGTAACTAAGAGATTTTAAGAGTGACTAATTTTTTATTTAGCTATATTCATATTATTTTTAAAAATAGTGTGATAGATGGTTTTTTATTTTCACGTGCGTCAAAACTAGTGTTATTAAAAGTGGGAAGCTCTAAACTTCAAAGTTGGATTACCAATTTTACCCCTATACTAAAATAAAAGTACATAAGATATAATGTTAACTACAAGGATATAATAATAACTAGTAATTACAATTTCTTTTTATGCACAGCTAGCCTTTGTTCTCCAGCCAAATGGTATTATCTTCATCCAACAACATGTCAGCTGCAAAAAATGATCTTCCTTGTATAGGGAGAAAAAAAGGAAGTTGAACTGGTCTCAATTTCTTTAGACGGTGTAGTGTTGTTGAATGGTTTCAATATCTAGTCCCTTTAGCTTGACAACTGATTCAACATGTCCCTTAAGTGTGTGGAGCTCCCTTAGCCTTGCAACTTCAGCACGACGTTTAGCTTGTTCAGCAATCTCAGACAGTTCCCTGTAGTTCTTGTCGTTGAATAGGCCAGCGGATTCAGGTGTCTGGAGACCATGAAGTGTACGTTGAGCTAGAGCCCATTGTGCTTCCCTCTCACCCCTTCCATAGTCCTTCTTGGTTGTGAAGGCAGTCTAAGGTATTCAACAAACAAAATACTAATTAGTCAAGAACAGAATTCAATGAAATTTTTTCATGTTAATAGTAATTTGTTGCTTGTTTTTACCTTGTTTTGGATCATTGTGTCCCATGCCCTTCCACTCAAGCCGAAACGGATGATGAATTTAAGAACATCTTGAGGTAAGTAGGTAATAATAGTGTAGACCCAGATGACTGCTGCCCATCCCCAGCCAGCTCCCTTGATCCTGGCGAATTCCCAGTCTGCATATACAGCAAGCACTGTTGCAACCTGAAAGTTATGAATTTTGGTTAGCTGTATATTCAAATGGAGTACTTTTGAGACGAATAATTCATTCAGGTTGTCGTATTACAATACTCACCAATTGGGCTGCAAAGAAAGCTCCTACGAGCATAAGGCCAGGGCGTTCCACAAAGGACCAGCTTCGTGACCTGGTCACGAAGATGAGAGCTTGACTGATGATACTCACTTGAAGGTAAAGTGCAGCTGTAAGCTCATTTGGAGAGTTTCTGATTGATCGAACATGGAAGTTTTCCTGCACGAATATGACGATTTTGTTAGTGTAATTTCATGTTGTGTTTCATGTTAGGGGGAGAATCTTAGTACTTACAGTGAAGAAATCAGTGTCAGCTGCAAGGTAGAAGAACACAACAGTCATGATAGCTTGGTAGGTTCCGAGGACAACACCAGTGGCAAAGATTTCATTAAGTTTCCATGAGTCGGGCAATGGAGATGGCACAACCCTGTCCTTAGAGATGGTCATGATGGTTCCGTCATTGAGTATGGCAATGATAAGGACCATGAAGGGTGAGAAGTCGAACTTCCAGATAAGGGCAATGAGCATGAATCCCATCACAACACGGATTGTAATGGAAACAGCATAGATTGTGTAGTTCTTCATCCTCTGGAAGATGGCTCTGCTTGTCAACACAGCACTCACAATGACACTAAGACCTGGCTCAGTCAAGACGATATCAGATGCACTTCTAGCAGCGTCTGTTGCATCATCCACAGCAATACCAATGTCTGCCTTCTTGAGTGCTGGTGCATCATTCACTCCATCTCCTGTCATACCACAGATGTGTTTCCTATCTTGGAGCTTCTTCACGATCTCATATTTATGCTCGGGGAAGACTCCAGCAAAACCATCTGCCTTCTCAATTAGCTCATCAACGGGAATTGAAGCAATGGCTGCATCCTTGTGCTCTGCTAGAAGAGCTGAAGAAGGATACATGTTGGTTCCCATGCCAAGCCTACGTGCAGTTTCCTTACCGATGGCAAGCTGGTCACCAGTGATCATCTTGACAGCAACACCAAGTTCAAGAGCTTTGCGGATAGTTTCAGCACTGTCGTGCCTTGGAGGATCAAAAAGGGGCAAAAGGCCAACAAATTCCCAAGGTGAGCCTTCACTTTCCTTGCTCTTCTCAGGTACAGTCTGCATAGATACCACATAATCACGCTTAATCCACGACGATCAATGATATGATGCATTGATCCAAGCGAAGTCATTAGCTTACCTGTCTTGCCAAACCCAAAGAACGAAGGCCACGGTTGGCATAGTCGTCAATGATTTCTAAGGCCTTCTTCTTGATATCTCCCTTGAGCTCACATAGTTCAATAATCTGGCGAAAATGACATGTGAGATGACAAACACTAAAAATACATGAAGCAATGGAAATATAAAAACACTATCTTACTTGCTCGGGAGCTCCTTTGCTAGCCCTGTGCCAGTTTCCTTTGTCATCGATATAGGTAATGGCTGTACGTTTTTCAACTGGATTGAAAGGCAAGAAGTGAACCTCTTGGATGCCTGCTCTTGCCTGCAATGTGACAAAGAAACATACATGGTCAATTTACAACTTCTTGGAATGGTGAAAAATGTACTAATGTCACCTAACAATAAAACATATTACCTCCTTAGGATCACCCAACATGTTAACGATACAAGTATCAATAGCATCCTGGTTTTCGATCCTGGAAGCCCTAGCACCAAGCAACATAACGGTATCCTTGTCTGCATCTTTAGGGAAAACCTACAACCACCATTACGCATTGATAACGCTTTAGTCTTCATGTTTCCTCAGAAAAAAACTATAATAATCATGATAAAAAGGAATAACGTTGTAGCCTGATTACCAACCTCAATTAAGTTTTTGTCAACAGTGAGCTTGTTGAGGGTGAGGGTACCGGTTTTGTCACTGCAAAGAACATCCATACCAGCCATTTCCTCAATAGCAGTCATCCTCTTAGTTATGGCACCTTGTTGTGCAAGCCTATGAGATCCAATAGCCATGGTCACAGATAAGACAGTTGGCATGGCAATTGGGATACCTCCGATGAGCAACACAAGCAAGTTGTCAATTCCATCTCTGTAGTTACGCTTCTGAATTGGGTACATCACCACTATCTCAATCACCATTCCCACAGCAATAGAGCTGATACAGAAATTTCCAATGGCAGTCAACACCTATAATTGGTCATCATCACAATCCAAATCCAAAATTTAGAAATCCTCAAATCACACCAAGTGATTTTTCAAAATTTATATCACATAACACATTTCTTTTACCTTCTGGAAATGGCCAACATTGTTTGTGCTGTCTACAAGATGAGCAGCCTTTCCAAAGAAAGTGTGAACACCAGTGGCAATGACAACTGCCTCTATTTCGCCTTGCTTGACAGTGGAACCAGAGAAAACCTCAGCACCAGGGAACTTTGTCGCGGGCAATGACTCACCGGTGAGTGCAGCCTGATCAACCTTTAAAGGATCACCTTCGAGAAGACGAGCATCAGCTGGGACGATATCTCCCAACTTAATGCTAATTATATCACCTGGAACCAAGATTGAGGCCTCCTCTTCTGACCATTTTCCATCTCTCAAAATCTAGGATCAATAACATGACATATAACATTGATAAATACACTGAGGACTAAAACGCCCGATGAAATTTAAATCCTGCATTTGCCACTGGATAATGGTACCTTAGTTTTGGGTGCAAGATTCGCCATAAGGGCGGATGCAGCATTTCCTGCACTGTTTTCTTCAATAAAACTGATGGTAGAGTTGATAATGAGCAATACTGTGATACCAACAAAATCTGGCCAATCTGGTGGCTTGCCCTGCAATTTGTTTTTCAAGATTTCACCATTACCAAATCAAACACTATTTGGCCATGTCAACATGAAAATAAAGTTGTGCTGGAGCAGTAAGTACTCTATCTATAACCAGAGGCTTGTGTTCGAGCCTTAGGTATGAAAGTCCTTTTTACCCCAATGTGGACTTCCGGATTTAGTCCCGCCCCAATATGGGAAGTCGTCTTTATTAGAGAGTGTTTACCCCTCAATATGAGACTTTCCGACACGAATTAGGATTTTGTCCGGTCCTGGTACGGAAAGTCGTCTTTATAAGGAGCGTATTAACTCTCAATGATGGGACTTTTTGACACAAATCCAGATTTAGTCCCTTCCTGGTATGGGAAGTCACCTTTACTAAGGAGCATTTTACTCCTCACTGTGCGACTTTTTAATGGGAATTCGAATTTAGTCAGACTCAAGTACCAGTACCAGACGTGAGGTGAAAAAAAAAAAGTAGTTATGAAAAATAAGTAAATTTGTAATTACTCCTCCATTGGCCAACACAATAGCCATGATAGCAGCACACTCCATAACCCATGAGAGAGGATTCCACATGAACCCCAAGAATTTGAGAAGCTTGTTATCCTACAATAAATTAAAAGCATAGGTTACACATTTTTATGATTTTTATTAAAATAATATATGAGCATTATTCTTAAAAATGAAATTACTTTTTTCTCTTCAAGTTTGTTGGGGCCAAAAATTTCAACCCTTTTTTGGCCCTCAGCAGATGACAATCCCTCTTTGCTACATTTTAGCTGCTGGAACACTTCCTCCACTGGAATGTTTTCCTGTAACAATCATTCAATCCCACATCAAAAAAATTTATACAATCGATGTATATTACATAAATTTATAAATTAATTATGTTTTGATATTTCGACTCGAACTATGTATGTATATCAGTATATGTGCAAAAAAAGGAAAACTAAAATATATACACATGTTGGAAGGATTTAGACTCCAATTCAATATATATGAATAGGAAAATATATATTTTTTGAACTCACTATGCCAAAAACTTAATGCCTTTATCATAGGAGTACTTTTAATTATAAAAAAAAAAATGGAAGAATAAAGGTGAAAAAAGAGATGTAACTTACAAGGTCAATTTGCTCATTCTTGATATCTTCCAAAGATAAATTAGACGCCATGATGATGTTAATAATTTCTTAAGAGGAACAAAGAGTAGCAAAAATATTAAATTTATTTAACACATGGAGAACGAGTGTTTTGTTATATTTTTTTTTTTAATTTAATGGAGAGAGACTTATTGGCAAAAATAAACTTTGCTCTCTTGTCTCTCTCCTATGTTTTTTTGGTGTTTTTATTACTAAAAACTTTTTTTTTTTTTACTTTTCTCGGAAACTCAAAATACAACAAAACACCTATTTTTCATGTCTCTCTTTGGGTTTCCTTTATAGACCAATTTTCGGTGTATGGTCACCTTTGAAAATGTCTATAGAAAAGGAGAAACCATTAAAACATTTTTCCCCTTAAAAGATGGAACATCTTACAATAATTATTATTTTTATTTAAAAATAATAATTAGTTACTATTTTCTTGGTCATTTTGTTTTGTGCTTCTTCTCCTTGTAATTTCCTTGTTTTTTGTTGGAAAATTTTGACTTAATTTCTTCCACTACAAAACAACTACTAGAGTACTAGAATATTTTGTTCTTGGTCTGTTATTGATATACTTAGAAGAAAGGGAAATTATTATAATTTGGATTTGATTTACTATACATACTACGTAAGTAATTTTAATATATTGTAGCAGGTAATTTGTTGTATTTTTTTTTTGGACATATACAATGCTTTTTCGGAATATGGGTCATGTAAGAGGAATTTAGAAATATTTCTACTTTTCATGTATATTAATCCATGAATTTTTCAAAATACGTAACTAATTCTATTTGTACTCAAATTTTGTTGTCCATTCGTGACGACCTTGTAATGATGCACATAGTTTTCCATGGTAAAATGTCACTTACTTTGGAGTTCATGGGTCACGCAATAGAAATTCATAATTATTTTCAATTTTTCATATGTGTTAGTCCATTAATTTTCAAAAATATGTATGATACCCTCTATTTGATCTCAATCTTTTTTTGGATACATTCATGACGACTCTTTGAGTTTATGAGTCTCAAAACCTGTGTATTAATCATAAATTTTTTGGAATATATGTGATTCATTCTGTTTGAGCTCAAATTTTGTATATCTATTTGTGACACCAAGTAAATGTCGCTCAATTAGGATTTATGCATAGGAATGGCAATGAGGCGAGGCGGGTTGGAGCTTTTGTGGGTGCTGAGCAGGGCTGATTTAAAGAATCTTTAAATTCGTGGGGTGGGGAAGTTGCGGGTTAGGGATAAAGAATCTTTAAATTCGTTGTTCACATAAATTCTGAATCAGTTTTGCACATGTTTGGGCACTAGTCATATGATGAGTTTTAAGTAAAAATGGCAACAGAAAAAAGTATGTTGCTATTTGCATTTTAATTTTTTGTTTATTACCTCAAACGTAACCAATTCAAAGCTATCCAATTTTAAAATTTGCCCCGCAAATCCAGCCCCAATCTAAGACTTCCCAACATGAATCTAAATTTAAACACCAAATGAAAAATCAAAATAAAATTAAAAAAAAATTAGTTTCTAAAATTTGTACACGAAAAGACCTTTCCTCACTTTTCAAGTCATTTTGACCAAACAAACCCTAACCCTCCACCGTGAAAAATTTCAACAGACAAGTCTAGTACGATCATTACTATGAATCCAATGCACAAATTCCAATGCTAAAAATGCATCAACAAAGCATAGTAAATCCAAAAATATTCATTCAATACAGAAACTCAGCTGAATATAGCTCCAAAATATTTTACCAAAACATCAATTAGAAAACAACTCTACTAGATTTCGTTTAAGAAATAAGCTCCTACTAAACAAAACGGCAAGTAACCAAAATCCCATAAATTTTTCAATGGAACCTTGAAGAGAACTCCAAGCCATCCACCTCAAAATCCTAACTTGGTACGCCTCCAGTGCCTGCGCTTGGCGTTGTACCTTAGCACAAAACACAACTTCTTAGCCTCAAAATTGACACAATATACAAAAAAAATACAAAGAGATTAAGTCCTAGCTAGCCCCAAAATTAACACTATATACAAAAAAGAACCTAAAATTGCAAGAGGAAAGTTAATACACAACTTCTTAGCCCCAAATTAACACAACACACAAAAAGGAACCAAAAAATACAAAACCTCTTAGCCCCAAAATTAACACAATATACAAAAAGGGACCTAATGATAAAAGATAATACCCAGAACTTCTTAGCCCCAAAATCCACACAATACACAAAAAACTACAAAGATAAAAGTGAATACCCAGAACCTAAAATTGCAAGAAAGTTTTTTTTGGTAATTATAGGGAATTCATTACTAAGTAGGATAATAAGCACCAAGGAAACAAAAAAGCTAGACAACAGGACATAGTCTTGGTTCCTAAAGTAGGTTCTTTTTGCCCTTCTAGTAATTTGCCTTGCAAAGTGATCCTTGCTGATTCACACGGGCACCCTACCCCTCTGCTTCTTTTACGTGTTCAGCTAGGAATGCAGTTAAGTAGAGACAGGACACTAGCTAGCTTATGCTTCAGACAAGCTCAAAAGTGCACATCTTGATCAACTAGTTTCATAATTGAAGCTTACATACATTTTCTTCCCTTAGAATACAACTTGATTCCTTCCATGTCATACATTGTATATGCATCCAGACAGGGCCATAAGATAATACAGCTTTGCTCTATTGGTTTTAAAATAAGTTCCCGTCCTAGCACATTCCTCTGACCAGTTTCAACTAGGTCTTGTAATTTATCTTGGCATTTCAACAACTTGGAAAAATCTTGTGTTCAGTAGTTTAATCAGCCATTTACATAGAGGGCAGAAAGATTCTACATCTACTCCTCAGTTTGGCAATGTCTATAGTGTAAAGACACAATACACACAACTTCATAGCCCCAAAATTAACACAAACACAAACAGGAACCTAACAATGCAAGAGAAGAGGTTTTTTGGTAATGGACCAACCTATGACGGTAGAAAAATGAGATCGTCACTCCTTTTCACATACACCGGTTATAGGGGATTTTATTACCAAACAAGATAATTGAGCACAAAGGGAAAAAACTAGACAACTAGACTAGTCCCAGTTCCTACATAGGCACACCTACTCCACTACAACTTTTGCCTGTTTAGCTAGGGTAGTAGATAAGTAAAGACAGGATAGTAGCAACCTTAGGCTTCAGACAAGCTCAAAAGTACACATCTTGGATCACTAGTTTCACAATTGCAGCCAAAGCACGTTTCTTCCCTTGGAATACAACTTGAATCCTTTCACATTCCAGACATGGTATATGCATCTAGACAGGGTCATACAACAGATAATAGAGCTTGTTCTATTGATTTTATAATGATTATCCATCCTAGCATATTCCTCTGGGCATTCCCAACTAAGTCTTATAATACCTTGCAAATTCAACAACTTACACCAAATATCCTCTGCTATAGTGCAGAAAGGTACTACATCTACTCGCCAATTGAACAATCTGTTTTTGAGTGTGAAGACACATTACACACAACTTCTTAGTCCCAAATTAACACAATACACAACAAAAGAACCAAAAAAAATAAAAAGAGAATCACAACTACTTATCCCCAAAATTAACACAATACACAAAAAAGTAACCAAAAATTACAAAGAGAAAAGTGAAATACCTGATGGTGTTATCTGTCCTCATGCGGATCCAGTAAGGAATAGGCCTGTTCTGCCTCTGCTTCTTCGCCAGCTTCTTCTTGATCATGAAAGACTTGTGGGACGGCTACACACACCAAAAAAAGGGTAAATTCAACAGAAATTGTGAGGTACTGTGTTCATAATGAGGGTTAATGGGGGTAGGAATCTCACCATTTTCACGATCGGCGGCGACTTCCTCCTCGGAGATGACTGCTGCTGCTGAAGTTGGAATTTGAGGATTTGTGGAAACCCTAGTTTGCGGATTTTTATAGTGGGTTTCTCGGAGGTGTAATGGGCAAAATTGAAGCCCAATTAGTGAAAAGAGTTTGGGTCAAATATATGTAAAGCCCAATAAGGATGTTTATGAGAAGGCTCCAAGCCCATTATGGAGTTCCTTTTAAAAAAATTTAATTACACCGTCTGCTTAATCTCGAGATAAAATACATAATTAGGTGTGTTGTGTTTGGTGGTTCTCCTTATGTCCATTAAGGTTACCACATATTATTTATATCTTTTTTTTTTTTTTTTATTGCTAACGATTGTGGCAACATAAAGCTAGTGTGAGGAGTTAGGTAGAAATAGATTTTGTGACTAACATTTCTCTCTCTTTGTGATAGTGTCTTCTACATATAATATATTGTTGTGTTAGCTTTCTATACAATATATATTGTTATGCTAGCTTTCTTGGAAATATTATCTTTCACTGATTTAGGCGGTATTTTAACCCTTTTAAAGACAATTGTTGATTTCCTCTTATTTATTGCATTTCTGAACATCTTCTTGTAAACTTAGAATGTTAAGATTTTTGAGGAGATAATATCTCAGAAGGTCACCCAACTTTGAATAGTTCACTTAGAAAGTCACTCAACTTTGAATAGTTTATTTAGAAAGTCACTCAACTTTGCTTTATAACACAAAAGTCATTCAACTATTGTCATTTCACTTAGAGTTAATTATGTGCTTCTAATATATATATGTTAATTAATTTTCTTAATTACATTATTATTTTGAGTTATTACAAGATAAGTCTCAATGAGGTATTATTGCAGATCATAATGTTATATGTTTTATAGCTTATGAATTGAACATGATAAGTTGCTAATGTAATAGTATATGATAGAAAGTATACACTGGCCCACTATATTTTGTAAAGCCCATAAACCAATATTTGATTAAAAATATATCTCACTCGTACACTATTTGATAAGTGTACCACTAAGTTTTAATTACCTTCTATAAATTTGTCCCCTCTTTGCCAATTAGGGTTAATACATATTCTCTATATATTTCATCATTGAACACCGCAGTAACATGAGGCTAGGAGCAGGAGGTAGAAATCAAGTTTGCGGCTAACGCTCCCACTCTCTTCTCTGCGACTTCTGCATCAGATGTATTCTTTAAACATCTTTTTGTAAGATTGTCATATCAAAATCATGAAGTGAATTAAAGTTGAAGTTTACAAAACGAACCTATATAGAAGGATTAATCTAAGCTAAAAAAGCTATTATTTTTTCATACAATACTTGTCATCCGAGTAAGAAGATTTTCTTATAATTTTGAAAACATTGCAGAATTAAATGCGGACTTGCTTCAGAATATTTGTTCACACCTCAAAAGGTATTTTTTTAATTATATTTTGAGCACGCTGTCTATTTGTGTTTCTCATCTATTAGTCATATAACTAATAAAGATTATTGAATGCTTTTACTATGTGATACTTTTTTAACACAATATATATAAAATTGAGTAATTAAGTTACCTCTTTTACAAATCCTATTTTCAACACTTTGAAGTTTTTTAGAGTGCTCTAGAGTAAAAACAAAATTTAAGTAGCTAGAAATGTTAATACTTGTATTTAATGAAAGAGAATATACAAAAAAATTCATCAAAGGATAACATTACGGTGTCGGATAGGTAGCGCTCCTCCTTATCTCAAAAATATAAAAAATTATAGAATATTTTAAAGTTTCTCTCTTCACGATTATAGATTTTAAAGGTTATAAGAGAGATTTGTGATATTTCGTGTTGTCAGTTGAATTTCACTCACGCAATTTACTATCAGACTTTCAAGTGAATTTTGATCTCTTGTTTGCGTTGTGAGTCCCAATGAGCAAGAGCTTGGGACTTTGCCCTTATTTTTTTTCTATGCACCCTTCTTATTTATTGTCGTTAGTTCACACAACATGAGAATCAAGATAATTTTTTTGATACTTGTCTCCTTATTTTTTCACTTAAACTGTTTATTACCATACTTTAAGTAGATCTTGGCCTCTTATTTGAGTCCCGATAAAACAACAATTTGAGATTTATTCTTATTTTCTTACAAGTTTTTTCACTATCCCTTCCTCTTATTTATTGTCGTCAGTTCACAAAATGCGAAAATCAAGACAAGAAAATCCCATACTTATTTTTTTGATTATTTTTTGCCTTTGTAATTTGGTTCAACATCCTCAACTTCAACACCCCCACTCATACAAATAATTTTGTACACATATTTCAATAATTTAGTTTTCCTTATGTAATCCTCACACATTTTTAAGCTAATGAAATTACATTTGAGACTCGTAATTATCTCCAATCAAACATATTACACAATTCTACTAAAAAGTTGATATAATCCAACGTATAAAAGAAAGTCAAAGCTCCGATAACTTTAGAGAATGAATACTTTCATATTTTTTTTAGAAAAACTCCTAGTAATTAAATAGTGCTTTTGTTTTACTAAATCTTACATAACGTAAAATTCAATTAATCATACCAGTAAATTTCGAACACCAAACAAGTAAACAAAACAAAAAGAGAAAAACAATCCTTCTTACCCCTTGGATACATTTTTTGTGACCATAGTTTTTATTTTTCACACTTCATAATTTATACTTATTGCTTTTTTGATTATCCTAGTTGGCAGTCCTGACCCCCACGCCCACTTAACCCCCGCACCCCCACTCTATACGTTATATATATTGAACATTCTCTGCACGCCAAAAGCCTCTCAAACCCCTCTCTGCTGAGCTTTCAAAATCGTACCAAAATGCCTCGAGCATCAAAGAGAAAATCTGACACACCCAAATCTACTTCTGCCAAATCTGCTCGCTCGGAATCTATCAACACTGGTAAATTATTGGTTTTTTTGGTCCTTTGTGATGTATCTTATCTATTTGATTAGTTGTTGGTACTGTTCATTTGAAGTTCTTTTTTTTAAAAAAATTGGGTTTGTTTCTTAGTGATGAAGGGTATTTTAAAGTTCAATTTTTTTAATGAGTTGGGGCTTATCTAGATTCTGGAGCCTTGAAATGGGGATTTGGGTATCAAGAAAAAGAAAAAAATTACTCCCTCCGTCCATTTTATGTGGCATTATTTCTTTTTTGGTCGGTCCCAAAAAAAATGTCATCCCTGATCAAACTAGAAGTTACCAGCATAGCACTGAATAGGGAGCCCGGAGCCGCCCTAAGATGTGAAATGGGTGCATAAGGATGTTGTGCTCAGCCTGGAATACAATCATGAAATTGAAAGTACCAAGCTCTACTTTTGAAACTTCTTCCGAACGACCAATTTCATAATGAGATATTGGACCCTGTTATCGAATAGGTTCTTTCAGCTAGGAATGGAGTATAGGTACAAAACTGGTTGAAAGCTCTAGTATTTAAAGGTACAATTTCTCTTTTATCCTTGTTGGTCCTACTTAATTTTAAAGATAGTATTCGAATACATTTATGAGGAGAGAGAAAAGTGAGTCTACTTTTTAATATGACTATTTTTTTGAAGGGGCAATTTGATAAACATTTCAAAGTCTTCATTTGTTTATAAAACTCCATGCCCGGTCAAATGTTGCCACATAAAATGAGACGGAGGGAGTACTATTTTGCACTAAAAGGGTGTGGCTTAGCTGGTAATGAAGTGTGTAAAAACCATGAGTTATCAAGTTTTAATCTTTTTGAATTAGTTGAGATGCGTGCAAGCTAGTCTGGATGCCACTTTTATTATTAAAAGAAATGAATAAAGTGTTTTTGGGTTGTTGCATTGATATCAAGCGGGTGTTTTTCTATATTGGAAAACAAGATGAGTGGGATGGATGTAGAGGAGGCACGCAAGGGTGTGGTCTAGTGGTCAATGAAGTGGGTGAGAACTATGGAGTTTTGAGGTTCAAATCTCAGCAGAGACAAAAACAATTTCTTTACATTTGTCTTAGGCTTTGATGGATAGAGTTATCTGGTACATGCATTGCATTTATAATCAAGTGGTTGATTATGGATATTGGAATGAAATGGGCCTGAATGGAGTGGAATGGATATAGAGGATTGATAGAGCTGAGTTTGGAATTTGAGTCTTAGTTGAATAATTGATCTATATTAAGGGAGGTGTTGAATTTTTTTGTTGATCTTAGATAAGTATGTGTCTCATCATGTATACTGTGATTGTAATTTATAAAGGAAGCATAAGATTCAACCTGCATTGTTTTTCTTAATCCCTAGTTTGAATACATCTCGAAATTAGGGAAATTAAAATGTTCGAGGACACAATGCAGATACATACCCTTTTATCCATGTGAACACCAGAATCAACTGCCATACCATTGTTGCATTATGTTTTCTTGACTGGATACAGTTATAGGAGAAAATATATTTGGCAGTCGAGTCTGGATTCTGGTCTTCACATGGAATTGTTGTAAAAAGCTAATGAACTATAAGTAAACTGGCTTTTCTAAAATAAGTCATGGAAAGATGATTTATTTACTGTGGATACTTTTAGTGTTATATATTGTTTTCTGATAATTGTTCTAACTTAGAGGCGGAACCAGAATTTGTGAGTTTATGGGCACTGAAATCCAATAAAGGCAGCTTACTCGGTTTTGCTTAGATTATTTATTAAGTATTAAGTGAATGTCTTATCATAACTATAGGAGTTTGGCCAAAGCAACTAGGTTCCACCAAACCTGTAGCTTTCTCTTTAGCTCTGCCTATGTCCTAACTCTTATATTTGAAGTGATAACTTTATCATGCTTCAGCTTCAGTAGTCTCAAATTGTTTCTGTTTTGGTTCTCCCACCATAAAAATGTTGTCCATCTTAATTTGCAAGTTTTGATCCAACTTCTGCTCATCTTTTTATGAAATTTTATTAACAATGTTGAAGACCATGGTATGTGGTGTTTCGACTTTAAATAAGGTTTCTTTTTCCATGAAATATATTTCCTCTAGCTGGATGTTCGCAATTTTCTTTTTCTTTTTATTTACTCTTCTTTATGGTCAATGTGTTACAGTTATATATTACTTTGCCTTCACCTATTGTTTCCTGAAAGATTCGTTGTTCTATTCAGCTTCAGGCAAGACTACGAAGTTTGGGTTGTCTGTCGATAATCTTTTTCAGAAGTATGCCAATAAGCTGCTAGGCATGATCGAGTGAGTTCCTTTTTTCAAGTTTTTCTACTTAAGCAAACTAAGTTGCATCTATGCTGATTGTTTTGATCCATGATTTACCTAGCTGAGCAGTGGATATATGATGATCTCCAGGGTCATAAACATGGTTAACATTGTCTTCCTTCTGTGCATATATCTTCGGTAGCTGCAGGAGTTGTTTGTTTCTTCTGCTACTGCAAAAGTTGAGTGAATGTCAATGTCCATGTGTTTCATGTGAATGGGTTATTAACTAGCATAGAATTACTTATAAAACAAATACTAACATTAAACTATAATGGAAGTCACTATGTGTTTTACTATTTGTTGCTCTGATTGGATCATATCACTGAGGGGAATTCGACGAACAGGAAAGGGTTTGGTGGTCTTAATTCTTTAATACCTTGGATTTTATAAGGGTTTCTACCAAGTTGCTATACCATTTATTTCCATGCTGAAGGTCATTGCTATCAATACTAATGCTTAAAAGAACTGATTTGACGGAAGCGATAGCTAAAAATTATGTCATTCTTAGGATTTTATCTGGCAGTAGCTTGTTTTGATTCGTAATTTTGTGAAACTGAGCTTGCCTGAAATAAATGTGCTTGATTAGCAACATTAATATGGTCTACTTGCATCAAGTAGTTGTTGGTCCTCTCAACTAGGCATATTAGCTTACTGTAAAACTTCATAGTTCCTTTGAATATCGGAATTACCTCTTATTATGCCCTTCTTTCAGTAAAGTACAATTTGATAAATTTTTAGTTATAGAATATCTCAAAATTTAATAACACGCTGTAAACAATGCCAACTTAAAGAGAAAAGGTTTCAGTAAAATTACAGTTATTCATTAAGTAGGTCTTTCCTTCTATTGAAATGTCAGTATAATTTTTTAGAGTTCTAATTCTTTAATCCTAACATTGAACTGAGGTGTGATAACTTTATGAATGAAGTTCTTAACAATTGATGCAATTAAGGTATCAGAGGGAGAATTTGTCATCACTATCTTTCTATTAGTGTTTGAAAGTAAAGGGTTTTGGAATCTTCGTTAAGTTTCTGTTTGTTTTTGTTGGCACAGTCCAGAGGGGATTGAGGCACTATGCTCAGATCTTGGAGTAGACCATACAAATGTCAAAATTTTGATGCTTGCTTGGTAAGCCATTTGCTGTCAATATGTGTCTATGTGATCAATAATTTATTTTTGAGGAAATGCTGTGTTTCTGTATATAACTTACTATTCACATGGATCAGGAAATTGAAAGCTGAAAAGCAGGGATATTTTACTCAGGTAAGATACTGCTATTTATTTGTTCAGCTTCCTCTTGAGTATAAGGGGTTGCCAAATTAACCCATAAGAACATGATCTGCACAACCCATTCAAGTTTGGGCTGATCATTGACCCTGTCATTTATTAGCTCAACCCATTTCAAGCTATCTAAAAATTGAGCTGATATTGTAGCCCAAATTGACACATAAAAATCTCGCCAAAATATTTTCAAAAAGATACTTTTTATTTGATATGTTATGAATAGCCACAATAAAGGAGAAAATAGTGTTATTATGCACTTAAAAAGTTATAAAAGAACAAACAATGAAATTAGAACCTAGTAAGAGTTGGGCAGCTTAGGATATGACCCATTTTTAGCACAAGTAATTTTTGGGCGGGTAATCCAGCCCAACCCACCCATTTCCCTAGTATAAGACATTTCAATGTGTTTCTCTATTGTGATGTATTCAAAAGGATGATGTATCGTTGGAATTGTCTGGTGGTTGGTCCTTTTTTGATTGTCAGTGTTTTGCTTGTTCTTTCTGTTGATACAACTACATTCTCATTCGAGTTGCCTTTAGCATTTACTCTTGTATCAATATAGTGCATTTTTCCTCTCTGACTAATTTAGTTCCTCTGTGTCGGGAAATCTTTTCTTGTTGTCAGGATGAATGGAGAAAAGGTTTAAAAGATCTCCAGGTTGATACGATTAACAAATTGAAAAAAGCCCTGCCAAAATTGGAAGCGGAGGTATGTTGTTGTCAGCTCTTTGGTTAACTTATGTGGGATAATTTTGCAAGATTCTAATGCTCATGTAGCTGACCTTGGATCATTTACATATTCAGGTTATGATGCCTGAAAATTTTGAGGATTTTTATTCCTACGCTTTTCGTTACTGCCTTACTGGTAAACTTCTCTTTGATAAACAAATATGTAGCCTAGTAGGTTTCATATTTTTTCCGATGTTTATGTCGCATTAATCTCTATTAAGCTAATACATTTACTAACATGTGCCTGGTTTGTCTTTCTCAGAGGATAAGCAGAAGTGTGTGGACATTGAGAGCATTTGTCTACTGATTGATCTTGTTCTGGGGCCCCAATTCCGGGCTCAGGTTGACACATTTAGTGAGTTTCTCAAGGTAGGTACTCACATGTTCTGAATATCTTTTGGCATCACATATGCATAGTTTATGATATAATTGCCCGAAGGACCCTAGCCTTTAGGCTTTTGAACTGTTAGGAAAATTAAGTTATAACAATGATGTTTGTTTTTAATTTCTTATGTCTTATTAATTTGACGGCACTGATTCTCTGTCTTTTCCTTCATAGAATCAGACTGATTATAAGGTGATCAACATGGATCAATGGATGAATTTTCTTCGATTTTGCCAAGAGGTAAACTATTTATGTTATATAATTCCTTCTAGCTTAGAAGGAAATATGGTTCGTGAGAGCTCATATAGCCGACACCAACTTAAAATATGTTCCACGTATGCCTCTCTTTTCCTACTTTCGTTTGGATTCTCCTTTCCATTTTCTAGTTTACATTTTTTAGTTGGCTGTCGATGACCTAAGGCACTATATAAACACCAATATCAAACTATGTAATTCAGGGTGATATGATTAGACGAATGGGACCAAATTCAAACTTATGCCAAACATTGATGACCATGCAAATAATTTTGTTCTATATTGCCCACTTCTCACCTACCGAGTATTATGCAAATGCTAATCTAGCAGAACAAAAGATTTCTCTTTACCTTTCTGGATCCTGCTTCTTTTGTTTCTATCAACTACCTTTCGCACTATGATCAGACGCATACAGGAGCACCAGTAGTGGTAACTTTTGGTAAAGGAGGTTCAATTGAATCCCCTTAGCTGAAAAATTGTGTTGTGGAGGAAGGGTAGAAATGATAATTTTCTTGTATTGGATCCCCTTGACATAGGTTCCTATCTTTAGCTGCAACATTTTTCATTTTATTGAATCTCTTTACTAATTGGTTTCTCAAGTAATCTTTGAAATTTGAATGTTGTCATGAATCTAAATTCTAATAGCTGGTCATTCTTTTGTCTTTTTGCAGGTTAGCTTTCCAGACCTTGAAAACTACGATCTCGACCAAGCATGGCCTGTGATTTTGGATAATTTTGTTGAGTGGATGAGAGAAAAGCAAAACTGATCTCCGCGTGTTGAGTTCTTGTAAATGCTAACGAAAAGAATTTGAAGTGCGTGCACGATCCATGACAGCTGCACCATTCAGAGTGAAGCTGGTTTTCTTTCTGCTACAGAACTACAAGCCTGAGGAGGGTTCAACACATTTGTGTCGAGGGGGATATACTAAGTTTTCTTCCTTGAAGAATGCTTGTAGGAACCTTTTTCATTTTTCGTTTTAGTTACAAACGAAATGTATTCTGCTATTTTTTCAAATTATTTTTTTGTCAACTTCTTGATTTTGGAATTTCACTAGTTACGTAGTGATATGGGTCATTTGATCCTTATATGGTAGTCATACATGTGAATGGAGGTTAAAAAACAATATGTTAAAGTGAAACTAAATGTGGTTTGTCCTTTACACTTTGCGTCTGAGACAAAATCTTCCAATATTTCAAATTCAGCACATATGGAATTGTTACTTGTGTTGAAGGTCTATTCGAGACAACTTCTCTATCTTCACAAGGTAGGGGTAAGGATGCATACACGTCATTTTCTCCAAATCCCATGTGTGGGATTAAACTAAGTGTGTTGTTGAGCACATATGGTCTTAAACTATGTTAACCCTTGTATGAGGCTATAGCTTCATCTCCTCCTCCCTTCCCTCTTTTCTATATGAAAATGAGAAGAAGAAGAAGAAGACGGGCAAAGAGAAAATTGTCAATTCTTTTACTGATTTGACTAATTTATATTTGTGTCATCATGCAATAAATAAAGGTCATTTAAGGAGGAAACACTTTCTAGATATCAGAAATATTCATTTCATAACTAGAACTTAACATCTCTAATTAAGGATGGAGAAATTTTATGCATTCCACTGTGTCTCGTGATGCTAATAAGTTCATAACTAATCTCTACTTGATTTGATTTGTGGTATAGTTGACTTGAGTGATTGTTTCAATTTACATTTGTATTGTGTAATAAAATTCATTAAAGGAGGAAACACTCTTTAGCCATTAGATTTAATCTCCATTTCATAGCTAAAATCTGAAATCTCTAGTCAAGGACATATAAATCTGAGAGATCTTATGCATCACATTATATCCCATGATGCTATGTTTGTAACTAATCTCAACTAGTTTTGATTTGCGATATAATTGATTGTGTGTTTAGTTTAAGAAGGAAATGTAAAATAAATAAATTAGTGCCCATAGTATTCATCTCATTTTGTGAGAAGAACTATGTGATATCATCATACTATATAAACAACAATAATAAATAGATATAGATTGACCATCAAAGTAGATTTATATATTTATTTGAGCCTCATAAAAGTACAATGATAATTAAAAAGTAATAAAAACAAAATATTTATTATTGATTATTGGGAGGACATGGCTTTGTGCAATAGCAAATGGAGTTACTACACTCTCCAAATTGAAAGCCCTCACTTTGGCAGGCACTTGTACACTTTGCCTGTTCTACACATGGTCCCTTGAATGTTTTGCTTTGCTCTTGACAAATATTTGCCTCTGTCATAATTAAAAAAAAATTAAAATAAAATTAAAATAAATAAAAGAGAATAATAAATTTTGATTAATTCAGATTCATGCCGCGTAAGGTTCATAATTAGATTCAAGATTTCTAATTAAAGATGAAAGAGATCTGATGCATATGACCATATATATTTCAATTAGTGTTATTTTTTTGGTCCATATGATATTCCGTAATTGTATTGTGGTTTAACTAAATCCGAATTAACATGTTTTTTCTATTTTTAAAATCTCAAACTCGATACATCTAGATAAAGATGATGAGATCATGAATAACCTCACCAGTGGCAGAGCTAGGGTTTTTAATAAGGGGGTTCAAAATATGAAAACATACAAACTAATCGAAGGGGGTTTGACATCTACTTTATATACATAAAAAATAATTTTAACCATGTATAAATAGTAAGATTTCCTAACTGCTGGCTCTGCCCCTGAACCTCACCACAACTCATGTTAATGATTTGCGATATAGTTGATTGAGTGATTATTTGAAAAAAGGATATATAAAAATTTTTTTAAAAATATTTTTTTATCTCTTAACATTCTTGATTGGTAAAGAAAGAATAAAGTAAAGAGATTATATACCTGCATTGCCCATGAAAAATAGCACAAGAAGAAGCACAACTTTAAACAAAGACAAAGAGGCTGCCATCTTTTTTTTTTTTTTGTTATAATTTCTTCAAAAATGTATTTTTGATAATGAAAATGATGAAGCACCATGCTAATCTTATATAGTATTAAGAAATGATTAACTTACTATTTTCTTTAATGAGATTACCTTCAATTATTTGGATAGTAAATCTTTTTATGTTTAATAACTTTCCATCCCTTTAATTATGATCTAGCTACTATTACTATTTAATGTAATTTCTTTCATATTTCTTTTTTGAGGTTTTAATTTAAAAACATATATACAAATTTGAACACATCCTCCTTAAACTATTTTCAACAAGTCTAAATAATATCACTTTATTTTTTCATGAGACTGAGATTTGAAATCCAAAACATATAATAAAGCTATAGATAAGTTTCATCTTACTAGAATATTTCAACAATCACTTTCTTGATCATTTCTAAAAATTCCTTAAAGAACAATTCGGTTTGAGTTTGTTTTTCACTAAAAAGAAATCAAATCAATTAAGTCATAATTTCAGATACTGGAATCAAACCAAATCAATCAATTTGATCTTCCAAATATTATTAGAACCAAAATCAAATTAATTAAGTATATGATAATTAATATACTTTTAAACACATATTTATATTCCAACACTATTAAATCAATTATTCTTTAAGAAAAAAAGGAGATATATATAATCAAGTTATTTAGCCAACATGATTCTTTTTATATAAAAAAAATTTAAAGATTTTGTTGTGATATACCAAAATATCTTAATGATATTTGAATTAAACAATGACGATTAATTAAAAAACTACGAGTTATTTTGAACATGAAATAAATTATTAGCATTATCAAAATGAAAATTACAAATCAAACTAAAAAGTAAAAGCAAAAGATTCGATTACTATAAAAATAGACACCTAGATTACGTACCAAGAGTGCAAAAGATTCATATGTAACTATTATCTTCCTTGTTACATATAATAACCACATTGTTGGTCCAACAATGTTTTGTTTGCTAAATTGGAGAAATTAATATACTTGACCATGATAAAGCTGGCCTAGTAGGATCCAAAATCAAATTAGAATAATTAAATTGTGTGACATAGATATATATGTCGGTAAAATCAAAGGTTTTAATTAACAATATTGTTACATCAATGTAATTATTATAACAAAACATGACAAACAAAAAATGTAGTTACCAAAGATAGCACATTGGCACTTTCTGTTTTTATTTTCTCATCTTGTTTTAGTTATACAGTATATATAAATCTCATTTTCATGTTATTGTTGGTGAAGAAAGACTAACAAAATATGGCTGCAGTACTACAAATGTTGTCAACTTTTTTGGTTGTTGTTCTTGTTGTTGTTGGTGCTAATTTTCATGTGTGTTTTGCATCTCGTTATGTTTCTGTGTCTCCTTCACCCTTGTCTGGTACAATGCCACCCTTAATCAGGCCTCTACTCCCGTCGCGCTTTGCACCATCTGAGATGCCTCCATTTCCAGGCACTAGTCCACCGTCCACGCCTTCCATTCCCACCTTTCCAATACCATCTTTGCCTCCATTTCCAGGCGCTATTCCGTCGTCTGCACCTTCTGTTCCAGGCTCGCCTAGTTCACCGTCCTGGCCTCTAATTCCAGGCTTACCTATACCATCACTGCCTCCATTTCCAAGCACTAGTCCATCATCTCCGCCTCTAGTTCGAGGCTTACCTATACCATTTGTGCCTTCATTTCCAGGATCACCTAGTTCACCCTCCAAGCCTCTAATTCCAGGCTTACCTATACCATCACTGCCTCCATTTCCAAGCACTAGTCCATCATCTCCGCCTCTAGCTCCAGGCTTACCTATACCATTTGTGCCTTCATTTCCAGGATCGCCTAGTTCACCATCCTCGCCTCTAATTCCAGGCTTACCTATACCATTAGTGCCTTCATTTCCAGGATCGCCTAGTTCACCATCCCTGCCTCTGATTCCAGGCTTACCTATACCATCACTGCCTCCAGTTCTAGGATCACCTAGTCCATCATCCCCGCCTCTAGTTCCAGGCTTACCTATACCATTTGTTCCTTCATTTCCAGGATCGCCTAGTTCACCATCCTCGCCTCTAATTCCAGGCTTACCTGTACCATTAGTGCCTTCATTTCCAGGATCGCCTAGTTCACCATCCCTGCCTCTGATTCCAGGCTTACCTATACCATCATTGCCTCCAGTTCTAGGATCACCTAGTCCATCATCCCTGCCTCTAGTTCCAGGCTTACCTATACCATTTGTTCCTTCATTTCCAGGATCGCCTAGTTCACCATCCTCACCTCTAATTCCAGGCTTGCCTATACCATTAGTGCCTTCATTTCCAGGATCGCCTAGTTCACCATCCCTGCCTCTGATTCCAGGCTTACCTATACCATCACTGCCTCCAGTTCCAGGATCACCTAGTCCATCATCCCCACCTCTAGTTCCAGGCTTACCTATACCATTTGTGCCTTCATTTCCAGGATCGCCTAGTTCACCATCCTCACCTCTAATTCCGGGCTTGCCTATACCATCACTACCTCCATTTCCAAGCACTAGTCCATCGTCTCCGCCTCTAGTTCCAGGATTCCCTATGCCAATTGTGCCTTCATTTCCAGGATCTCCTAGTTCACCATCCTCGCCTCTAATTCCAGGCTTACCTATACCATCACTGCCTCCATTTCCAAGCACTAGTCCATCATCCCCACCTCCCATACCTATATTCCCTGTACCATCCATGCCTCCACTTCCAGCCACTAGTCCACCATCCCCGCCTTTCAATCCGATCTTTCTTGTACCATCTATGCCTCCATTTCCAGCCATTATTCCACCGTACATGCCTGTAACACCCCCCTCTATTTCACCATCCGGCCCTTCTGTTCCCTACTTTAGTCCACCCTCACCATCCAAGCCTTTATTTCCTATCTCTAGTCCACCAATGATGCCTCCAGCTCCAGCTCCAGCTCCTTTTCCACTATCTATGCCTCCGGTCCCTGCCTCGGTACCATATCCCGATACACCTGCTCCAGCTCCTGGGCCTGCACCTCCGCCTTCTGGCATCAAAGGTGCATATTGGCCTTCATGGCTAGCTGAAAAAGTTCCTCCATCAAGCATCCCTACTGCATATTTCACCCACATTTTCTACGCATTTGCTGTGCCTGATAATACATCATTCCAGTTGTTCGTAAGCCAAGTTGACGAGCAATCAATGATAAACTTCACATCCACCATCCATTCCCATAGCCCTTCAACAAAGGCCATGCTATCAATAGGAGGAGATACAGGTTCTCCAGTACTCCTTAGTATGATGAGTTGCCAAGATAATCGCGCTGCATTCATCAAATCAACGATCGATGTATCCAGAGATTACGACTTTGATGGCCTTGATCTTGATTGGGAATTCCCTATCGAATCAGAAAACATGCTCAATCTAGCATTGCTCCTCAAAGAATGGCGCCTCGCCATCAACATAGAGTCTCTAGCTTCCTCCAAACCTCCACTAATCCTGTCTGCTGCTGTTTACTTCTCCCCAAACGTTCTCTTATCGGGTACAATCTATCCCACAGAAGCTCTAAGCAACTATCTTGATTTCTTGAGCCCTATGTGCTATAACTACCAAGGTTCTTGGGACACTTCAGCTACTGGTGCTCCGGCCTTGTTATATGATAAGTCTAGCAATATTAGCACGAGCTACGGAATTTCAGCCTGGAAACAAGATGGGGTTCCTTCAACAAAGCTAGTCATGGGAATTCCCTTATATGGAAATACATGGGAATTGAAGGATCCAAATGATCACGGTGTCGGGGCTCCTGCAGTGGGAGTTGGTCCTGGAACTCACGGAGAAATGTCGTATGATGATATAGTAACATTCAATTCAGAAAACAATGCCTCTGTAGTATACAATAATGAAACAGTTTCAACATATTCATATTCTGGAACAAAATGGATTGGATATGACGATACGAACTCCATCAGAGCCAAGATCAAGTATGCTAAGGCTCAGGGTCTTGGTGGCTACTTTTTTTGGGCACTTGGCTCTGACAGCAACTGGACTCTTTCAAGAACAGGTAAAATTTCTAAACTTCTTCCATTTTTAGACGTAGAGTTTAAGTTCTATGCACTGACGGTTTAATTTACACAATCAGGGCACTTATAAGGTAAACTAACAAAATGGTAATTAACCAGCAATGTACAATATGTCAGTGTATATAACTTAAATCCGTAGACATATGTCTCGCTATATTTTTCATAATCAGCATACTGTTTATGAATTATGTCATGAACAGTGTAAAACTGAATTAACGATTGATCATAATGATTTCAGCTTCTATGGCATGGGATGATGATATCTGAGGTGCAGCCACATGTGCAGGATCGATTATGTGAGGGAACATACTTATCGATCAATGGATCATTTGATTGAGTTTATTTGATATACTTTCTCCATTTCTATTTACTCTTCACACTCGAATTAGTACTGAGACGAATTATGATTTATATTTGATGTATTTCTTGTTGTTCTTTTTGGGAAATTTTAAGAAAACTGAAAGTTGATAATGAAATATTGTAACAACAATTGAACTAGAGAAGTACAAGTTACATTTGAGTGTTCATTCAACAAATTTCTAAGTTAAAAGTTTGTATTCTCTTACACTTGAAATAAACTTTATTAGCTGAAAGTACATATAACTAAATGGTACAACACACACACACACACACACACATATATATATAGTGCATAAATAAAAAGAAGATGAACTATTCAGCTTCAATACACTTTCACAAAAAAAATATCTATAAGTCCAATGGAAGAGTCCTTTTTCCTCCATCTCTTAGGAAATAATCCATGATTGCTTAGCTACGCAATAAGAAAAAGAATAAAGTAAGTCTCCGTAAAAAATTTAATCGATTGTGATTTAGCAACAACCTATATGCTACATCTACTTTTTAGCAGGATTTAACTTATATACTGCGACAACAAGTTAAAATGTGAAATAGTGTAAGAAATTGTTGACACTGTCAGTGTATACAAGTTGAATACTTTTTTCGTAAAATAAGTGTAAAGCAAGTTACCTGTTCTTGAGATTTTCCAATCTTTATCACCAGCAACAGCCCAAAAAAAGTAGCCTCTAAGTCTTTGTGATTGAGCATAGTGTAACTTCATTGCAACAGAGTTAGTGTCATCAAAGCCAATCCAAGAAGTTCCAGCCACAGAATAAGCAGAAACAGTAGCAGAATCATATACAACTTTAGCATTATTTTCCTCATTGAATTTCTCTATTTCCCTATAAGTTAATGTCCCTTCATCACCAGGACCAACACCAACTGCTGGTGCACCAATTCCATCAACATTTGGATCTTTCAATTTCCATGTCCTACCATAAAGTGGCAATCCCATTATCAATTTGCTTCTTAAGGCCCCTGCTTTGATCCAAGTACTTAGTCCATAACTTGTACTAACATTACTTTTCGTGTCGAATAATGCTGCTTGTGCACCAGTGGCAGACGTGTCCCATGATCCACGATAATCGTAGAACATTAAGTTGATCCAATCCAAGTTCTTGTTAATTGAAGGCACAGGATATGATCTAAATTCACCCCATAGGAAGAAGTCAACAGAGAAGTAAACAGCTGCTGTGATCAAAAGTTGTGGCCTTTTTGTAGCCAAAGATTCTTTTTTAACCTCAACCCTCCATTCGTTTACTAAAATCGCGAAATTATCCATGTCCTTATTGTTCTGAGGGAATTCCCAGTCAAGATCAAATCCATCAAATTTATATTTTCTAGCTACCTCTATGCTAGATTTTATAAAAGACAAACGAGAGGCAGATGTTGATGCCATACGCGAGAACCTAGCCGGTCCTTCACCTCCTCCCCCAACAGAAAAGAGTGTCTTGACAGACGGTCTTTTGGACCGGAGGGTGGAGGTGAAGTTGATGAGGAGAGTGGAGGTTTCATCGTCAATATCGAATTTGAATGTTGTGTTGTTTGGTACAAGGAATGCATAGTAGATGTGAGTGAACAAAGATGTGTCTATGGATGATGGTGGGAAAGTTGAAAATGCCCATGAAGGGTAATATGCACCTTTGACACCTTTAGAGGGAGGGTGTGCCATTACACCAGAACAAAGGGCAAGACAAAAGACAATACCACATAACATAATGTTAGCCATTTTATTGATACAAAAAAAAATAAGATCATATGTTTGTTGCTTTAGTTTCTTCTCTATTTATAGGACAAATGGAGCCTTGATAAAGGTCTAACTAGGAATATTTATTTTTTGGTATTAAGGAATTGGCTGTTTCTATTTGTCCACAAGACATGAAAAACATGACTTGATATGTGTGGATGGAGTTGAAGATTACCTAAAGGAATTGGTATTAAAAAGTTGATATTTTTGACTGGTATATTGTCCCACTTCTCAATGGAGTTAATGCCTTTTTGACTCTCTTTTTTCGTGGTCTCCTGTGAAGTCTGATTAAATTCAGATTCTTACTAAAAAGTCTAGTGTTGGGAGCATCGGCCGAGCCACCTTAGGGGAAGGAGTTAGGTACACGCTCTTCGCCGGATAATTATGTGGTGTATAGAGGTTAAATGTTAACTATTATGAGCGTATATTTAATTTGCATTCCCTTGACAAAACTTAGAAAGAAAATTTGTACACCCTTCACTAAATTACTAACTCCATCACTAATAGAAGGTAAAATGCTCTCTAACAAAAGGCGACCCCATTTTCAGTGGTTGAACCCTTGATTAAATCCTGATCCGTACGGAGAAGTCCACATTTTCTATCAATAAGGACTCCATATCTAAATCTCGAACCTAAAACATTTGATTAAGAATGAAAAAGTAATTACTATTTCACCACCTACCTTTTGACTAATTCAAACTCTAGAAGATCATTTGTTAATACAAGTCAAAAGATGAAAAGTTCTTAATAAGATTTTCCTTAGGATGATTGAAGTTTGACAAGCACTTAATATAGTTGTCCACTGGAGACGTAATTATTAGCTATTCATGTGGTTGCAATACAAAGGATATAAAACTATTTACTTGTTATGTCAACTTAATTGCTGGGGAATTTATAATACATATTGAATCGAGAAGTTAGGCATCGGCCCCTCTTGAATCATTACTCCCACATACTGATGGTATGTTTTTCACCATCCAACACACTTTATCTTTATCCATTCTATAGCTTCTCATCCCTACGATCGCACTATCCCTACCCTTCACCAATATCTTCTATAACATTTATCTAGATTATATATACAAATACTTTAAGATAATAAATTTTGTTTATATTTTGAAACAAAATAAGCAAGAAGCCCATTTATTTTTCAAAAGAACACGCCCTTACAACCTTAAGTTTATGTAATGGAAAATGGAATATATTGAGATCTACCTTGATTCTTAAGTAGCTTTCTTCACTTTGCTATCTTTATTTTATGAAAAATGATGAATGGTCTATCTTAATATATACTATATTTTTTGGATCTTACGCCATCACCTTTAACCCAATTGACTTAAGATTCAATTATAATTATAACAATTATAAAATAAATTTAATTTTATACACTAATTATGTAATTTTCTATTATACTAATCATATCACCTAAAAATAATTACTGTAAAAATCGTTTTTAACAAATGAGATTAATAACCTAAAAAATAAAGTAAATAGACTAATAAGATGCATTATAGTGTACAAATTCTTTATATTGCAGTCAGGGCAGACATAAACTTTCATTTATGATTTCACTTAAAACTTAGTGACATTAATTTAAACCTTCTATTTTTCATAGGAAGTTCATTTAACATGTAACAATTTTCAATTTTGAAAATAAAATTTCAAACAACTCTTTAAATTATGAATTTGTCTCTAATTATTATTGTGTGTATAAGTTAATAATTCTTTTAAAATTGTAATGGAATTGACCTTTCTCACCTCAATGCAACATGCCCCATGAAGTAAATGGACAGATAAGAAAAATTAAAAGGACATAAATTAATGGATATGGTCCACATGAGCACCAAGTTTTCATCAATGGCTTGGTCATATAGGTTGAACATTTTACGTTAAAAATATGATTGAAAATTTAGAATCTTGAATTTAGAACATTTTAATTTTTTTTTCCTGGAACATTTTCATAATATTGTTGACTTGGTCTAATTATTTTGTACCGAGGAGTAAGGTGCCGTTTGGCGTTGGATGCAGTGATAGAGCTAAACTTTTTACTAAAGAGTGTCAAGATATAAAGAAGTAAATTCACGGAAAAACTAAGGAATGTCAATATGTAATGCTAATATACTAAAAGAATATTTTAACTCAACTACACAGAGTAATTTTCTGATAAAGGGGTGTCCGTTAACACCACTCAAGTACATGTGGCTCCGCCACTAGTCGGAGGTATTAATAATGTAGAGTTTAATTTCAACATATTCGAAGAAATTGTGAACCCCAATCAGAATGGTTTGTGAGTTTCGAACAATTATAGTGGTTAAACATAATAAGATAGCAATTACATTCTATCTTCTATCCTATACAAAATAATATATATTTCTTTATGACTCGCACATACATATATTTTAGTTATACGAGATCGTAAACAAACGTCTTATTTGATGTGTTGAATTCAACGAAACGATCTCGTAAAGTATTAATGCAAATTCTGGCTATCGTGATGTTGAGTCAATCTCGCCATAAAATGATGCCGCCCTTATTATATAATGCCTTTAATTATTTAAAGTCTTAATGGCACTTTTATTATTTATTTTATTATATATATATATATATATAAAAGAATTGTAGTGAAGAGATGTGGAAATTAAAAATTATAACACTCACATAACAAAGTAATAGGAAAGTAGTCACTTTCTAAGGAAGAAAATAATATTTGGACAAAAGTACCCCCAAGGAAAATGTGAAATAACATATAGAACTCTTAACATAATGTGCAAAACTTTGTAAGTTTGAAATTCAAGAAATGATTTAGGGAGTTTAAACTTTTAAAATTTAAATGTTAAATTCTTTTATGAAATTTGAAGTAGATATTGTGAGTCATGAGCGAAATAATGATATATTATTAAGATAAATATCACAAGTAAAATAGATACATGTACATCACAACGTAATTAAATTAAATGTTCTTAAACATTTGAATTTCTATTTTTCATAATTTTATATTGTATATGTGGATGCATGAATAAATAAAAGAGGTTCACTTATTAGTTAGTATTATAAGGTTTAAAATGTATAATACTTTAACTTTTTTAAACAGAACAAAAAGAGATAAAATCTATTTGGTTTCCGAAATACCTTTCTAGATATTCTTTAATGTCTTAGACATGACTCAACTACTAGTATTGCTTTTCTGCTTGTATATATATACTACTTACCTTAATATTAATTAATCTAATAATTTGATGAATTTGTAACATTCTTGATAACTTTTAGTGCAATTGTCATTATCAGTAAGCATTATGATTATGATAATAAGATTAATAAAGACCTCTCAGCAAACAGTTTGGTTTTTATTCTTGGATGTATCTTTTTTGTTCAAATTCTATCATCCATCTTATAGTTAATTTCCATCTTAATTAAAGGGATTATTTCTTCTAGAGTATTACAAAAAGTAATGAAGCTTCCTCCAACATTTATCATTATAAGTTTTGAGAGTGGTACCTATTTATTAAATTAAAGATTGAATTGTGTTATGTGACGTTCATGACAGAGGATGGATGGATAAAAATGGGTTAAAGAAAATGATTGTTAGGTTTTTAAGTTTATAAGTTTCTGAAGAAGGATACACCTGATATCTTAGGGTAATCTTACATCAAGACAGAAGAGAAAAATAAAATTTTTTTATAACACACCATAAGTTCACATGATACACACATTTTTTGGATCAATGAAGGCTTAGCCCAAGAAACACATAAGGTGACTGAGACTTGTTGGATCAAAGTGGACAATAAGTGTTATGATTATGATGACTAATATGATATTAGAGTCCGACTCTCATTCAGTACGGTGATGGGTCAAACCTTTCTACGTTCCTACCGCAGTAGTGATAAAAGACAGAGAGGCAAGGGTGGATCAAAGAGAAAGACTGACTATGTGCTTCTAGGTTAACAAACTTTTGAAGAAGGGTTGCACATGACACCTTAGATGTACTCCACATCGAAATGAAAGACGAAAGTAAATAGCTTTATTTATAAGGCATAATATAAGTTAACATGATACATGTGATTATTGAGCTCGATGGCGGTTGTATTGCTCAAGGGACAAATTCATCATGTAAATCCGAACTGGACTATGTATCATGGACTTGGATTGTGACACCTCATATACACAAATAGTGTAAACAATTTTTTTATATTGTCAAATCAATCTTATTAATTAAATTAATAATGAGTTATATATTGCGACAAGTGATCATCCTAGACAAATGGTCCACACTATTTGTGAAGAAAAGTTAAAAATATCTATTAAAATAGTCAACTAGAAATTTTATCTATTAGTCAAAGACAAATTTTCTTGGGAAGCTTTATTTTAGATTTAGAAAAAGAAAACATAAAAATACTAATCAAATAGGAATTTTGCAAAAATTTTGGTTATTTCACTATCCATTTTTCTTGTGGACTTTCTTTATAGGAAAAATTAATTGATGTAGCAATTTCAACCCTCTTATTATTTTTTAATAGTGATATTTAATTTTTTTTACGAAATATAGTGATATCCATAAATAGCTCTATTTATGAAGTAGTTTTAAAACCAATGAAAAATGATTTTATTTTTCTCAAAGTTGTTATAATCAATTTATTCAAATAAATATGTATAGGGTATAGTGGAACTATGTGTCAATGAACTAATTAATGGCAAAAAAAGGACACTGTTGACAAGATAAAGTTATTAATGATATACATTACTCCTTCCGTCCAATAATACTTATCACAGAAAATTAATTAAATTAATCAATTTAATATTATTATATTAAAAAATAAATGAAAAATATTTAAGTTATAATTTTTCTTATATCAATATGGTAAAAAAATACATTAATATCAATCAAAATTTGAGTAATTTAACTCTTAAGTATTTTGAAATTGACAGAGTAATATATATATATATATATATATATAAAACGTTGAAATTGACCAGATATATATTTTTTTTGAATAGTTAAAGTTGACAAATCTGTAGTGGTTTCGTTTTTGACTTTTTTTTACCAATCCTTAAGAATTAAAATGTGTTTAAATTTTGAATAATGGGAAAAGATGTTTATCCATGGAGTTGACTACGATTTTATGGCGCCTTATAGCTCATAAGCCTATTTTTTTTTTTAACTCTATGTTAAATATTTATTGTGTAGTCAGATTAATTCAAATTTATATTGAAAAGTCTAATTTAAAGGATAAAATGCTTACTATGAAAAACGATTTCATATTCAAAATTTGACTCCAAAAACTTGTATTGAAAATAAAAAAAATATTTACCGTTTCACCATAATTTTTGATGGTGTATATATAGTCCACAGTCCATAGAACATTCTCAACTATAATATCACTACTTTTTATAAATAAAGAAAAATCCTGAAGTAACATTGTACATAGCCTCTTTCAGCAAAAAGGTAAGGTCTAGAGGAACATTTAGAAATATGTAACGACTTATTCATATTTGGTGTTCACATCAATTCAATAATAGTAAAAAAATGTGCAATCTTGTATATATTTATGGAAAATACATCACACCTTGTATTAGTCAACCAAATAGTTCTAAATCTATTTAGTGCTTAGCTATGTTTGTGATAATGTACAAATTTGCAAAATTAAATAATATTACAATATGACTGGAACCAAGTATAAAGGAACTATTGTATATATGAATGAATATATATCTTTGATATATAGTTATACATCATATTGTATACAATTATATAATATCGATACATTATATATATATATATATTCCCTTTTCTAACCTTCTTTAAAAATGTTTTACTCGAGCTGAGGCTCTTTAGGAAACATTGTCTCTACCTCCACAATGTAAGGGTAGGGTCTGCATACACATCACCCTTGACATACTCCCACTCATGAAATTATACTAAATTTGTTGTTGATATACATTCATGACTCCACATTCATCACACTTCAATTCACTACTTAAAACAATTTTCCTTCATCACACAATTAGGATTTCCCAAGATCAAGTAAGGACAACAACAATATACTCAGTGTGGTCCCACAAATGGGTCTGAGGAGAGTAATATGTACGCATACTTTCAAGTGTCAACGAGCTATAAGTTGGGAAATAGTGAGACTATTTTCCGAACAAGCTAGTTCCTCTTTATTCTTGGAAAAGGCAGGAACTTTAGGATTTGGCAAGACTTCAGTTTCATTTTTGAGCATGGAGTATACCTCCAACATGGATGGTCTGTCTTCCCATTTTTCTTGAACACATAATAGTGCAACTTGCATGTATCTCACTTGTTTACTTATTCGAAAATCATCTTGCAGTGATGGATCAATGAAATCCACTCCATTGCCTTTTTGCCAAAGTTCATATGCCTGATGAATTTTGATCAAATGAGGTTAGTAATTCTATTGTGTTCATACTGTATTCGAGATCACAAAATTTACTGTGTGTCCTTAAGGAATCGAATCCTCTCATTATATTTGAGGTTATGGATTTACTTCCTTACTATATATTAGCCAAAAGTTCTCCTCTTCATTACCTACGAGGGGGAGAAATGAACTTACGTATTCAAGAAGATTCAAATCGTTCTCGATGCCATATTCACATGAATTCTTCTTTCCACCAAGGATTTGCAACAACAGGACTCCGAAGCTATAAACATCATATTTCCTGGAGTATACGCCTCGTTTAACATACTCTGGAGGAACACAACCACTACAGAACACAAGCAGAGATGTTAAAAAGTTGGGAGTATGTATGTTAAGCAGGTAAACAATGGTTAAAGAGTCATGATATTTACTAAGTCCCAACAATCTTTCCAGTGTTTGCTTCATTTTCGTCTTTCTGAAAAAGTCTAGCTATACCGAAATCTGAGATTCTTGGCTTCATCTCGTCGTCTAGTAAAATGTTGCTAGCTTTCAAGTCTCTGTGAATTACTGTGAATGTTGAGTACTCTTGGAGGTATAATAGTCCTTGAGTAACTCCTCCTATAATACAAACACGCGTCGCCCAGTCTAATTTCAGACTCTTCACGGGGTCTGCATCGATCAGACAATCAATTCTTAGTAACTATATGTACGTTTTTGATACATTCTACGTATCTTAGACAAGTTCTCGAGATTGAAGTTCTCCGTTCCTATGTAAGCATTGTCAAGTATACTATGAATAATTTTATAATGAGTTAAGAGTTTATTATGCGCACCATAAAGGTAGAAATCCAAACTTCTATTTGACATGTACTCATAAATCAGTATTTTCTCTTCTTTTTCGATGCAAAACCCCTGAAGTTGTAGAACATTGACATGTTGTAACTTTGAAGCAAGTGAGACCTCATTCTGAAACTCTTCTACTCCTTGCTTGGAGCATTCTGAAAGACGTTTTACTGCGATTTCCTGTCCATCACTTAACATTCCCTGGGACAATAAGGAGTATGATTTAGAGGTTGCGGATCCTTCATGATCTAAATTTTAAGTTACCAATACCTTATAAACAGGTCCAAAGCCTCCCTCTCCAATCTTGTTTTTGATCGAGAAATTGTTTGTAGCTTCTTTTACTTGATCAAAGCTGAAAACTTTCAGATTACGACCTATAACCCTTTCGTTTAATTCCTCGATACCTATAATCAAAGGTAAAACTTTTAAGTTCCACTATATTCCGATTAGTCGTTTAAAAGAAAGAGTGACAAGGAATTGATATTAGTTACCTTCAGATCTTACAGTTTTCTTTTTTAAGATACAAAGTATTGAACTAATTACGAGAATGGTGATCGTGATCGTTGGCAAAAGAATTGCTAGTAACCTTCTCTTGCTACCGCGATGGTCTTCTCCTTCTTGTTGTTCTTCGTCTAACGCTGTAAACAAAAAGTGTGTTTTAGAACCTTGCACTGAAGCACATATTAAACAAGGCAAACCGCTCAATACATTTTTGAGCCTTGCTTCAGGGCTTAAGTGTTAGGGTTTTGCCTTGATTTTCTTACCATAATTGAAGATTTATTTTTCCTTAAAGAAAAGACAAAACATTACCATAAATGTTTTTTTCTTTTTCTAAAAGGAAAATATAATATTCTTTCATATTTGGTTTATTCTTTCCTTTTAGGAGAAGGTTTTGGATTAGCTAGAGTCCTTTTCTAATAAGAAAAGGTTTTAGGACTCTATAAATATAGGTTTGTTTCTTCTAACACAAGAACAATAACATCCACAATGTAGTCGTTTAAGAGTCTTGTTTATGGGGAGATTTATTCTCTCTAAAGTTTCAATGTTTTTCTTTATATTAGTTTTGATATAATAATATTTTGATTTTTAGTATAAGCTTTTTGTTATCTGATTTATCAACTATATAATTTGTAAATTGTAAGCTTCCGCATGACGCCCTAATCACCTTCATAACCCAACAAGTGGTATCAGAGCACATGGTTCAATGATCCAATGGTTCAATAAGATTGAAGAAAGATTCAAGTGGTTTCAAATCAATTTGCAACAACTTTGTTGATAAAGAAGATTTTTGTCAAGCTACATGTGGAGAAGAAGTTTCAACCATATTTTCAACATTCCTGTTGCTACAATTTTTAAGAATAAAAATAAAATATTTTTAACCCACTTTTAACCCATATATTTTAAACTTTATTTTTAACCATGACAAGCAACAGTGATGAAGATTTTGTGAAGACCAAGATTATCATGCAATGAAGAAGACAAATCAAGCTTTGTCAAGAAAATCCAACCAAAAGGGGAGATTTGTTAGGGTTTTGCCTTGATTTTCTTACCATAATTGAAGATTTATTTTTCCTTAAAGAAAAGACAAAACATTACCATAAATGTTTTTTCTTTTTCTAAAAGGAAAATATAATATTCTTTCATATTTGGTTTATTCTTTCCTTTTAGGAGAAGGTTTTGGATTAGCTAGAGTCCTTTTCTAATAAGAAAAGGTTTTAGGACTCTATAAATATAGGTTTGTTTCTTCTAACACAAGAACAATAACATCCATAATGTAGTCGTTTAAGAGTCTTGTTTATGGGGAGATTTATTCTCTCTAAAGTTTCAATGTTTTTCTTTATATTAGTTTTGATATAATAATATTTTGATTTTTAGTATAAGCTTTTTGTTATCTGATTTATCAACTATATGATTTGCAAATTGTAAGCTTCCGCATGACGTCCAAATCTACCTTCATAACCCAACATTAAGCTCACCTTTGACTTTTGACAACACAGTGTTTATATTTTGTGAAAATGTGTGATAGAGCTGAGTGAATCTTGAAATAAATAAGCAAGCTCTGTATGATGGTTATTCCCTTCCTGTGGATGTAAAACAATACTTCCCCGTCCCGTCCCAATTTAAGTGTCTTACTTTCTTTTTTTCATTTGTTCCAAAAAGAGTGTTTCTTTCTATATGTAGTAACTTCTTCAATTTCAACATTCTACGTGACAAGTCTACTGGAAGACAAACTATAAGAGAGATTTTTCAAAGGATTATGATGTAACCTGCTTTTGAAAGCTCCCAATCGACATCATCGCTAGGAATTTGGAATGCAGCAAAACCACGAAGCCCCTTATCCTTCGCGTAAGAAACTTTAGTTCTTATACCCTCAACATCATCATAACCAATCCAAAATGATCCAATAGTCACATAGTTCACAACATAAGTTGAGTTATAGACAGGTATGGCTCCATAACTTTTCATATATCTCTTGATGATTCTGTAATTCATCGCTCCATCGCTTGTTATTCCTGGACCTCTTGCAGGTGAGCTTACCATGTTATGATTTGGATTCACAAGCGTCCACGCATAACCATGGTATGCTAAGCCTATAACAATTTTATTGGCTGGTAAGCCATTCTTGATCCATTCCTTTATACCATAATCTGTATTTTGCGTGCTTGATGGATCATATAAAGCTGAATGTGCTCGTGTAACGTTGTTTTTTGAAGGCAAATAATAGTCATATGCTCTGAGATGAACCCAATCGAAGTTTCTAACAATTGTTTCTACTGGATATTTCATCGATTGATCTATTAACATTGGTGAATAGTATGCTCCCATAGTCAAGATCAATGAATTATTGGACTCAAAATTAATCGTTGTTCGCCACTCTTCAATGAATGTTCTCATATTAGTCATGTTTGCAGCTGTATTTGGATTGACACCATGAAGATCAAGCCCTTGAAATCCATATAGTCGAGCAGTTTTTATTGAACTTGTGATGAATGACTTTCTACGCGAAAATTCACTAGTCATCACGAAGAAGTCAGGGGATTCATCACTTCCTCCCCATATGGATAGAAGTGTTATAACTGATGGATTACTTTGTTTCACTGTTTTGGTAAAGGTTGCAATATATGGTTCATCAGAGTTATTTATGTAAACCTCGAAATTTGAAGTGTTGATATATGCAAAGGCAACATGAAGATGTGTGTACATAGTAGAAGGAATTTCAGGTATTGGAAACACACTGCCAGCATACCAGAACCCGGATTTTATCCAAGATGTTGTATCTGAAGAACTCGAAAAAGGAAGAACAAGTAGAAAGAGGATGGAGAATAGCCTTTTCGAAGACATTATGAAGTAAAAAGGCAATTTACTAGTTGAAAAAAGGAGGATTCGCTGAAGAGTTTTGTAGAGAATAGTTCAATCTTTTGTGCAATAGAAAAGAGTCCTTTAGAATTCCTTAAAATACGCTCTGATGAGGCTTGAGTATAAGAGGAGTACTTGAACAGAGGGTCGTCTAAGACTAGTGAAAATCGAATTGAGATGTTTAAGATTTCTTTGATATCAAGCAATAGTCTTTTGTACTACATGTCTTAATTTTCAATCATGTAATAAACTTTTTAGCAAAGGTCTCAATACTATATTGTTATTTACTAACAACTTAACTTTAAATATTCATTTTATCTCTAACATGATTTATATCCGAGATGACTTGTTCAGACCATAAGTTTCAAAAATCTTTCTTTATTTCTTAAACTTCGTGTCAAGTCAAACAACATCACATAAATTGAGACGAAGGGAGTAATATACTTGTTGGTAAAAGTCTCAAAACTATGTTGTTGATTTGCCTAACACCTTTGCTTGCAAAAAATGAATTGGTCAATCTGTAGTTTATGATGAAAAGTGTGTTTGGTTACTTTCATAGAAACTCCTGGAGTCCTGGTGCACTTTGGAAAGTTAATATAAATTTTGGATATTTGTTCTAGTCATGTTCACATTTATAAATGCATCATCCTTGGATATTTCCGTATATTTATTTCTTTATATTTTAATTTCGTTAATGAAAATATTGACTCCCTCCACTATAGTTGTACATACAATAATTCTTGATACCAAGAATCTATATAATTTCAAAATCAGCAATAACAATATACCCAATATAATCTTATAAATGAAGTCTGAAGAGTACAATCTTATAAAATAGAAACTTTAGGAAGATAGACAAGTTATTTCCAATAAATCAGTCTAAAATTTCCACCCCTCTGAACTTCTTGGTAAGTGCTTTGTGATAAAATCTTATGAAAGTCATATTATGTTTTGACAAGTGTAGCATCCTTGCATGTAAAGATCCTCTTGACTTCTATGCCACTGGCCCCAAATGTTGGGTTTGTAGGCAACAGCTTGTACACAAGATTCAATTGTGGTTCAATAGGTCATGTTCACATCTATAAAAGATTTTTTCATACTTGTCTACCCTCCACCCATCCTTGATCAACTAGATGAGCTTGGTTAAATTTTTAACCTTGATAGTTAAAATTGAACTATGGTTAAGTGATAATTGTTTGAACGCAATACATATGTCTTACATTTATTGATTTGGTATAAATACTGAATGTACTAAAATCAGGGATCTTAAGATATATAGTTGGTTTGATTCAATGTTTCCTTTTCTTTGTTGGTGTATAGAGATTATACAGTGATTATATACGATTATAGTTCTGTTTTGCGCTTGGAGCATTAATTAGAAGCAATTTTATCACAGTAATTATTCATGACTCCACATTCATCTTACTTCATTTCACATTTGTGAGGTGAAAGTGCTTTCCCAAAACTAATTAAACAACAACAATAACACCAAAAATGACTTTAGTGGCAAACTAACCATATATTGTGATCCAATAAAACGGTATGAGACTCATGACGTCTTAAGTTCATGTTCAAATCACAACAGAAACAATAATTTGTCATAGTGCCACAAAAGCTTACCCGAACAACATGGTTATCAAACTAGCTAAAAAAAATCAACATTTTAAGATGAAATTCAAAGATTTCACATAAGGATTTCCCAAAGTCAAGTAAGGAAGCATAGGCAAGAAGACCATTTGTGGGTGAAATTGGAATTTGAGAGGAATTGAAATTGGTTCAGACGCCGAGTATAAGCCCATTATCTGATGGGCCTTAAAAGCTTCTATCAACCTAATTGGGCTCACTCTAAGACTCCAGCCCATTTGTTCAGGACATTTCTTTACACTTTATATAAAAATTACTGCAATTCAAAATATTTAAAAAATATTATGATCATCTCAAAATCGACTTTTTAATAACATATTACAAGTTTTTCTACGTTTCTTAAGCTTCGTATCAAAGGAATTCCTCGAGTTCATGTGAGTCTAAATTTTTCTTATGAGATTATATATATAGTAGTGTTATATTTCTAAAAATTATCTAAATATAAATGTGTGAATTCAAATTCAAAGTATTATATAATATGATGATAATTTGGTGCACCTCTTTAAGTGGTTATTGATAGCACTTTTGGTATTTTCATTAATTTTTTTTATTTATTTTGCTTTATTCTTTCAAAATTTTCAAGTCTTTCACATTGAAAATTCCTAAAAGAAAATAGCACTATAAAAATGTGTATATTAAAGCTAGTAGTACCGGATGATATAACATACAATCATGGACTCAACCAATCTCAATACACTTTTTCGTAACATTGTATCTTCATTCTCTCAAAATTCTGAATAGCCCTTACTCCTTACATAGTCAAATATATTTGTATAAGATGAGATGACGAGTATGAGTTATTTAGAGATTTTTTTTAGTTAATAAAGTAATAAAATCAGCAACAAGAATGAATAAACTTTGTAAATTGCCGTACATATAACACATATTTTGCATCATCATCAAACAAATTAATTACATGTGGCTGCTGTTATAAGATTTAGTCAAATGATTTGTTAATTGATTCCTAATATGTAGTTTCCTCTATAATCTATAACCCTCAAAAGTCAACAATTACCAAATTAAATAACTCACCAAGATAACCTATTTTCACAAGAAACTATTCAAATTTAATTTCTATTATAACGTGACAAAATAGATAACGCTAGTCACCACATATGGTCATTTTTTCAAGAATCCATCAAAGACCAATCTTTTAATTGGAATGGTCAAGTTTATTTATGTATTATTTGAAAATAGGCTAATTTTATCATTGGTTAAACCTCTAATCTATTTAGGGACATGTTTTCACTAAGGTGAATGTGTGTCATATCCTATCTAATTATTTCTCTCCAATTCTTCCTCGTCTACCTCTATCTTTTCTTGGGCCTATCATTGTCAATCCTCACACCACTTCGTTGGGGCATCTAACTCCTATTCATGTGTACTTACCTTTCAACCCCGCTATCCGCATCTTGTGATCTACTATGTCACTCACAACTTATCATGTATATCCTCATTCTTAGACATATCTCTACTAGGATATCTACACATCTATCAAAGCATTCTCATTTTCGTTATTTCCATCTTTTGGATGAGTAAATTTTTCACTGACTAACATTTTGCCTCATACAACATAGTTTATCTAATTAACCACTCTATAAAACATACATTTAATTTGTTTAGGACATCGAACGTGAGCCTATATTTCATTCACCAATTCCAATACAATGTGTGACATTAGCGTTGATTTTCTTATTTCCTTGAATTATTGACCCAACATACTTGAAGTCCCCTCTCTTAGGGATGACTGGTATATGAATCATCAATTCCACATTTGCCTCATGTACCTCATTTTAGTTATGATCAACCTAAACTTTTAGACTCTAGGATTTGTTTTCAAGCATCTATAATATAGTTATGTCACGTGTCTTGTCAATCGATACTACATCATCTACAAATGATATTCATCATGATACCTACCCTTGAGTATAATATGTTATTTCTTCCATCACCAACGCAAATAAAACAATCTAAGAAATGATCGATCCCTAGTGCAACCCCATCTAATTTGAATTTTGTTCCTACTTTTAAAAGTTATGCCTTTAAGGAATTACCCTTCCGAATCGGATTAGATTCGAATTCAACTATATTTTCTCATACATTTCTCACCTTACAAACAAAATATTAAATAGTCGTCCAATGTTCTAATAAAACTCAAACTTTTAGATCGTGATCTAATATTCTCTCATAATTTTCTAAATTTGCTCAAAAATGAACTTTAGATGGTGATCTAAAAATTTCATAAGCTGCAAAAAAAAAAAGTTTACTAAATAATTATTTCAAAAAAGGTTAATGATAAAAATAAATTCGAAACAATTTGCAAACGACATATTCAAACATTTGCTTATAATACATAAGCAAATGTTGACTATTCTATTTTTAGAAGCATGAAAATTCTATCACTTTGTACTTTACATGTTAGTTAAAACTTAAAAGCCGCCGGTAGACAGTAATTAAATAATCTTTTAATTAACTCAATTCTTGAAACTTATATATATTCATAAATTCCAAGTCACAATTAACCTTCAATTCAATGGCTAATTTCATCAAACTTTTCTTTTTATTCTTCTTCCTCCAACAATTAATTTTCTCTAATGGCCAAAATAATGTTGTTAAAGGAGGCTATTGGTTTAGGGATAGTGGATTATCCTTAAACAACATTGATTCAACTCTTTTCACACATCTATTTTGTGCGTTCGCAAACCTTAACCCCCAATCGAATCAATTAGTCATATCACCAGAAGATCAAGATTCATTCAGACAATTTACGAGCACAGTTATGGGGAAGAATCCGTCGGTTAAAACTTTGTTGTCCATAGGTGGAGGGAGAGCTAATAGAACAGCTTATGGAGTCATGGCAAGAACACCAAATTCAAGAAAAAGTTTTATTGATTCATCAATAAAATTGGCAAGACAATTGGGATTTCATGGACTTGATCTTGATTGGGAATATCCTGAATCGACTATAGACATGACAAATTTAGGTACGTTAAATTGTGTGGTCATTTACTAATATGTTTGTTATTTTGGGATGAGGTGGGATCGGGGAATTTAATTATATGGTATATTTTTATGTTTTTTGGATTTTAGTGACTCGATTTTGGGTGTGCTTTTAGTATACTTTGTGAAATTAGATCTCAGACCTAACTTACACCCTAAAAGTTAGCTCAAAGAGAGGAAGATTGCTCAAGCCTTATAAGGAGTTCGCCCATACTAATATGTACATGGCCGGGTTGGTTCAGGTTTTTCAAATATCAAACTAAACCATTTGTGTTGGATTTTTAAATCTATAAACCAAACCAATAAAACTCGGGTTTTTCAACTTTGGGTTTTTTCGGATTTTTTTGGGTTTTTCGAATTTTTGGATTTTTTTCGATAAAATATTCATACAAACATATAATTTACTTGTACTTCAAATATTTCTTTAATCCTACCAAAAATACAACTATCTAAGGTGTTTCTTCAGAAAATAACACAAACTATTATATGAGTAATGATGCTAAAATATCCAACAAATAATAATAATAATAATGAAATCGCGTAAAACAAATATTGCAAATTAACAAGTCATAATGAAAATGATCATAATTTAAAAGTACTAAATCATGCTAAAATAAGTTTAATAAGTATTAGTTACATGACTAAATATTAAAGGAAATTAAAATTAGATTATGTATTTGAATATACCAATGTAAAACCATAGAACAAATATACAATATTATTGTCATTCTTAGCATTGAATTGATTTTTTTTTTTTTTTTTGCTTTAGTATTAATTTGATTTTGATTTAAGCTTTATTATAATTACCGACATCTGTGAACTATAATCTTTATTGAACTATTTAGAATTGTAAGTTTCAAACTTGACATAGTAATATATTAAAAGATAAAAACTATGAAAAAGTATAAAAAATATTTTAAAAATATATCAAAGTAAATATTTTTATGTATGAAATAAAATTTTAAAATTATATATATAATGTCGGGTTGGTTTGGTCTCGGGTTGTTTTTTTTTTTTTTTAGTTAAAACCAAACCAACCCAAATATAATTGGGTTTTTTTTTTCAATACCAAACCAAGTCAAACCAACCACTAGTCGAGTTTTTTTCCTCAGTTTGCGATTTAGTTCGATTTTGTACACCCCTACATACTGTGTGTCTCTCTCTTTCTTGCACACGTACACATACTCCTTTGTCTGAAATATTGAGTTGTGTTGTACATATCAATCATTATATGCTTCCTTTGTCATTGGTTTAGATGAAATTTGAATTCAAAACCTAACTCCACCGACTAATAATCTCCATATGATGAAATAATGATTGCGTGACCATCCAATTTAAAATGTACGATGGAGCACATTTGTAATTTCTTTAATTGTCTTCAATAGGTATTCTTTTAGACGAATTCCGTGCTGCCATCAACACAGAGTCAAGAAATTTCGGTAGGGCATCACTATTTCTCACCGCGGCTGTTTCCAACACACCCCGAGTCAATGGTTTGAACTATCCAGTTCAAGCCGTGGCTCGTAACTTAGACTGGCTCAATGTCATGTCATATGACTTCTACGGACCGAACTGGTCACCATCACAAACCAATTCACATGCACAATTATTTGACCCCGTGAGCCGCGTGAGCGGTAGTGATGGGACTACTTCATGGATTCAAGCAGGTGTTGCAGCACAAAAATTGGTTCTTGGAATACCATTTTATGGGTATGCTTGGCAATTGGTTAATGCGAATAATCATGGACTTAGGGCTCCCGCAAATGGTAAATCGAGTGCTGGTTCGATCGATGATGGATCGATGACTTATATTCAAATTAAGAATTATATAGTGCAAAATCGTGCCACAATAGTGTATAATGCAACGATAGTTGGAGATTATTGTTACTCAGGTAATACTTGGATTAGTTATGACGATACTCAAAGCGTTAGAAATAAGGTAACTTATGTTAAAGGTAGAGGATTGCGTGGTTACTTTGCGTGGCACGTGGCAGCAGACCAAAATTGGGTACTTTCTAAAACAGGTTAGTAATTTTTCTTCTTTTTTTTCTTCAACGATTTTATCGTTGAAAGAAATATTTAAGTATTTTTTAGCAGTAAAAAAAATTGTAGGAGCTTTTTACCTCCTTTTTTATAGTGTTTTTGGGTACTTTCTCAAGTATATTAGTAGTTTTTTTTTAATCTTTTCTTTGATTATCCACCGTTTATAAAAAGTACTTTTGAAAAGTAGATGTTTTCCTCATATTTTATTTAGTTTTTCTTTTTTTTTGTACTTAATAATAAAAAGACATCATTTTTATCGGTGTTTTGTCATGAGATTTCAATGAAGGGAAAAAGGACAAATATACTCCTGAATTATCATAAATAGTGCGTCTATATCCTTCGTTATACTTTCGGGTTGTGTATACCCTTACCGTCAATATTTTGGAACGTATATACCCTTAAAATAAACGGAGGGACACGTATCATGATCTTAATGGTCTATCCAAATTTAATTAGGCCATTAAGATCATGACACGTGTCTCTCCGTTTATTTTAAGGGTATATACGTTCCAAAATATTGACGGTAAGGGTATACACAACCCGAAAGTATAACGAAGGGTATAGACGCACTATTTATGATAATTCGGGGGTATATTTGTCCTTTTTCCCTTCAATGAATGCATGATCATATATATTGTTAATTTTCATCGATAATTTTGTGAAATTTTAGATATTATTAATGTTATAAAAGTTTGCTTGTCCTAAAATACCATAATATATATTGGAACTTTTCGAGTATATAAGAAATTTATTTTTTTTGTTTACTAATTTTAAATGTTGTAGTAACACATTGTGGAAAATCGTTTGTTTTATTTGGACAACAAAAGGAATTTTTGAATTAATAGATTATTGACTTCCAAGATTAATTTCATTTGCTTTATATTCTTAGTTATTTTTCTAATCTTCTACTACTTTTAATTCTTGCAGCTTCACAAACATGGGGAGCATCACCTCAAGCTGTGAAATGATGGAATATGTAATTGTGTTTAATTTGTCACGTAGTACTACTTATAATAAAGTGACAAATTATGTGAACCATCACATATAAAATAAAATAAATCCACGTATCATATTGGATGTTTTAGTTTATAAAAATTAAGTATCTTAATAAAATAAAAATAGATATTAATTAATTATGATACAAAATACTTATATATGTCCAAACAGTTATTATGTATGTATTAGTTTGGTGTTGTTAACACCCAATTTTGATCCTCCCTAATTATAATTAATTTTCGAGCCTTTTAATTTCCAAAACGATTTAAAATAATTGACTTAAAATTCAAAATATTTTTTCAAGTTAGTTTTTAAACAATTTTGTCAGTTTTTATAATTTTCTAAATAATATGGGTATATTTTTTGAATTTTATAAATGTTCGAAAAATCGTCTCAAAAGGTTGTTTAATTAAATATTTGGTTAGTTTTTACATATAATCAAATTAATTATTTTATTTCGTGAAGGAAAGAAGCTTATTAATTGATTATATTAATTCATCCTATTTAAATTTAGTGGAATTTGCTAAATCAAACTCGATGCGGCCAAATTCTCAAATTCAAAAGACCAATTTTGGGCCCTTTTTCTTTAATCCTCAGCGGCCTAAGTCCAATTCCAACCCACTTTTAATACACATACAGTAACAACCCGACCCAGACCCTTGTGCCATCATCTTCTTCACGCGCAAAGCAAAGCGAACCCAGAAACCAATCGCGAAAATCACGATCCAGCAGCTGTAACGTGTGAGCAGCCCCAACGGCCTTATACGCGCCTCGTCTCCTCCACGCGAAGACGAGTTCACGGCAATACACGGCGTGAGCAGCGCGAGTTCACGGAAAAGCATTCACGCCGTCAACAAACAGCTTTTTTGTGTCTCCCTCTTCTTCCAGCTTTAGTCGTACAACAGGGGAAGTGTCGTTCCAGACCAGCCAGCCGTGTTTTCCGGCCTTGGCTCGCGTGGATTGGTGCCACGTCGAGTGTCAAGGACAAAGGATCGATCAAGATCGTCCGCGTCCCTTTCAACTTTTGAGGTTGCTGAAAATTTGGATTTTTCTCATACCAACGACAGCTTTGTCTCGACTTTGGGGGCAAGATTTTGAATTTAGGGTGAAGGAGAATCCCGATTTTACCCCAACCTTCTCCGAAAATTCACCCGCCTCTTCCAAATCGTGAGCTTTAATTTCCCACCTATATATAACCCCTTTTTAGTCATTATTAGGGGTTGGAGATTTCTTTTTTTCGGACAAAAGACAGAGAATACTTTTAAGCGAAAATAACTTAGATATACTGGATACATTTTTCGGGATAGAGAACTTGCTCGGATTTTGTTTTAAGTTCCTTGTTTGTTGTTCGTGTTTCGGTTCTCACGGTGGTAAAGTCATCCTTAGCTCGCTTGTCTTCGGTTCGCTGCATTAAAAAAAGATAATCATTCTTCCTCCGATAGCCCCCTCTTCCTCCCTTTCCCTATTATGTTCTGTTAATGTTGTGAAATCGCTATTCTGTGGCTGGTTTTGTTGAGGTGTATAGTTGAGGCTCGGAATTAGCTTAATATGTTGTTTTCCCTGTTAAACACTTTAAAGGTCTTGGTTCTCGAGTTGTCTTTCCTTGTGGGTTGTCTGTTTTCTTAAGACTAGTTGACTGAAGTTTTCTTGATGTTTGGAAGTTTTGTGTAATGTTTTATGCTCGCTTAGCTTTCATGTCTCTACTTTGCCTCATTGAAATTTCATAATGTCATAACTCCACTGGTTATTCGATTTAAGCATCTGTTCTGTTGAGATTTTTCTTGAAGAACGCCTTTTTTCTTTCCTGGCAAAATTGAAAACCTACGTTACACCATTTGGGATCATCTCGTAGTATGGAATTGTTATACTTGTTTAGTGCTCGGCAATTATATGTTGCTAGGATTTATTCATTCATTTTGGTTAGCTGATTGTTTGACCATGAACGCGAAAGGGTTCTCCTGTTAGTGATAAGTGTGGCTTCATATTATGGATTATACTCTTGTCATCTTAGTCCAAGTTTCGTTCCTGTGTTCCTCGATTTAAAATGGTTTGATCTTTGCCTGTTTGATAGAGTATTAGTCCACCATAAAATTTCCTGTGCATCAGCTTAATTAATATTTATTCCGTCTAGTATCTATTAATTGTTTAATGATTCGCAGTTTAAATTTTTTTTTTTTCTAGTATGTTGTTGTGCTAATTAAACCATAGTAGTCCCTCTTATTTTCATTTAGTTTTACAGTAAACTCTCTGCTATGGAATACTTGTTTCCATGTTAGCAGAATGAGTTATTTTTTTTAATACTATGGCCTTTTTGTTTTTGTTTTATTTATTTATTTTTTATTTTGTTGCCAGTGATTTGATTAAACAGCTCTCGCCTGTCTCAGTTTTAGATGACTCATTACAGTTGAATTAATTGTTTCAAATTTTTATCATCATTAGCGTTCTGCATGTCGTATTTTGAATTATTTTAATGTTGTACAAATGAGCTTCAGGGCACAGTTTACGGGTGACTGAATTATTTTAAACATAACTAACGTTGTTCTCTGCTGCTTACTGTCAATTGTTCGCTATATTATTCAATTTTCCTTTATTTTGTTTTGCTTTGTTTGAAACATATCTAGTTGGTTTCCCTTGAATGCTTCACTTTTTTTTTTCCTTCCTAAATTGGTGAATCATATTATAGTTGGAAATTACATATTGAGATGTTATTTTTTTTTTTTTGCAAGTACTAATCCTTATTTTTTTTTAATTTTGTCGCATATGATACCCTCCGAGTCTTCCTGGACTCTATTCCCTTGCCCTCGCACATCGAGAGAGCCATAAAGTCTCAAACTCCTCCTTCCGAGTCAGCCAGCCATAAAAATCAACGAACAAGTCCCAGAATTGAAAGAGTATGCAATAGATTGGAGAATTGAAAATTTGGGCCAAAGGCCCACTCCTTATTTCAAAGCTGTATTTTGTTACCTTTGGGCCTAAGTTCACTTATCTACTATCTCACTAGAATTTAGGACAGGTGAAAATTGGGCCTAAGGTCTAAATAACATTTTATTATATGTTAGTTTAGGACAGGTGTAGGCAATTCAAATGGGCCAAAGGCCCAAAACGAAATGGGCCCAAATACTGGTCTAGGCGGACAGGAAAACCAAATTTGGGCCCAATTCTCTTTTCCTTTTTGCTTTATTATGTTCATTTACTGGTTAATATTTGTTGTTGATCCTAAGGTCGGAAAAATTCAAATCCCCGAAAGACACCCATTTTGACTTAACCATTTAACTAAATCGGTCTTTTAAAATGAACTTAAAGAATAATTCTGATATTAGTTCTACATTTTCCTCTTTTTCCTTCTAAAATGGCTCTAATTATAAAAATTGTTCATTTCAAACTAAGTTTAATTATTTTTAGCCAAATATTTAATTGTCGGATAACTGCATATTAGAGGGCATTTCAAATGCTTTCAAACCCTTCCCGAAATGCTAATAAGAACCTCGAACCCCTTTAAATATTTTTCAATTGATTTCCTGTTTTAATCTTTTGAAAAAAAATAGTTTTCTTGATTTTACTTTAAAAATTAAGTAATGACTCTTAAAATCAGTCAAACATTATTTTCCTTATAAAACAGGTGTAACATCTGATATATATTAATTTTTGTCTTAATCACAATCACTAACTTCACTCATCAGTTATTATCACTATCATTGTCGATTGTCATCAAAACTACGTATTTTTATCACAAAGTCACCACAATTTAAATGCAATTAGTATTACTAGTCATCAATGTACAACAACCACCATTAACCATCTACATTAATGCATGCTATCGTCGATCGTCATATAATTATTACCGTCAGTTATTTTCACCAATCACCGCTTTATCATCTCAATATCATCACCCGTAACATAGATTAAAAGGTTTATAACATCATGTAAATTAAGATTTGGTGTACCAAATCATCTCTACGTACCCAAAAGTGGTCACGATAATGAAAGTTTAGCTATTATTTGAAATGTAATTGAAAAGTAGTTTCTTTTTAAAATAGAAATTACTAATACTTGGACAAAAAATTATCTAATAGTTAAAACACGAAATAATTTCATCAGAAAATATAGGTAAAAGTCTAAAATGGTAGAGTTCTAACTTCTAGGAAGTTAAAAAATAAGTTCTACAAGTGACATTTCACATTCAATATTATATCGTCCTCGATCAGTCCTCACCATTCAACACACCTCATCTTCACCTCCATCCCTACCCATATGTGAACAAATGTTAAAAGCAAAGTTGTATATTGCTGAAAATTGCACAAGACTTTGATTTCCAATAGCTGTCCATGATTTTCTTTGATTCTTTTTACTTATTTTCCAGAATTATAAAAATATTGTAGTTGACTTTAGTCAGGCAACATTTAAAGTCAACTATTCTCTGTTGACTTACCGTAGCATGCGTTGTTGCCAGTACGTGAAATTTAATTAATATAAGAAAATTAAATTAAAAATTTGACTAAAGTGGCCATCAATGGAAATAATAAATAAAATAAAACTTCTACGACTTATTCGCTCTCTACCACGTATCCTATTTTTTTTGTAGTTTTTTTCATTCAAATTATTGATATGTGACGATATAGAACGATACAATCTATTCAAATACTATATTCATTAAAACAATGCAGTAAGATATCATACAACATAATATTAATACAATGATACGATACATTAATTATGAAACAATGCGTAACAACCATCAATAGAAAGGAGTTTGTTTGCACGACTAAAAGAGAGTCTGAAGTAGGATCGGAAATTAACTTGATAAGATTGAGAAGCAGAAAGCCACTGATTTTTGCTCTACCTCCTAAGCTTAAATCCACTTTCGATTTATAATTTCATTGTTTGTATTTTCTTTTTAATATTAAACGGAAAGAATAAATCAGGAAAAATAAAGTTCAATCGAAATACACTATCATTATAACAACATAATATAACGATAGTATTATAGTACTCTATGATATAGATATTTTCTAAAATAATTGTTGAAAGAAAATGTCACATCATTTTTGAAAAATAATAATAATATGACGTATTTTTTCTATCTTTCTTCGTGGAATTTTGGACAGGACCAAAATCATTGACGTGAAGGGTAAGTCGTCGGACATTACATTTTAAATAAAATAATTAAAAAAAGAATATACTCTATTAAAATAAAACAAATTGTTCATGCATTTAAATTTGTCTACTAAAACTTTACGACTAATTAAAAAAAATCCAGCATGCAAGGACGACTTTGATTAGTTTTACAAGTCGTTTATTGTTTTTCCAAGTCATGAGGTAAATTTCTATCATTAGAGAAATTTACAAGAATATAAATACGAGTTTAATTAAATATAATGTATGCTAATGTTGAAATTATATTAAAAAATTTAATAAATATTAAATTTGAACCATAATTTTTAAAGTTCAATAAGTATAGTTCTAAGAAATTTAAAGAGTTTATATCCCAAATTCGCCTCTCTGAAAAAATAATAGCATAATTAGAAATTCTTGTATTGTATAACTTCATGACCCTTCATGGCATGTGGTTCCTCCACTAGGAAATAATTAATGTATTAAGTGTTACAATAAGTTAAATTATATTGAGATAGTATAATATAGAACTACTCACATTGTCAAAGATCAATTTATTTTTGTGTCCTAATATCAACATTAACATTAAAGTTCGACTAGTCCGAATTTAAATCAAAAAATACTTTCTATCAAAATATTTTTTCATTGTTTCAGTATTTAAATATGAGACTTCTGACTAGAGTAGGTCCATCCTTCACTAACCCTTGGTGGTCAACTAATTCGCATTCGCACACAAAAGACCATAGAAGGGGGAATCACTCCTTATCAAAAAAAGAGAATCCATTTTTCGAATATGAAAACTCGAAACCTTTGATTAGGAATATTATGTCCCTTCACCACTATCCCTTAGGTGGTCAATGCCTCAATATATATAAGTTAAATGCCTCTTTAATGAGTTAATGTACTTCATTCTATGGCATTGATCAAAAACATTGCCATTCTTCTATTCTTACACACAATTCTTCAATCCCAACTACACAAATCAATAGCATTAGATCAAACATGGATAAAAGTTGGTTATTGGCAATATGACACAACAAATCCTTCCAATATCCAAAGCATAAATTCATCTCTTTACACACACATCATATATGGCTATGCTGAAGTGTCCTTCAACTCATCAATAGATCACATGATTGTCACAACATCAAATGATGAGCAACTTAGAAACTTTAATAACATTGTCAAAATGAAAAATCCATCAATCAAGACAATTTTATCAATAGGTGGAAATGATCAATCTTCTTATGGATCAGAGATGTACCTATTAATGTCAAGCACATACTTCACTACAAGAAAATATTTTATTGACTCATCCATTGAAATTGCTCGATTATATGGTTTTGATGGACTTGATTTCTGCTGGATTTGGCCTACTTCATCGCAAGACATGTCGAATTTGGCTACCCTTTTGGATGATTGGAGAGTAGCTATTGATCTAGAGTCAAAGAAGTCAAAAAAAACGCGACTTATTTTGACCATGGCAAGTCAATACACACCATTTATTCAAGATTTGAGCTTTCCAATTGAGTCAATGAGGAAAAACTTGGATTGGATACATGTTTTTGCATTTGATTACTATAATCCAGGGACAACAAATTACACATCCCCTGCTGCAGCATTGTATGGTGATTCAACAAATGATACTTTGAACACTGATTATGGGATTAACGTTTGGATCAAATCTGGTTTCCCTAGTGAAAAAATTGTGTTAGGATTGCCATTTGTGGGCTATGTATGGACATTGGTTAGTCCAAAAAATAACCAAATTGGCGTGGAGGGAACAGGGCCGGGGCCAAAAGATCCTCTGTATGGTACTGAAGGTGAAAAGGAGCCATTCGCGAGTACAAATGGTATATTGGACTTCAATAGTATCAAGAGAGACATGATAAAATATCGCGCTAAAAATTCAACATATAATTCAACTTATGTGATGAATTATGTCTCTATTGGTACAACTTGGGTTGGTTTTGATGATGTTGAGGCAGTGAAAACCAAAGTTTCTTATGCAAAAGAGAAGAAATTGAAGGGATATGTGGCATGGCAAGTTTCATATGACTATACCTCTATTCTTTCTCAGGCTGCTGCATTAGGTAATTTCTTCTCTTTATATGATTTTGCGCAATTCTTATCTCATGTTGAGGCAAATCTAGAGTACAATATACTAAGAACTTCATTAAGTATATACATACATATTTGACTGTGGACCTAGTTAATTATTGACTTGAGGTCATTGTAAGAACCTAACTTTAAATCTTGGATCTGCTTCTAACCTCATGAGCTAGATTTTGAGTTAAGTCAGACTCAACGTCCATTTCTTATTATGATATCAGAGCTAGAGTTGTCTCAATGTTGGGTCAACGTAGTTTGTTGTTTGCCCTACATTTGGCAGACTTGGGCGTGCGAGGAATGTTAGAATTCCCACATTGATTTTGTGAATGGGTGACTTACTCTATTTATATGAATTTTGGGCGACTCTTACCTCATGAACTAACTTTAAGGTTGAATATTTGACCTAAAATCCTTATTTTCGTTAACAAGAAATTCACTTGTCCAACTAATCTGAATTAACCTCGATCCGATAAGGCCAATGTCTCAACAATTTGTGTTTTTTTCATTGTTAGAAGTTAAAGATATACAAGAAGTGGGAGCTATTGATCAATCAGCTAGTATGCAGAAGAAGAAAAAACTCAATCGATTGATTCTCATTTTGATTCCAATGGTATCTCTATTGATGTTGATGTTGCTTATCTTTACACTATGGTGTCTTCGAAGGAGAAAAATACTTAAATTCCGAGGTAATTCTTTAAATTGTTATTCTCTCACTTTATTTATTTACAATCGTTCGTCAATATATGTCTTTCTTTTCTTTTGAGTTGAGGGTGTATCAGAAACAGTCTCCTCTACCTTGTAAAGGTAAGGGTAGGGTAAAATCAATGTACATCCTACCTTCTCTACATTGGATATGTTATTGTTGTTCTCTGTTTTATTTATGTGTCACTATTTCCTTATTAGTTTGTTAAAAAAGATATACACACTTTTCTATCATTACAAATTTCTAAAATTATTCTTTCCTTCTTTTTTAAGTGCCAAGGAACAAAATTGGAAGCAACAATAATGAAGAAAAAGGAGATGAAGAAACTAGGACATTGCAAATATTCACTTTTGATGAGATGAAGGAAGCTACAAATAATTTTTCAGTTGAAAATGAGCTTGGAAGAGGTGGATATGGACCTGTTTACAAGGTACATCAACATTTTGTTTCATTTTAGAAAAAAATGATAAGTTTTTCCGAAAGCACTTTTGAAATATTGACCAAGCACAAAGTACTGTTCTAATATTTGTAAATGTGCATTTCAAAATAATTAGTCAAAACAAATTGGTAACTCCTCACAAAAACACGTATGTCAAAAAACACTTTCAAAATAAGTAGTTCTTGGGTGAAAGTTTAGTCAAACAGGCTACTATTAGTCCAAATCGAGTTGAGCCGGTTCATGGTTTTCTTCTTTTGATGTCCACTAGATATTTGGTTATTTCTTTTCACATTACATAAGACTTATTAAAAGAAAGAAAAAAATACTTCATATAAAATATTTTCTCATTTTCATGACTTAAATCCGAGATGTTCTAATTAACCACCGAAGAATCTTATCCATCCTAGCCAACATGTCACGTTATACTAACAACATGTACACCATAGTCAACTCTTTCATTTCACACTAAAGTCTCATGAAAGCAACTAATCAAATTGCCATATAATATTACTTTTTCCAAGTCTAATTAAAAAGTGAAAATTAAGCTAACTATATAGTTTGATTAATAGCTTTTAAATATCATTTTTACTTGCAGTTTTCCTTTTTCTTTACTTTAAGATTTCCAAATTATCTTTTATATACATGTACCAATTTTATTGTATTTTTGAAATCAAGCATTTCTTAATTAATCCATATAGGGAAAATTGAGAAATGGGAGAGAAATAGCAGTGAAAAGGCTATCAAAGACTTCATCTCAAGGATTTGAAGAATTTGAAAATGAAGTGATTCTTACAGCAAAATTACAACATATAAATCTTGTAAAAGTTGTGGGATTTTGCATTGAAAATGGAGAAAAAATGTTGATCTATGAATATATGCCCAACAAGAGCTTGGATTACTATATTTATAGTAAGTCATTCTTTTCCCTTTTTTTTTCCATGTTATATTGAGTTTAATTTATATACATCATAAAAATATTTTTACATTATCGTATGGGCAATGTATTTATTGAAAAATAATCAGTGTTTGAATATTCGTTAAACAATTAACTATTTTTTGATGATAAAATATAGAATATAGATCAAACTCCGATTATCTATATAACTAAATATATACTAACAATTTGTAACTATGTGTTTTTTCATCAACTTGATTTGTATTTCCACATGTAGATCAAGTGAGAAGATTAGTGCTAAATTGGGAAAAAAGAGTGCAAATAATTGAAGGCATTATTCAAGGGCTATTATACCTCCAAGAATATTCAAGATTAACAATTATCCATAGGGATATAAAAGCCAGTAATATTCTATTGGACTTACAAATGAAACCAAAAATTTCTGACTTTGGAATGGCAAGAATTTTCAAGAAGGATGCAGTTGAAGCAAATACCAACAGAATAGTTGGAACAAAGTAAGTATTATACATATTTTTTGAAATTAAATTTATATATATACATTGATTGAAGAAAAATAATCGGTGCACAAAACACACCATGTTCACGTAGGATTTTGGAAAGGGTTGACACATTAAAGAGATGTAGACAGTTTATCCTGAAACTAGCATGTAGCATCAGTAATTGATTTCACAGCTCGAATCTTAATTTTCCATATATATTTATTTAATTTGTAATGTGTTGTAGGGGTTATATTCCACCTGAATATGCAATTGAAGGCAGATATTCAACAAAATCTGATGTTTTCAGTTTTGGAGTACTTCTTCTTCAAATCATAAGTGGGAAAAAGAATACTTGTTACTATGGTCCAGATGACAATTTAGACCTTCTTGATTATGTGAGTTATGAATATAAATTCATATATATTATTGAGATTTAATTTATATATACCAGTAATTAATTAATACTAAAAATAATAATACAGGCATTTGAGATGTTTAAAGATGGTGAAGGCATGGAATTTATGGATCAATCACTTGATGATACAACACATTCTTGTAAACTATTGAAATGCATGCAAATTGCATTATTATGTCTCCAAAAAAATCCATTGGATAGGCCTACAATGTTGGAAATTTCATCTATGTTCAAAAATATTGAAAATTTAGTTATGAATTCCCCAAAGAGGCCTGCATTTTCTACCAGACAAGATGAAGATCAAGTTGGCAATAATATTCCAAATGGAGAATTAGACATTGACAATGCAACAATTACACAATTGGTTGCAAGATGATATATGCTACTCTTTGCCATGTATTTAATCTGATTAGCAGGTAATTTATCTTATTTTTGAAATTATGAATCCCAATTATATATGGATGTTGACTACCTTGTCGTATTTATTGGTGATTTGAAGTGTAAGGATCATTTATCTATTCTTCCTGTCTCACTTTACACGAAGGTGTTACTATTTGAGCAGTCAAATTTTTTTCTTTGACAATATATTTTCAAACTTCTAATTTATAAATATTATAATTCATTAGTTACATCGACTTGTAGTATTTTTTTTATTATGTAATTTTTTATTTAATCTAGATCCAAATTCGTCTTTTGAGTTAAGGGTCTATCAGAAATAATTTTTCTACCCCACAAAAGATAGAAGTAAAGTTTGTGTATATCCTACTCTCCCAAGGCCCATGCTCCAATTATAGAATTACACCTGAATATGTTGTTTTTGTTGTGATATCCGAATTAGTAGTCAAAATTAAATATTTTGACCTCACATTAATTAATCTAGATTTATGTCGTGTAAATCTATTAAAAAGAAACTATTTCCTAGTAGAATATTCATGTTGTTTTTGTGGTGATATCTGAATTCGTAGTTAAAATAAAATATTTCGACTTTACATTAATTAATCTAGATTTGTGTCCAAAAAAATCCATTGGATAAGCCTACAATGTTGGAAATTTCATTTATGTTCAAGAATATTGAAAATTTAGTTATGAATTCCCTAAGAGGCCTGCATTTTTTCTACATGTAGAGAAGATGAAGATCAAGTTAACAATATTCCAAAATGGGGAAAATAGATGTTGACAATGCAACAATACCCCATTGGTTGCACGATGATATACATTGAAAGTGTAAAGAATTTTTTGTTTTATTAATTTATTTTAATTTGATTAGTAGGTTGTTTGTCTTATTTTTGAGATTACGAATTTCAATTATTTTTGGACAGTGATCACCTTGCCATATTTATTGGTGACTTGATAGTGCAAAGGCTATTTACTTCTTTCGACCCATTTTATGTAAGTGGGAGAGGGAGTGAGCTAGCTTCTTTGATTTTTAATTCTTTGATGTATATTACTATCAGCCATTTGTATTTGTTTTGTATTTTACTACTTTGTTGTCTCTTTTCTTACCATCTTGCATCAAAAATTTCCCTTTTAAATCGAGGGTCTTTCGAAAATATCTTCTCTATCTCACAAAGATAGGAATAATTAATGTTTGCGTACATCCTACCCTACACAAATTAACCTCCATATCCTACCCTAGAACAAACAATTTTGAAGCTAACCAGGGTGGATAGAGTTACTATGTTGCTGGTGGAAGGTGACAAGTATCTCGTGGAATTAATCGAGGTGTGGACAAACTAGCCCGCAGTACACCATGATTGTATATAAAATAAAAAAGCTACACAAGATATTCAAAAATATTGTATAAAGTTAAAACTTACCATTCATATTCATCCTTTACATGTCTTGTAATATTTGTAGTCTCCTTCTTGACCTTCAACAAGCTCCTCTGGCTCTCTCTTTTCAGTATAACCAAAAGTGTCCATCTCATTTTTTTTATAAACCTAAACAAGCAAATCAAAAGAAACTTGAGCAACATATACTAGACACAAATTTGGTATAGTTACTTCTTATGTTAGCACTAAAGTTTCCTCGATGTACGGATTCACCAAAAGAATCGAACTATAAGAATTTATTATATACATTTTTATCTTATATTCTAACTACTTTCACGACTTGAACTAGTGACCTTCCGATCTCCGGGTAATCCAAAGAGAACAAATATGTTTGCTTACGAGTTTGACAAAATTTAATTCTATTATTAGATACGCATAAATTATCAACTCAGGACTCAATAAAGTTTTATTAGATTTCCTTTGGACATACTATGTCCAGAATGAATTAATATATGGCAATTTTTGGGTGAAAAAAAATACCTTAACTAGTTTAAATATTAAATTATATTTCATATTTTTTTTATAAAAACATACATTGAAATAATTAAATATTATTTACAGAATTAATAATCAATCACAACTCCAATTTCAAAATATGAAGAATTAAATGCACGTAAAAAGTTAAAAAGAATTCAACATCTACTATATAGATAACAAGAACAAAAATAATTCAGTGAAATCACATTAAGTGAAGTCTACGAAGGATTAGAGTGTACGTTGTACTTATCATTACCTCGAAGAGGTAGAGAGTCCTCAATTTAAGTACATCAAACTTGAGTAAAAAAAATAAATAATGATGAAACCATAACTATTAGTGTGTCAATAAGAAAAGTAGTATAACGACTGGAAAAAAAAAAGAAATAATAATAACAACTAAATTAATCAAACACAATACACAATATACATCTATTATATAGACATAAAAAATAATAAGTTTCACGCCCCTCGACCCTACCTAGCTTCGCCCCTCTATTTGAACTCATTGTTTTCAAGTGGTGTATATATATACACACACACACACACACACACACACACACACATATATATACTAGGTAATTTACCCGAATAATCTTTCTAAACTTTTGAACAACTTTTCCAATAATCGACTGTCATAAGAAAAAAATAAATTTTAGTAGGTTCTAAAAATATTTCAACAGAAATTAAATGATTTGACATTATCATATATCTAAATAATTGTAAATATATATTGAATGATTAAAAATATCTTGACGTCTAATCATTTTTATCTTTTACATAATTTATCATAATATATGTTTGATGATATAATTGTGTTGTTAAAACTGAGTGATGTTTTTATGTAGCGATTAAACATAATTTTTTCTATTTTTTTGTACATGAAAAATATAGAATTTGATAATTTTATGGTTAGAATAACTCCTTGTGGAAAAAAAAAATTATTCAAAAGTTTTTGATAATCAATATTAGTTATAAATAAGTTAAGACCGTTAAAAATGTACACCACAACAACATAAATTAATTTTTTAGAGACAATCTACTTGTATGAGGTCAAACGTTCACTACTTTTCATTATTGTTACTCTAACAAAATTTATAGAAGGAGAAAAATTAATTTGAAACAACAACAAAATAATATTGTTGACTCCTTTAGAAATTCATTCTCTATTAAATTGCCGCTTTGAAGACCCTTCTAGATGCTTAATCAATGCAACTTTACGACTTTTTTAGAAATATATATGTATAATTGTTTCATTATGAAAGTACAAGTAGATCAAAATGTTGAATTCTAAACTTATGTTAAAGAAATATTCTCGAACATTAAAAAATTAAAAATGAGTCTAACCTAGATAACTCAAATACACAGCAATAACTTGGGACATAAAGAACAACAAATCTATGTTAATAGACATATCTTTTGTAGTTTAAGATATTACTTTCATTTAGAGCAGGTTTTGTTTCATATTCTTCAAATTAAACTTGCCGAAAATAGTCATACCTCACACAAAAAATATTTAGAAAAGTTGATTGAGAAGGAAAAAAAGAAAAACATTAAAAGGATGAAAATTTTGTCCAAGTGAATTCTTGTCACTGAAAAAAACTATTAGTTGCAACTATTATAGGCATTGGCAGCGATTAGTTTTGCCACTAAAACGATCTTTTAGTGGCAACTATTCTACGCATTGGCAGCGATTAATGTTGCCACTAAAACACACTTTTAGTGGCGACTATTATAGGAATTAGCAGTGACTAATGTTGCTACTAAAATCTACTTTCGTGGCAACTATTATAGGTATTAGCAGTGACTCATGTTGCCCTAACACATTTCTTAGTGGCGATTATTATAGGTATTAGTGGCGACTAATGTTGCCACTGAAACGTTTTTTCCGTGGCGACTATTATCAGCATTAGCAGAGACTAATGTTGCCACTGAAACATTTGTTCCATGGCGACTATTATAGGCATTAGCAGCGACAAATGTTGCCACAAAAACACTCTTTTAGGGCGATTATTATAGGTATTAGCGGCGACTAATGTTGCCACTGAAACATTTTTCCGTGGCGACTATTATCGGCATTAGCAGACACTAATGTTGCCACAAAAAGATACTTTGGCGACTATTATAGGTATTAGCACTGACAAATGTTGCTACTAAAACATTCTATTAGTGGCGACTATTGTAAGTATTAGCAGCGATTCATGTTGCCACTAAAACATTTTTTAGTGGCGACTATTAGAAGCATTAGCAGCTACAAATGTTGCCACTAAAACATAATTTTTAGTGGCGACTGTTATAAGTATTAGCGGTGATTAATCTTGTCACTAAAACAATCTATTACTGGCGACTATTATAGGTGTTAGCAGCAACTTATGTTGCCACAACATTTTATATATATATAACTAGTAAAATTACCTGCGCCTCGCTTGGAAATTTAATGTTACGAAATTTATAAAATAATACTTATAACCTATTAGTCATTTAAAGTAAAACACTACAAAGGAAGTGGTAATTATAACATCTTATCATTCATCCTTCAATCAATCATCTTTAATTTGATTTTATAATTTATCATTTTGCTTCCAGAAAGTTTTACTATTCGATATTTTTGAGGAATCAAATGCATCAACCGGTAATATTAAATATTCTAATAAATAAATAATCGTTGGTGCAGAGATAAATAAATTGTAAAAGGTTGAAAAAAGTGAACAAATATTCTAATTCTAACGTATAGAAAGTTCAGCACTACCTTTTGTTTTACATATATCCTTTTAAAGTTCTCATTTAAATGTATCATAAGTAATTATTAAAATAAAAATTAAAGGAAAAATGTATCATATTGGACAACAATTCAACTTATTACATATACTTGAAAGGGAAAATATTACGCAAAACTATTTAGTTTGTTTTGGTGTTTTTTAAAAATCAACAAATCAAAGTGATGAAGTTCAATTTGAAACTACACTACTATTTCAATCACAGTGTCGAAAACATATCTATTACTTCAAGAAAAGTATTTACAACTTGCAGTAAACTTGAGAAATTTGTCCATACTTCATATTGATTATGAACAATTAATTTATTGTGTAATTATCTATTTCTTTGGGATTAAAAGATGTTGCAGTCTAGTCATATTCCTTTATAGGTCATCCGGCACATCCTTGAACTTATGTCAAAAGTTTATCAATTTTTGTCTTCTTTTTCTGGTTCACTTCACACATCAAGGTGCGATGAAGTTTTTAAGATCTTTATGTGTTTACAATAACATATCAAATTTGAATTTTGTCTTCAAGATATGGTAGTACAGATTTTTAAGGAATTCTTTTACTCTACTTTCAACAATTTTAGTAGTAAAACTTGCATAAATACTCAATTAACGTGTGTTATTTAATATGTACTAACAAATACTTATAAAAATAATTTTGAAGAAACATAAACAACAAAGTTTAAAAGATATAATCAAAAACAACAATTAATAAAATAAGCATAAATTAATGACTGTAAAAAATTTTACCAGGATTTGTAACAATAGAATGAAACAGAAAGAAAAAAATCGAGCCCACTAAATGCATAGTATACCCTTAAGAAAATTATTTCCCTCTAGTACCCGAGGTTTAAAGGAATATATCCTCTCAGGATAGGACAATTCTATTCGCCAGTGTATTGATACAAAAAACAATGGTGAAGTGAGTCACTCAACAAGAGCAAAGTACACAAATATTTAACTATGCAAAAGAAGAAGAAGAAGAAGTTCAGAATTTTTGTTATTTTAAAATGAGAGGAAATCCCTATATTTATAAAAAATAAAAAGTAGTGTGAACAAATATTTATTGTACCTTATTAGAAAGGTTACAACTCTTTCGAAAAGGTTCCAACCTTTCATAAAAGTCACAACTTTTCATAAAACTCGCAACTCTTCAAAAAAGTCACAACTTTTCATTAAAGCGGAAGGCTAGTTTTGAAAATAAATAAATTAAAAGGGAATCCTAGATTATGGTGGTGCCACATAGGCAGGCTTAAGGTTCTCTTTTATATATATGACTAGTTAAATTACCCGCGCTTCGCGCAGTAATTTAATATCACGATATTTATAAAATAATACTTAAAACCTATCAGACATTAAAACTAAAACACGATATTATCTTACACACAAGATTACGTAGTAACAAACATTATTAATGTAAAGGGAAATGAAAATTATTACATCTTATCATTTAGCCTTAATAACATAAGCATAAATGATAAATTAATGATTGTAAAAATACATATTAGGATCTGTAACATAAGCAATAGTGTTAGTGAGGCACTTAACATGAGCAAAGTATATATACAATTATTTAATTGTGAAGAAGAAGAAGAGGAAGAGGAGGTTCAGAATTTTCGATGTGTTAAAATGAGAGAAAATCGCTCTATTTATAGACAACAAAAGGTAGTGTGAATAAATATTTATTGTGCCTTATCAGAAAGATTACAACTATTTGAAAAAGTTGCAACCCTTCTAAAAGGTCATAACCTTTCATAAAAGTCACAACTCTTTATTAAAGTCGTAACTTTTTATAAAAGTCACAATTTTTCATTAAAGTCACAACTCTTCATTAAAATCGCAACTTTTCATTAAAGTCGTAAATAAATTAAAAGAGAATTTTGGTTTGTGGTGGCGCCACGTAGGCGGACCTAAATTAAATGAGGATATATATATATTATATATTCAACTTTTAAAAAAAAATTAGAAATTGAAACAGTTATTTAGTTGCCCTCCGAAAATTTGTTGGAAAACACGCCTATATGTTCAACGGCAGCACGTTGTTACACGCGCCAACTCAATTCCGCGGCATTACCGGCCCCGTCCGTCATCCAGCGCCGTCAAAACTCGCCGGAGGTCACTTGCCGATGGCATCTTCGACCCGAATCGTTGTCGTCGGCGACGTCGTAAGCTATCAATTTCATATCCTCCAAATAATTTTAGCTCCGGATTTTCCTTCAAACCTCATATAAGCGACTGTATAATATGCTTCAATATCTCTATAGTAACCTGGAGTTTTTGAATTACTGCTAGCATTTTCCATTTGCTGCTGAAGTCTCCCGTTTCGCCATAGTTGAAACTTGGAAATTTGAGTTTTTGAAGTTGTGATTTTTGGAATTTGAAGTTTTTCAAGACAATTCCTTGAAAAATGTTTCAAGATAAATTTCAAAATCTACTCCTCAACTCTATGGCCAAACACTGCTAATAATGAAATTACTTTCTTTTTGTGATTTGAATTAGTTCAAATTGTACTAGCAAAATTTGTATGTGTTGACTTTGTGTTACTATCCTTTTTGTGGAAATGTTGGGGATTATGAAGCATGATGATTGGAACCTAGAAGAAGATAGGAAGGCTCTTCAACTCTTGAAGGTACTTGGCATCTTTATTTTGTTTAATTTATTCTAGCTTTTCTTTTTGGGGAAATATTCTTTTTGTGCTAGGATTATTGAGGTATTGTTTATTGTGAATATGCTAGTTTCTACTAACCAATAAACTGTTGAAAAGCTAGTTCTTTTTGGAGAAATTGTTGTTCACAAAATAATCCAGCCAAAGTAACAAAAATCAGATGTACTAACCATTAAACTGTTGAATGATTGTTCCGATATTGTTTCCCGGTGAATTAGCCAAAGTTTAGTACATCGAGCTCACTTTGCATGGACTTTGATTCTGTTTGCTGTTAAATATGTGTCCAAACAGAGCTAGAATTTGGTTTACAATCTCAATGGAAGCTCTATTAACTAAAAAGGAGGCCAAACTTTCCTTAAAATTTGAAGCTCTTGACTGCCAATTGTTATTAGTCTTAACATGTACACCAAGTATTGTAGTATGCCTTGATAATTCGTGGTATGGAACGTCGTCGTATTTTTTGTATACTCGCATTATGCTTTCTCGCAATGGAAATATTATCTAGTTTAATGGAACTTGCCATGCTAAAGTTGCATCTGAATAGCCTGGCTGATTAAAATCATGTCCTGCGTAGATGTTGCACAAGAGGATAGATGACTACAAATTATGATGCCTTACATGTCTTGCTTTTGAGTCTTATATTTCCCTTGCTCTTTGCCTCTCCAAACTGAACCATAGCTGTATTTGTTGTGTAACAACTTAATTTTGTAAACTAATTGTGTCCCGCTCTGCTATTCTTGAATGTTTTTAGTTGGAAGGAAAATAAAGGCATCATGACTAACAAAATTAATTCATATGTTTATGAAACACAAATAATTTGATCAAAATTGTGGGAAGTATCTTCATACTTTATTCCTCCCTTTAGTGGATAATTAGCAATTGCTGCTAACTTTCTCCTCACTGAGCAGTGGATATGCTTTGGGTATGACTTACTCTACCCACTTAATTGCAGTTCAGTGTTCAAGAACATTTTGAGAAATGAAAATCTGAGTGTTGCTTCAGAGTTTCTTCTCCATTCCGCTTTTTTGACATGGAAGAAATGATCTTTATCTGCCCATCTGTGCTTTTGTGTAGTTTTGAGGAATGATTTCTATTATTTTTTTATAAAAATGTTATAGGCGTACAATGTAACCATAAGAGATCGTGAAATGCAAGCTTCATTATGAAAACTAATTTTAGAAACCAAACTTTTGGTAGGATCCCTAGTGTTTCCACTTTTTCTTTCTTTCTTGGGACATTGGAGACCTTCTCTGGCAAAATCCTTTTGCTTTTCTTTTATAACATCTTTTGGTTCGTTTCCTTCTGTCAGCTAATGATTTTTGTTGTGTGAAAATTCGCAGCCAGATTTGGTGCTCTTTACAGGCATGTCTTCTAATTATCTCCCATCCATTTATCCACAATGCATACTACATAGTTATTGTATTCTTTCAACTACTATTTTTCATTCATTAGCCAGGTTAGATTGGAAGAATTATCAGTTCACTTCATTTCGTCCTTGCTTCAGGGGATTTTGGGAATGAAAATGTGGATCTAGTCCGAAGCATTGCAGATCTAGAGATCACCAAAGCTGTTATTCTAGGGAACCATGACGCATGGAATACTCAAAAGTTCTCTGGGAAGTAAGTCCAAGTTCCATTTTATCCGTGCTTAGAGGAAAAATCACTTTTTCATTCATTTTCCATTATTTGTTGGAATTCAAATCTGGTAGATAGGGTGGTCGGATTAGTGTTGTGGCTTCATGAAGGTTGTTATTGATAATGGCAAATGGGGTGACAACTGTGGTAGTGTGTGAGTAGGATTAATTAGCGTTGATTTTGGTGGTAGAGCCGGTGGAAAATCATTGATAAATTTAAAGGATGTTTTCCTTGAAACATAACTTCCTCAGAAACTTCAAGCATTAACTGTAAACAACATAATGACTTGAAAATATGAAGTATCAAAAAAGGATGAAACATATTGTTGGGCTCATTTTTTCCTGTACACTTGGTTGACATGTCTCAACAAACTATTTTTCTCTAATGGTGAGATGTTCTACCTCTTAACTAGTTTTTTGAATTCATCCACTTCTTTTTTGTTTTTCATAGCGTGTGCTGTTCAATTTGTAGGGAAAAAGATGCTGTTCAACTTCAGCTGGAATGGTATGTCTTTTGAGATATATAATTGTTTAGTTTCAATAAATCTATACATCTATATGTTAAATAGCATAGCTATGTGCTTATTTATGATGTTTAGGACTGTCAGTTTCTCACTCTGGCATGACCTTCCATCTTGTGTTCCTTACAATCTCATTACCACTTTGTCTCAGAAGTAAGGAAGATAGATTATAAGATAGGTCATTGCAAGATAGAAAATAAATAGCCAGGATCCAGAAAGGTCCTCTTGGTACATCTGCTAGTGGTTGGACTATGTACATCCAACGCATGTACCAAGCAGGTTATGGAAAAAGAAAAGATCACGTAACAGAAACATGTGCATATCTGCACTCTGGAAAATATTTGCTGTTAAAAGAAAAGATAGCAATATAATTATAAAGAATGGGATCTCTTTTGGCTGGGCAATTATCCATATGCAGGTATTAAGAGATGCCACAAGCTTAATTTTCCACAATGAGCACTTAAAGGGTTTACTTAAATTTGGAAAATTATAAATTTAATTGCCACAAGTAATCCGAACTAAGTCCTAAAATCTATATATGCTGAATAAGTCTTCTCGGCACAAGGAATCATGGTTGATTTAACCCCAAACCAGTGAACAATGATTGATTCTGAGATTCTGGCTCATGTTGCAAAGATTTCCCTTAAAATTCAACTATCTAGCATATGAATTTGTCCGATGGTTCAATTCTTTAGATTCTGATTTTTTCTTGGAAAGTATTAAGGCATCAACTACTAAACTACCTTGTATAATTTTACTTATCATAATTGAGGGGAAAACAAAGACTAAGATTGATTTGTAAGCCAGGTCATAACCAAAGAAAAATCATGATAAAACATCAGTTCGTATCCATGTTCTGAAGGACAATTTCCTTTTTTTACTTTCCTTGTTATCTGCTTGAATAAAGAGCTAAATACCAGAAAAATGAATTGGGCAGCTAAGTCCTTCCCATAATAAAGGATTTCTGTCTTCACCTATTTTATGCCCCTTCTTATATAATAAAAGGAAAAGTAACTTATAATGTAAAAGTTATCTTGCTGGCGTGCTGATAATTTATAATGGTCAGTCTTGGTGATGAGCATGTTGGTTACCGTCGGATGGATCTCCCTATGCTAAAACTCAGTATTGTTGGTGGACGACCTTTTTCTTGTGGTGGTAGGCCCTTATTCCGGAAACAGCTTCTCAAAGCAAGGTTTGTGGTCCTAATCTAGTTTGTTAGTTATTTCCTCTTCAATGAACATTGACTTTTCATCTCGTAACTTTGTCTATAATTGGTAAATGTTGTTTAGCCCAAGTATCTAAGCATGTTTAGCATGTCTGTTAATTTGCTATAACCAATGGTTCAGAATTTATGGTTTGAAGTTTCTGATGCATTTTGTTTGTTCTCTTTTTTTTTTTTTTTATGAAGTAATAAGAAATTCTGATGCATTTTGTTCTTGTAGATGTATAAGTGCGACTCTCCGATGTAGACATCAAAATTTACATGCCTAATTCACAAGTTCTTTTCCGCAAATGCTAGAATAATACATTACAATTCATCAATAAAATGGCTGAATTTGTTTCTGGTCATTCTCCACAAGTTTTGCCATTTACTTCTTCTTGCTGTGGAGTGTTCTTATAGCATTAACTATGGAAATAACTTAATTACTTGATATAATCTTTTCCAAAATTCTCTGATCAGAAAGGAAAACTTTCCATATACCAATATAGTCTAAATCCAATTTAATGACTTCATATTTGCCTCTTGTGCCTATATCAGAAGCAGCCCTAGCCAAATAGCGCCATATCATGCAAAATAATATCTGCAATCTCAAGTTTCTGCTTTAACACTCTAGATGTACCTTAGATGGTGACTTGTAACTTTACATTATCTCAATTTTACCTTCTTAGGTATGGAGTTCGTGATATGGATGGAAGTGCTGAGAGAATCTTACAAGCTGCCATGGGCACTCCAGAGGATCATTCAATTATATTCCTTGCTCATAATGGTCCAACAGGTGTACAGCTTGCTGAAGTAGTATTTTGTTGAGGTACTTCTACCTGTTGTGGGAAATTTTTGTGGTTTAAGTATTAAGAGTAGGGAGATGCAGGGCTAGGTGCTAACGTGGATGACATCTGCGGAAGAGACTGGTTTATTGATGGGGGTGACCATGGTGACCCAGGTAATACTTATGAATTGATGTTTTTCTTACTAAAGCCCTTAATTCATCGGTACACACCCCATTTATCCCGATGAGAGTAAAGGGCAACCCCGTGCACTAAGCTCCCGCTATGCGGGGTTTGGGGAAGGGACGGACCACAAGGGTCTATTACACTCAACCTTACTCTGCATTTCTGCAAGAGGTTGTTTCCACAACTCGAACCTATGACCTCTCCAGGTCACTTTACTAGTTACGTCAAGGCTTCCGATGAGAGTAATCTTCTCAACTTTGATGGAACAATTTGTTTTATGAGCATATGATTGTTACATTTTGTGCAGATCTATCACAAGCCTTAGCCAAATTAAAAGAGGCTTCTCCATATTCGGTCCCTTTGGTCATTTTCGGTCACATGCACAAACAGCTTGCTTCTGGAAATGGCCTTCGCAAAATGATAGTGGTTGGACATGATAATATCATATACCTGAACGGAGCTATTGTTCCACGGGTCAGACCTCCAGCTTTGACAGCAGAATCTGAAGGAACATCACGAGCGTTCACCATAGCAGAAATTTCAAACGGAAGAGTGGAGAAGATAGCAGAAACCTGGATTTCTGTTATTGGAGACGAAACAAGATTAGAGGAGGAACATGTACTGTTTAGCAGTCCAAGCAGAGGTTCACTCCATGCATCTCTTTTGTAATATATTATTTGAGGAGCAAATGTCACTTAAATTGGGTATTCAAAAGTAACTTAATATGTAAATATATGATCACTATTTATGACTTTGTTTGCATTGAGATTTTAATGCTTGGTTGTTCAAAGGGAAATTAGTCCAATTTGTTCATACCATACCTCCCACAACTTTTATCTAAGCTCTTCTCCTACAAGAATTTATATTAACTTTCCCAATATAAATGGAACTCTACAATGCCAGAACATGCACAATGCAATTATATCTTGAACTAAAAGAAAAACAAAACATTTATTCAAGTTGGACCACAAGCTCTGAAGTACAAACAATGCATTATATTGCTTGTTTTACACTATAGTCCTATAGTCTTAAACTACAAGAAAAATAAAGAAAAGAGTAAACTATGGTAGGTTGATATATGGAAGACTCATAATTCTCATTTTCCAAACACTTGAATAAGTTGCTCTCTTCATCCATTTTTACTCGTTCACTATACTAAAAACTAAATATCTACTTTTAATTGTCCAGATTAAAAAATCAAGAAATAATTTGTTATTTAATTCCTAATTTATCATTACTATTAACTATAGTTATTTTCCATTGCATTTTCCAAAATATTGAATATTCAAAAGGCGATATAGTAACAATTTTATTATATTTATTACTCATTTTTAAAACTTAAGAGTGTGTCAAGTCAATATTGAATAAGTAAAAATGGACCAACGAGGAAGTAACTAGTGAATAATTAAATACTATAATCAAAAGTAAAAAGGGAGGTCAAAAATTGATGATCCTTTACCTAGATTTCTTCAAAAGAAAAAAAAAAAGTGAATATAGTGTATAAGATAAATAATCAAAAGTTGTAAACGTTATGCTTCTGCTGACTCAATTCTTTTTCATAAATTAAAAACACTTGAAGACAGACAGAGACCTCTTTAAAAGCTCAATATCCACTTGGTGCACCAAATTCCAAGCATTTTGATGAGACCTTTTTGACCAAATAATGTATTTTCCTTTAAACTAAAGCTTCCTCTTTTTATAGTTTTGAGGAAAGAAAGTATAATAATTGCAACTTTAGTTTAGTACTACTACTATATACTTACTCTTTTTTATGACTTACTAAAAGAAATATGTACAAATAACAATCACTCATTTATGATGGCTTCTTCATTAAGTAGGCCAACTAAACTCAACAAACCCCCACCCCACACATACAATGGTTAAAATAAGTCAATGCATGATACTAAAAAGTACTAGCATTGATCATCCACCTTGTAGTAAAATGATAGGTTTGATTAATTAAGCATGAGGTTCCTATAATATCTTCATGTTGTATAGATTATATTATATATCATAACATATCAATATATTATATAAAGTTGTGATAGGTAGAAATCAATAAAAACTTTATATGTGTCAATCAACATATTTCATATAGTAAGAGAATGTTGTAGTGATGCAAATGTTATAACATGTTTAAGGTCATAGATTTTAATTGTCTTATAATAATCACATGACAAATATCATCTCATATTAGACAACAATTTTAAAAATATTATTTTCTTTCTTAAACTTAAAAATAATTCATGTCGAACCAAATTATTTAACATAAGTCAGAAAAAAAAACAAGTATTATATATAATGATCACCTTGATTTATTACTTAACCATAATCAATTATTATGATTTAGAGTAAACAAAAATGTGTGTTAATAAGTTTTTTTTTTCCATATGGAATTGTAGGCACAGTATATAGGGCATGGAAGAGTGGATTTGGATAGTTAAAAGAATGAATAATACGTGTCATGAACTTGATTTGAGATGGAGACATACTTGTTAAATCATATTGTGTACTTGGATTATTAGAGATATACTCTAATCGATCAAAAGTACAATAAGGATAATATATTTAGTGTGAATACTTCCATAAGTGGGGTATGGAGAGTGTGAACGTACGCAGATCTTACCCCTATCTTACGCGAGATAGAAAAACTGTTTTCGATAGATTCTCAACTTAAAAGAAAATATTTTCAAAAATAGGGTAACCAGTCAAAAAGTATGTTCACATTTTCCATCACTCTTGGCATGCAAAGTGCAGCTTAAATAATTCCCCATATATTCTCAACTTTCATGATGCAACTTCTTCAAAAGGAATGTCTTCAAATTCATGGTTCCCCATTGTTAAAGCATCAAAAGGAAAAAGTGATTGAGTGGTAACTATCACTACTCACTATAAAGATTCAGATGAGAATGCAAAAGGATGATTCTATTAAATCTGGCAGCAAGCTTTTAAATACAAACTAAGCAACTAACTGAACCTAAAGTGCAGGCCACTATCTGCACATTATGTACCACTAACAACTAACTATCCTAAATATGCTCATCAGGAAACTTATTCAACCTATAAAATATAGTAACAAGAGATAAAGTTATTTCATTTGTCATCTGATTCTTACTAAGTTTGAATTATTTTATTTGTTCTTTAATAATTTTATAATGCATGATAAAGTTATTATTTTTCTTTATAACGGGTATATATAAATAATCACTATTAAGGGTAAAATGAGAACAAAATATTTAATTTTATCTTGAAATTATTTTTAAAATAATAAATAATTTCAGATAATTACGTTAAAAACACGACAGATAATTTGAGACGGAAAGAGTAAAGTTTGAAACATCAATTTGTATCCACGTTTATCTTTTTTCTCGTATAAATTAAAGGGATAAGGGTCTGAAAAATACCTCAACTTTGGTTGAATTTGTTGTTGCGATACTAAACTTTCATGAGGACCTATTAACTCCCTAGATTATTTAATAGTGTATTTTTTACCTTCTGAACTATTTAATAGTGTATTTTAAAGGTATATATGTGCCCACGTGAACACATTACTATTTATAATTTTGCATTATTTTTTATGTCCATGTGGGCAAATATATATGTTTAAAATACGGTATTAAATAGTCTAAAGAGGTATTAGGTCCTCATGAAAGTTTAGTATTGCAACATCAAATTCTACCAAAATTAAAATATTTTTTAGACCCTTATCCTAAATTAAATGAAAGAGGACCATATTGTTGTTAACCCTTCACTGCTTTTGTGGTCCAAGAAAATTCAATAATAATTTTCTTTATCATTTTTCATACGTAATCTCTTCATGCAAATGTCTTTTTAATTTTCTTTCTCTATACTATTTGCATTTTAATAATAATAATGACATGCTTCTAGACTTTAATAGTCTTTATGACTATGTCCTATAAATCATAATGACAAGTTGACCATAATTACTTTAGTAAGCTTAGTTTGTATTACTATCCTTTTAGCAATTATTTGTTTAAGGAATTAATACTAATTAAACTCTTTGTTTACCTAGTTGCTCTATCTCTTAATGATGATGCCTCATCAAAATATATGATGTACTTCTCCGTTTATTTTTATTTCCAATATTTTAAAAATAATTTTTTATTTGCACTTGTCATTTTTAACATTTTAAGAAAAGATAAACTTTTTCTTATTTATTTTCAACATTAATTACTTATTCTTCAAAATCACTTTTAAAGACTTAATTTATATATCAAAAAAATATGTGTATTGTATAAATAGTTATATTAATTATTATTTTTTAAGATGCACAAAAAATTCAACATGAGCAAGTAAATATAGGGAGTATAAAGAATCATACAAAATCTCTTGCTTTTATACTTTTAAACACACAGAAAGATCAAAGTTTATGTCTAAATGTACAATTAAATTAGAATTTAATTTTTGAAAAATAAAAAAATTAATATGAACAAAAGAGTAAATATTATACTATAATTTAATAGTAACAATATTTAATATATATCATGAAATAATATTTCTTTTAATAGTAAATTAAAGGAAGATTCAAAGTTTGGGAAACAAAGAAAGAATGTCTCTCTGACACACCAAATTCGTTATTTAGATTTCTATAGCAGCCTTTGACCGAATCTCAGCCCTCTATCATTTTTTTCCGCTCTGATATTTATTTTAACATAATACTTGTTTTATATCATATTATATTATATTATTATGATTTTGGAGAGTCATCTTAATTTCTCGCCCAATTTGACTTTTCTTGAGTTTGAAATAAGAGATATTGTTTTGATAAATATAATATTTAGATAGATGACATTATTTTTTTGAGGTATAAGAAATATTTTGAGCCAATGATCAAATATGAGGTTACATAATATCACACATCAATAACTAACCTATAAAAGAAAATTAGATACATGGTAAATCTACTATAGAAAAATAGACTAAATGATAAAATAAAATTATCAAAAGAATAAAAATAAAAAGAAAGACAAAAAAATAACGATGCGATCACTTTAAATTGGCAATCACATATGATGCGATTTTCATTTTTAACTAATAATAAATTCAAGAATGTAACATGATAAAAATTAAGATAAATAATCAAAATAAATATTATATTTAAATTGAAAATAATACAATGTATCAAAATAAATTTTATGCATGCCGTAAGCTATTTTTTTTCTAATTATAAGTTGGTGTATTGTATCCATTGACTTTAATTATCTAAAATAGGAGCTATGAGTTAAATAAAGTTCAAGTACATCTTCTAATTATAAATTAATGATGATTGAAAATTTCTAAACTAATAATCTTCAACTACCAATTATTGTATACTAATAATATTTGTGTAATATATATTGCATGCTTTTATATAATGATAATTAACTTCATCTAACACTTGACAATTCCACAACTAACCTCTATCTTCCTACCTCAATCCAAGGGAAAAATTGTCTTTTCACTTGGTCATAGATAATGGACGCCCATGACTGATGAATCAAATAAAATTAAAAAATGTGTAATAATAAAATAAATAATTAAAAATAGTTACACCAAAAAAATAGGAATAATAAAATAATAAACAGTGAGCTTATACCAGATCATCTAAGAAACTATATATGTGTAATATAATACTTCTGGGTCCCAATTTATACAATGATATTTTGATTTGACACAAATATATATATAAAGTATAATTTAAAATAAACTATTAATATTTCAATTTTGATCGAATTTACTGTTGCGATACTAAATTTTCATGAGGATTTATTACCTTCCTAGACTATTTAATACCGTATTTTAAACATATATATTTGCCCACGTGGACATAAAAAATAATGCAAACTTATAAATAGTAATGTGTCCACGTGGGCATATATATACCTTTAAAATACACTATTAAATAGTTTGGGAGGTAAAAAATACACTATAAAATAGTCTAGGGAGGTAATATGTCCTCATGAAAGTTTAGTATCGCAACAACAATTTCGACCAAAGTTGAAGTATTTTTCAAACCTTTATCCCTAAAATTTAATAAGCGTTTAGATATGCAATATTTTATGGAATTCATAGTTTCAAATGTCAAGTTTCAAATTTTCTAAAATACATAATTTCTAATTTTGAAATTCGAAATCGTGATTTCAATCCTTTTATGAATGTAAAACTTGACTCATAAATTTATATTTTATAATAGAAAATTATTTTAAATTTTACGAAAACAATAAATAAATAACACTTTGAGTAAAATATAAGAATAATGGTCTGAAAAATACCTCAACTTTGGTCTAATTTGCTGTTGCGATACTAAACTTTCATGAGAACCTATTACCTCCCTAGACTATTTAATAGTTATTTTTTACCCCCTGAACTATTTAATAGTGTATTTTAAAGGTATATATGTGCTCATATGAACACATTACTATTTATAATTTTGCACTATTTTTTATGTCCACGTGGGCTAATATATATGTTTAAAATACGATATTAAATAGTCTAGAGAGGTAATAGGTCATCATGAAAGTTTAGTATCATAACAACAAACTCGACCAAAATTGAATATTTTTTAGACCCTTATCCCTAAAATATATGACACTAATATTTTTGAAAAGTACTGTATCAAAAAGTTTTTAATTACAAAAAATTATTTATAAAAAAAAAAAAACATAAACACATACAACTTATTAATGCACATCTTAGCATATAAATTATGATTTGCTAATTTAGTAAAGACCATATAAGAATTGAAAGAAATTTTTAGAACTCAAATAAAAAAACATTTGAGAGAGAAGATAAAAAATATAAATAGTACCATAAAAAAGAAAAAAGAAAAAAAGAGGGGGCATTTTTGCAGAAACCCAACATGCACCAGTTCTTTTGCTTCTTTTAATTCTTGTTTTCTGGGGCTTTGTTTCCCCAATACCCATATCCCGCTTAGATCGGATCTTTCTCAAACCATTATCAACAAACACAAAAAACACAAAAAAATTCATATAAAAAAAAAAAAAAAAAAAAAAAAAAAAAAAAAGAAGAAAAGAACTTTTTTCTCTCATGTTTTCATCAATCTAACATAAATTCTTGATTTATTTTTGTCAATTTGATGGCCTAAATCTTTATTAGAAAATTTTTGGTTTGTGGGTTTTTTTTTAATGGGGAATGTAACAGCAGGTGTTGCTGCAAAATTTGCATTTTTTCCACCAAAGCCACCAACATATGAAGTATTTAAAGATGAAGATGGAAGGGTTTGTTTTAGTGGAATAACAGCTGATAAGAATGTAAATGTTCATTTGTTAGATACAAAAGGTGGTAATAAAATTGTAGCTACTTTTTGGAAACATCCATCTGGGAGATTTACACTTCTTTACTCACATGGAAATGCTGGTGATTTGGGACAAATGATTGATCTTTTTGTTGAGCTTAGAGCTCATCTTCGTGTTAATATTATGTGGTATGTTTTTGGCTCTCCTTTTTATCCATCTTTTTTGTTTTGGGGTTGTGGGGTGTTTTTATAAAAAATGATTTCATGGGGTTTCTTGTTTTTGATAGTATTGCTAATGGTTGTTATAAAGTTTTGATCTTTTCGTGTTTTCTTGTAGATTGCTTCTGCCTAACATGTTCTTGTTAACCTGTTTGTTGAGCTTATAGATAATTCCTCTTTCTTTTTTGTTTGGGGTTATGGGGTGTTTCTTTTTTTCGTTTGAGGGTGTTTTTAGAATATTTGATTTCATGGGTTTTGCTTGTTTATGATTGTATTGCTAATGATTGTTATAAAGTTTTGATCTTTACTTTGTTTTCTTGTATATTGCTTCTGCCTAATATTATGTGGTATGTTCCCTTTTATTGATAATATTCTTCTTCTGTTTTTTTTCTTTCCCTTTCTGTTTTGGGGTTGTGGGGTGTTTTCTTTTATGGTTTGGGGGTGTTTTTAGGATAATTTCATGGGGTTGCTTGTTTTTGATTGTATCGCTAATGGTTGTTATAAAGTTTTGATCTTTACTTTGTTTTCTTGTATAATGCTTCTGCCTAATATTATGTGATATGTTCCTTTTTATTGATAATATTCTTTTTTTTTTCTTTCCCTTCTGTTTTGGGGTTGTGGGGGTGTTTTTTGGGATAATTAATTTCATGGGGTTGCTTGTCTTTGATAGTATTGTCCATGATTGTTCCAAAGTTTTGATCTTTACTTTGATTTGTGGTATATTGCTTCTGCCAATATGTTCTTGTTCTAATTCTGTGTATGAACTCTCTGTATTTTCTTGGTTTCTGAACTCGTTAACATGTCTTGCCTAAACTTGCATGGATTTTGTAGTCGCATTAACACTGTAACATCGTGCAATTATAATTCTTGAAAGTTCTGTTATTTTGCTATAGTCTCCTTTGCCTTTGGCACTGATGTCATGTTTGTGTGCTGGATTGCAGCTATGATTACACGGGATATGGTGGATCGTCAGGTAAGGTAAGCAAATTATCATGCTAACTTCCATTTCTAACAGCAATTGGCATCATGTCATTGATCTATCTCGTCAGCACGATGATGTCAATAAAACTGTATCATCGTGCACTTGTGTTAATTTTCTTCTGCTTCTCTCCTCTTGCCTTCTGAATTTTGTCTTCAAACATTGATGTCTGTTTACTTCTATCAGCCATCTGAGTTCAACACGTACCACGACATAGAAGCTGTCTATAATTGTTTGAAGAGTGAATACAGCATTAAGCAGGAGGATATCATTCTATATGGACAATCTATTGGCAGTGGGCCGACACTACACTTGGCATCTCGCTTACAGAGGTTAAGAGCCATTGTTCTTCATAGCGCTATACTTTCAGGAATACGAGTTCTATATCCTGTCAAGATGACATTCTGGTTTGACATTTTCAAAGTAAGTATTTTCTTTTTTTCCTGTCTAATTCTTCTGCTTGATTTATTGTGACAAAGCACCATGTTGACAAATCTCTTTCATTTTGCAGAATATAGACAAAATACAAAAAGTCAGCTGCCCGGTTTTAGTGGTCCATGTAAGAAACATCTATTTCTTTAGTTTCTTCTTCCCTCTATATACTTTCACATACATTTTTTCTGCTGTTGAAACAGCCTCTTGCAGAAATGCAACGTAAGGTTGCATTCAATAGACTGTTGTGGTCCGGCCCTTCCCCAAACCCCACACATAGGGGGTGCTTATGCACCAGGCTGCCCTTTTTGTTCTTTAAACTTCTATCTATTATTAACAAAAAGTATGCTTCTTTATGTTCTTCATTCTTCAAATTTTCTTCATTAGATATGTTTTACCAACATTCCAACTTCTAAGAGAATGGTATGATAGAGGACGAGGAAGATGTAAGTTGTAACGCAGAAAACTATACTAAGTTGGTGAAATGGAAGAGTCTACATGATTGTAATGTGATTGGAGGAGACATACCAAAATAAAAGGCACGTTTCGTAAACGGATATAAGACCACCATTCTCATATTATAGTAAACGTGAGCCTCTAAGATCCTCAAGATAAGTGTCGCAGAGATCTGGATATTAAGATGGATGTACAATCTTACAAGATTAGACTAGATGAAAAATGATCACACCGACAAAAGGTGCAAGTATTATTGATAGAGGATGATATGAGATGAAGTTATTTGATATGGTTCGGTAATGTTTTGTGTCGACCTCCCAATGCACTCTTCTGTTAGATGCAAAAACATGGTGATTGACGGTATTTAAATAGGCAATGGTATACGTAACATCGCATGGAAGGAAATGGTGTCAGAGCGGCCTACAATCTCTCTCTCTTTTTTTTTTTGGGTTTCCCACCCGGTGTCCGATACCCACATTGGAGCCCGACTAAATCCGGTTCGTGCCGGAAAGTCCCACATTGGGGGGTAAAGCGCTCCCTAACAAAGGCGACTCCGTACCAAGGGGACTCGAACCCGAGACCTCTCAAAATACATGCAAATCTTAGAAAAAATGACACGATAGGCGACATTGACTAGTTGGATTTAAGGCTAAGTCAGGATGCTATTTCATCAGGGTCAGTATTGTAGGAGTCATTTTAGTCTAGAGATTTGTGTGTCAGTGGAAAATGTAGGGAAATTCTAGTGCTAGAGAACTCCTAAGTATTGAGTATTGGAATAAAACGGGTCCAGATAGAGTGATATGGATTATGAGAATCCATTGCATACTCCAGCTAACTTGGAGTTGCAGACATAGCACTTCTAGTTATTCTTTTCTTTCAAAATGATGCCAAAATCTTGTACAAAAGCTTGTCAACCACCTGCCTTGTTGCTTTGGTTTTGATTACATACTAGTAAATCTTATCAAGATAGAAGTCTTAAAGAAATTCTTTTGATCCTTATAATTGTTACTAATCAGACTAAAGTTGGTAAAAAGAAAAGAAAAATGATTTTCTGGAGACCAGTACTTTTCTTGTGTTCTTTGGTCCAAAACAAACAACAACATACCTAGTGTAATTCCACAAGTGGGATCTGTGGGAGGTTAGTGTGTACGCTTATTAGTTATTGTCTTGATCTTTAGAATCAAGATCTTCATGTGAAATAGTAGCCATGCGTGAAATGAAGTTGCTAACAGTTTCAACCAAAACTGGAGGTGCATCCAAGTGTTTGTGTAGCATTTATGTCACTTAACACTGAAGGTTCCATTGGATTCTGGAAGCTTATAGCATTGGTCCCGCGCAATTCCCAAACTATGGGTGATTTGTACTGAACATGTCAACAATGCTTGTGAGGATCTTTTCTGTCAACGTCCAATAGTGGACCATTTCAATCTTCCCTTCCCAATATTGTCTTCCTTGAAAGATCTTGTTCTTAGAAGACCCTTATAGACTATGAGTTTACAAGGAAAATAATCCACAATATTGCATCTAATTCACTTCAAAACCAACTTCTTTTGTTCATTACTGGTCCTTACTTTCAAGCAACCTTTTTTGATAAAAATTAAAAAGTGGCAAGGATTGCATACTAAGATAATTATTTGGAATGAAGTATGTTGTCTTTTCAGATCTCTCCACTCGCAAGCTTAGAGGATTGCAGATAATTGAATGAACATATCTCTCAGCTCCACTACCTTACATGATTTCATAGTCCTTTTATTCAAAATTCTTGCCAACTATTATAACTCTATGCTTCCAATACAAGTACCTTTTAATACTTTTCCTCTCTCCGTAGCGCTAAGTAGAACCCTACAATGGTTGATGTTATTATTCTAATATTGGAAGCCACGTAAAAGTTTATGGAGCACACTGAAGAACCTGCTTAGAAAAAGAGTATTTCAGTATGCATATTGCCAAAAACATGTCTTTAATTTCCTTGGTCCTCGTCCACTCATAATGCTTTGTGTCATTGAAATTGTTTAGTACAGATACTCTGAAAGGCCAGAGTATCCATGACCTACTTGTCAAATTTTCATTTGAAAAATGAGATAACAGACATCTCTGATCTGTTGTCAACACGTCACATAAGGTGACTTCGATATTGTCAGAGTAGAATTTAGGATATTTGAATTTTATGTTGCAAGATAGGGCATATTAAGAAATAAAGATGACAAGGTAAACCAAGCAGGAAAATCTTCCTCAGTAAATGACAGAACAGGCCTCGGTTTGTCCAAGATAACAATGTACAACAACAACATTACCCAGTGTAATCACACAAGTGGGGTCTAGGGAGGGTAGGATGTATGCAAACCTTACTCCTACCTTTGTGAGGTAGGGAGGCTATTTCCGATAGACCCTCGGCTCAAAAGAAAAGTCCGAGGCAGAATTGCAAGAAAAATATGACAGCAAAATAGCAAGATACAAAGCAAATGAAGCAACAAATAGTTGTAAACAGTGAAGAATAAGCAACAATGCAATTACTAAATAATGCTACTAATTTGGGAAAGAGGAGAGCGACTAATCCAAGATGGCAATGTAAAACAAGTTATTTTTCTCTTTAGCTGGAAAATTTCGCATTTCCCTATATTTTTTGAGAAATCTGGTTTCTGCACATTTGTGAATTGTCATATGCACAAATGACAGTTTTAAGTTCTGTTTGGTGGGAAATCATGAGACTAAGAAAATTAAACAGTTGACTCAGTCCATATTCATGAACTGTCAAATGAGGGAACTTTTAAATGAACCTTAGAAGCTATAGCGCAGAAGGATACTAATGCTTGGGAAAGGAATATCAATGAAAGCAATAGTGATAGTTTAACTGAATGCTTGATGGGTTCTCGGAGGATACAGAACAGAATGAGATGTGTCACTGGAAGATCCTACCTGAATTTCTCAAAAAATGCTGCCTGCTTACTTGATCATCCTTGTAACATTTTTGAAATTGTTACAGGGAAGGTTCTCCTACACAAGTGAAATCAGAATTACTTGTTTAATATACACTGATGCGTTTCTACAGATCAATTGATCACTATCTACTATCGTGACTTATTGTACAATACCACTAGGCATTGATGTGTAGTGAAGTTGGTTATGATGCTTCTGTGCTCAAAAAGTCATTAATATAACCCTCTGAAGTTCATTATATTTCGTTCTTATGTGCTTAATTAAACCTTTTCGCTCCATCTAGAATGCAAAAATTCTGAACTCTATGTAGTAGTCAATACTTAATGAATTTCTTGAATACTATGATGGTTTAGTTCATTGCCCTATTTATTTGTTTTTTCCGCTTAACCTAGCTGTAGAAGTTCCGATAAGGGATTAGCTCGTTAATATCCTGGACTAAAGTTCCCAATTTCATTTGCAGGGTACATCAGATGAACTTGTTGATTTTTCACATGGTAAGCGTTTGTGGGAACTTGCCAAAGAGAAATATGATCCGCTATGGGTCGAAGGTGGAGGACATTGTAATTTAGAGACATTTCCTGAGTACATCAAGCACATGCGCAAATTCGTTAATGCAATGGAGAAACACTCGTTTTCTAAACGAAACAAAGGAAAGCTTTCTCAAGCCCCAAGTATAACTGAATCCAAGCACAACAGATGCTTAAGATTTGGAAAGAGACAAAAATGATTTGCCCTAGCTAGTTTGCTAAGAAATGCTGTACAGCACCAAGAAACCAAAGGTCCGCGTTTATTGCAGCAACATAACTGATTCAAGAAACTGTCTGTTCTGACACCGATGTTACCAACTCAAAGATCGAGCTGCAGAGCAATGTGGCACAGGTAAGATTTGGCCAGTTCATTATAGATTGAACATGATTAGTTTATGCGTTGGACAAGAACGTAGTTGACTTGTCTGTTAAATGTACCAGTGTGTATTATCCCAGAAAAAGATTATGGTTAGAACTTCGTATTCAACTCTCTGTACAATTAGGATTCTCAGTGTTTTATGTAGAGATAAAACTTTCTTGGCAATAGAGATGCAAATTTATTTGCTGTGTATAATCTACTCGCTCCGCTTCAATCTATTTGACTTACTGTCCTTTTTAGTCTGTTTCAAAGAAAACGTATCTTTCCTTTTTTGGCAAGTAGTTAATTTCAACTTTTCACATGGAAGACTACAATGATTAAATGTCATTTTGGTATACTCTACGTACCTTTAGTTAAACCACAAGATTATACATATCTTTCTTAAACTCCGTGTTAAGTGCTTGAATCCTTTATATCGTAAGTTGTGTCGTTGATTTATTTATTTTTTATTTTTGTGTTATATTTCATTATTAATTTTCCAATTACAGGCTGCAGATTCATTGTACATATGAATATTCTCCTTGAAATTCTGTGTTAGTACATGCATCTGCCTGTGTGAAACTGAAATCTTAGTTTATGTGTGATAAAATATTGTTAACATTAGTGCTTCCATAAAGAATTCCATCCAAATATTTTATGGATTTAAGTTATATATACTGTAAATAATTTTCACGCAATCATTTTGGCGTTATCATACACCTGCAATACTAGGGTCTTCATAAGAACTCTAGCGCAAGAGGCTAGGTTGGCTAGGTGAACTTAGATTAACGGTGAGAAACGGATAGGACAAACCTTATATCTCTTTATCTATAGAGAGAGGGATGTGAAAGTTCTAATAGCCTTGTGTTATTGCCGATCCCTCGAATGGCTTTCATGCTACTATTATTGTGATGTGAATGATTCAAATTAATTGAATCTCTATCAATCCTCATTGTTGAAATTTTTATGCAATATATTTATCGAGATAATTTAACCAGTTACAGCAGACAAGTTTGTTATGATGCTATGAAAAGTTTATGTCGCAAGTAAAGTTAACCTAAAGGTGTAAAAAAGGAAATTATATATTTCCAATACGTGGGACTTAATTAAATTAATAATTTATTATTATTATATAATATTTTAATAAGTAAAAAAATTGTGTGCTCCAGATTGAGTGGGATTTGTTTGTTTCCCTCTTGCACAGGGTAGGTTATTTAGGTCCCATTGGACATAGAGAAAAATAAATAAATAATAAAACTAGTTCTATGTTATGACAATTTTTAATACTCTTTCTTATTTTAATTCTTATATTCTTATGAATACTTCTTTGTAGAACATTTGTAGTAGACTTCTTTTTTTTTTGTTTTTATTTTTGGTTCTTATACTGAAGAATATATTATGCCAAGAATATATTCTTTTGTTGTCTGCAAATCTTAATATCAATATTGTCTCCTAGTGGTATATGTAATGTTGTGAAACTTTTTTTAAAAAAATATAATGACGAATACTATAACTTATATGATTTGTGCATTTTTATTTAAATATTTACTTGGTGTGTAATATTGAACTCTCACCAAAGTCATACATGAATTTGTTGTTTAATTTTTACCACATTATATTACAAAATTTGTTTACTATCCTTTTTCTGGCTTAGCTTATGGATCTGTATTGATGCGTATATTTCTTTCGTCGAAGAAAGAAAAGATCATAAGAAATTTTTATATATCGAAACTAATTTCATCGAATGAATAATTCAAGAATGAATTTAGTGAGGGTAATTTAATTTTGTTAGTCCTAGTTAGAAAAATTTAACTAACCATGAGATCTAGAAACCAATATGTACCTTATCATAGAAAGTATTGTCTTGACTTCGATCGAAAGAAAGAACTTAAGACTTTGGATTGAGTCGGGCTTTAAAATATTGATTTTATGTGTTTTATGTTCTATTCATCGTTGTATGTATAATTTAAATTATCCTTATTTCAAGATATCAAGGTCAAGTAGTTGATACTTAGAAGCATACAATTATATATTTGTCTATTAATAACTTTATAATTGCAGCTAATGTGAGATAGAAGAGAGACAATTTCCATCAAAGATTTCACATGGACAGCCATTCAATATTATATTTATTCAATACCAAAGTTCAAAAAAATATAATACTATACTATACTAGGAGTATTTCTTTAGAAATGTATGGGTAATATTCTTATAACATTCCTTGACATTTTATAACAAAAATGGAAACTAATTATAAGGCCCTTTCCATTTGTATCATATTCTTTTAGTGGTGGAAAAATTAGGTAATTTATTTTTATGTGTCTCAACCTTGATTATTAATTGGATAGACAAAACAACAAATCTATATATATGTTTAAAAGTTTAATAACAAATGAATTTGAGTTCTTTAAAATTGTGAAAATTGTATACAATAATATCATTGGTAATACAAAGTCTCAAACATTTTGAAAATAAATAAATATTCTTGGACTCATGATTTTGTACACAAAACAAAAGTGTAGAGAGAGAAATTGGGAATCAAATTACTAGTGGATGAAAATTACAATGGGATATACTCCCTCTGTTTCAAAATTATTTGTCCTGATTCATTTTTTAAACGAAAGAAATTATCTTAGACTATTTGTCATTTTAGAAGTTCAAGATAATATTAGCTATTTTTTGTCATTTTGTCTTTAATAATAATTGGTCGAAGATTACAAGCGCCTCAATATAAACAAAGGTTAAAAAAAAACCGCTAATTAATTAATTATTTTTTTCCATGTTATCTTTAATAATAATCGTTTGAAGACTACAAAAGCCTCAATATAAATGAAGGTAAAAAAACTCTGCTAATTAATTATTTTTGAAGAAAAAAAGAGAAATACGAAAAATAAAGTATAACATTCTCCTACAAGGGATATCAAAGAAATAATTAATCTCTTTAACTAGGACATGTACATGGATTGACATATAGTTTAATCATTAATTTTTTAATGCTAAATTGAGGATAATTATAGTGATTGCTTTAAAACTGTCATCCACCCTAGACCAAATTATGTCACTATACAACTTTAATTAGCCAACTAATTAAGTGGATATGAATCTTTTCTTTTTCTGACATTTTGGACATTGATTAAGTTCATGATGATGTTGGAATCCCTCATTAAATAAATATATACAAATTCTCATTTAAATAGTAACTTTTAAGTGTTATAAGGTTGACCTAATAGAGACTAAACTTTATGGATTAATCATAGGTTAAAACCTCATTTGACAGCTAGTGTTTTATAAAGATTTTTTATTTTTTTCTTCATTTTTTTTAGTAACAAAGTTGTGGCCTAGGGGTTATCTATGTGCAAATTCTGATTATGTAATTGTGTGTTTATTAAACAATGAAGGAAACTTATGTAATCTCCACCAGTTTAGGAGTTAATTACTTAAATACATTCTAGTTTGGAATATTATGTATCTTATCATATTTTTGTGCATCCCAATACATTTAGATACGTCCAAATGTATGTATCTCCAGATACATGGGGTCAAATTAAGTGTAATTTGTTCTACATACATTGTATTCATGTGGATTTGCATGTATTCGAGATACATAACAAATTTTGCTTCGCCTCTCTCCCATCTCGCTCTCCACTCTCGCATATATCTAGTACCTCAGATACATATGAATCACGTCAGATACATACAAATACATGTATCTAGTGTGATTTGCATGTATCTGAGATACATACGAATCTCGCTTACCTCGCTCCCTATATTTAGTGTATCTGGTGGCAAAATACACGTACCTAAGTGTATCTTCCTCAATATATAGTAGAAAACTCTTAAGTAGTGGTAAGATACATAATATTTTAAAAGTAAAAATATCATAATAGTAAATATGATAGCAAAGTAGGTGTATATGTATTTTTTCCAATAATTAATATCTAACTATGAAAGTTAAATATGGAGGGGGGGGGGGGGGGGGGGATTAGGAGAGATAAACGCCCAAATACATGATGATTTTTAGGTCAATATATATAGTAATCATGTTTAGTCATGATGTCCAAGGATAATCCAAAAAGGTAATTTTTTTTACTGTTCTATTAGTTAGTGATAATAAATAATATATACGGGGTCAGTTAGAAGTATATGGCAATTTTTTCATCTTTAATCAAATATTTTAAGTTTAAATCGCGAAAATAAAGACTTTTAGACATAATCTTGGGTATCAGAGAATTTTAAGTCATAATATATAACTAATGCGATTCAAGTATAAATGGTCAATTAAACAAAAGAGAAAACATTTGATCAACAATTTTTTCATGTTTTTTACATTTGCAAAACATTGAAGTGGAATATGTTTTGTATGATTTGACTGAAGTGTCCTCCACTCTTCAACCTATGTGATTTAAAAAGTAGATATTTTATTCCAATTATTAATTTTTAATGGGAATATGATGTTAGCTTCCACTAAAAAATAAATACATGAATTTTTTTTTTATAAAAAAATCAATGGCTTTTGTTGGGGTCCATTTTTAATATAATTTTTTCTACTTCTTTTGGTAAATTGTGGCCCTACGAATCCTCAAGAATATCTCCTAAAGAAGCAAAGTTGTCATTAAACTTTAATTCTTTTTAATTATTTAGTAGATTAGAAAAACAATTACAACATACTTAGTGTAGTCTTACTCTTATCGTAAATAAGTAAAAATACTATTTTTGGCAGATTCTCAACTCAAGTAAACTTTATCAAAATTAGTAAAAAAAGAAATATAATAACGAAGAAGTCTTGTAGAAAATAATGGAGAAAATAACAGTAGTGAAAACAAATAATATGATAATATTGAAATAAAAATGGTATTATTGAGAAGGGAAACTAGACAACCGTACACAACTGCTTATTGACCTTCTAATCTAATTCTAGGTCAAAATCTTACCCTATAACACCTTCATTATATTTGTATTCTCGCTAAATTGTAAAGTATCATATCTGTTTAATCACCTCTATCTAATACGGATTAGAAAAACAATAGCTCAAAATTAATGGATGAACATGCATGGTACTTGATTGAATCTTTATTAAGTATACTAGTTTTTTTTTTTTTTTTAAATATATATAATTGAATCACCACTAAAAAATTTTAAGCTCACACTAGTGGTATATATTAAAACTAATCCCCTCATTTGACGTGTCATTTGCGACTTCCACAAGATTATTGATTGATTAATATAAATTAGATCTCATTCTCAATGGTGGTAACGTTATAGAATAATTAGAATATAGAAAAATAATCCAAAATGAAAAGTATGTAGTACAAAAACTAGTAGTATTTCCTATATGAAGTATAAATACATATGAAACATTGGAAGTCTTTGAAGTGTTTTAAATTGTTTCATAGTTTTAGTGAAGTGTAAATTATTTTGACAACTAAATGTGAAAGGTGAACATTTAATTTTTCGTTTATGTGATTAACAATAGTTGTCCGTTATACTAAAAATAGTTATCCAATAATATTTGTCTAGTTTAGAAAATCAATAGATAATTTACATTTTTGTGTCTATTTTACCCTTGCTATAATCATGCGTGAAATTAAGGTACACTTTGTTAATTAATTAATTAGTACTATTATTATTCGACTGACTATAGTGAAAAAGGATTGACATGATATCACTTTTATTTTGTTTTTTTGCAAAACATACTCATTATTTTATTTTATTTTTCCTCCATTATTATGATTTTATGCTTCGAAATTTACTTTTTACATCAAAAATATTAATTAAGTTTAATTAAACTCGATATCGAAGCACTAAATCGGCCCCTACATGTATTAGCTCGACACATAAGGTTAATTAACAAAAGTATATATTTGATATTCATGTCTTATCAAAATTGACATTCCAATTGGTAGCTAGCTGGTCCTCACCAAATATAATGATGTGTTAGTTTGGATTCCACTAACTAATATTGTAGTGTAAATCGAAGCGTACTCTAATACTCAATAATTTCAATTTTAAGTTGGTTTTAGGTCAATTTTTTTTTTCAAAAAAGATAATTTTAGAGATTGGGGGCATCAAAGTAAATTATGTAATCTACATGCTTATAGGATTTGAAGCATAAAGCATCTCATGTTTACACATAATTCACAAAAAAAATATTCTAATTATGGGATACTGCAAACTTAGGCGGTTTAATTTACCTTAATGTAAATATCATTGATAAATATTACAATTCAAACCTTAATTTATAAATCACACAAAGACTACATGCCACACTTTAAGAAGTGCAACAACAGTCTATTCTAACACAAGTGTTAGTTATTAATTTTACAACTTAAACTTATAATTTATAAATTGCACAAAGTATTTTAACGTTCCTGTTTTTTCTAATTCATATGACACGACAATAATAATATATTTTTTGTAATTCTAAAATGAAATTTGGGGAGGGTGGATGTATATAATCTTACTACTATCTTGTGAAAGAAGAAAGATTGTTCCGATAAAGCCTTATTCTAGTAAAGTATTTTAAAAAAATAAGTATGTAAAATAAATACAATAGTGAAAAAATAATTAAAATAGTGACGAAAACAACCACAAATAACACTATAACCGAAGCCTTTTTTTTTATATATATAAAAAATGAATTAAAATAATAATAGAGAAAAAATTAAACAAGACTTTTTCTCCTTCAAAGAGTTAAAGAGGAATTTTGTGACATAAGCGTTCTGATTTTGGGCTGACCTCTTTCACAGCCTTTTGATCTTATTGTTTACAGGTGGCAGAATCTTTTAGGATCAATTTCCTAAACTGGGCCCACAACTATAAAATCAAGATAATATTAATTTATTTATTTTTTCATTTTGCCTACGCTTTATTTGGATGATTGTTACGTATTGTTTTACAATGTATTATATTGTGTTTTATTATATCATATTATATTTTTTTAATGAGTACAATGTTTGGCCATATTGTATTGTTCTTCGTCGTTACATAATGTCACATATTCGTGATTTGAGTGATAAACCCATAAAAAAAGTAGAATACGAGTTAAAACTACTGTGAAAAGATAGGATAAACAATGAAATATGATTATTAAATAATAAATAAAGATAAAATGAAGAGAAAATATTAAGGTAACAACGCGATCACACACAATTAGTCGTTACAATCAAAACAAACATTATATTTAAACTAATAATGCAATACTTCCTCCGTCCCTATTTACTTGTCAAATATTTTCTAATTTGACTTTCCTTTTTACTTGTCAGTTTTGACAAATTAAGAAAAGACAATTTTTCTTTAAAATGGTAAACTCACTGCATGCATTATTTTTTTAATAGATGTGTCAATTTAAAATTTGACAAGTAAAAATGACGAAGAGAATAGTTAATTCTATTCTTTCAAAAGTATCCCTCTTACTTATGATTTCTTAAAAAACGTGTAAAAAAATGAACAACTAGAAGGAACGACCCACATGTTGTTATTAAGGAATAATATAAAAGGGAATCTCACGCATGGGTCCCAGCGATACCTGTTTCTAGCCAATCACAGAACGAAACGTGGAGCGTGTCTGGCACTTTATTGCAGTGTAGGACCTGTATAAATAAATGTGTACTCTTTGGTACTTTAGATACTTGAAACAGAAATGTTATGTGTTCACTTTTAAAAAAAATAAAATTGTATTGATTTTATTGTACTTTTGTAATTATTTTTCAAATACTATTTATCTTTATAATTGTGGTTTTCAAATTAGTTTGAGTGCACGTGATATTTGAACTCGATTCATTAAGATTTGGATAGACGAAAGAAATCAATTTGCATATTTGCTTCGAATCTAAGAACTCATGGTTTTCAATCTAGTTCGTTGACCATTAATTCACATATTTGAGCGCATTATGTGTTCATAATAAATAATTGATTTGCATATATCATTTCTGCACTTCTACCTCTACCTCTACTTGTCGGTCTCATGAGAAAAGGACTCGATTAAATTATTTGGCATTCGAGATTTGCTGAATTTTACAAATTTGAATTTGTTTTATGTAGATTTATTTAGTGGGAAAAAAAAATCGCGCGCTATCGAAGATTATACTTTGCTAGAGCTCAAATAAGAGGTTTAATATTAAGGGTTAAGGGATCTCCAAACATCTCATCAAATACATTGATGGTCATGAGAATGTTCTCTCTTTTTTTCTTGTTTCTCGTCTAGTATTCGACATTTGTATTGAGACATGACAAAAGTTAAATTTGCTTTAGAAAATTTCATTTTAAGGAGGTGAAAGGTGGGGTAAAATATTTTCTAATAAACACAATATAATATCTAGAAATCATGATTTGAACTCAAAATTTCTGATTAATAAAAATAACTGAATGCTTACAACTCATCACGACTCTGATGGATGAAGAAAATCTTTTTAAGCACATTATAAGTAACAAACAATCATTTGTTACATTTCTAGTCATAGTAAACAATAAAGTGCTAAATAAATTTAAACCATAACCTACTATAATATAAGGTGGGAGAAAAATCATTGTCCAAAACTAAAATAAAACTTACAAACTTAGCTCTTATCACCTAAAAGGTACACTCCACACAAAGTCTTTCCTTTTCAAGAAGCTATTCCAAACCACCTTTTAATCAACAAGAAAAAAACAATAAAGAAGAGCTATCATATTTTAATTTCTTTACTTGTTTTATTATAACTTATTTAATTATGTAATAAAATTGTTTTACCTTTATTATGATTTACGACTTTATATTAGAAAAAAATATTTATATGATGTGTCTCATGTATTAATTTGTGCTACATATCATTCCAATTATTAGATGGATAATTAAGTTGAAGGGATCAAAATGAATGTAAGAGATTATTAAATGGTGAATCATTAATCCGTTCAAATTTAAATTGGTTAAGTAAATTAATTATATACTTATAAGCTAATTTTGCCCTCTCTAATAAAAAAATCTTCTTAAAAAGTTTGGAGGAAAAATTTGACTTTATTTTTGGATCTCAAAAGCTATCATCTAAAACACTCTAATAGTCAAACATTGTATTTAATTGCACATGTTATGGCTAATACTTTACCAGACAATAAAATTTAATAGGGCGACTTCATGTCATGACATTTTTCCTTATTTTAGGAAAAAGAAAACTAATATGGCCAACTCATATGTTCTTTTAATCATAAGATATCACAAATTAATTGATTCGATCAATTTAAATTCATATTGTATAAGATTTATTTAAAAGTGAAACGTTTTTCATCAAAAATTTCACAATTTCTAAAGTTTGAACCCAAAACTTTTGATTATAAGTGAAGGGATCTAATTATTTCACCAGATATTACACTACTAAAAATTCACTATATTTTACTGAAGAATATTCAACAATTATTCCAATAAATATTTTGAATGAATTGCTATGTTATCTACTCAATTTTTGGATATTTTTTTAAATAAATAAATGTGTGTGTGTATATATTTATTTATTATTTTTTGAAAATGAACAACTTCAAAGGGAAATTTCATCAACTAATTTATATAAGGAAGTGTCTTAAAGTCCTAATGAACAGAAAAAGATAGTATATACTTATTCTCTATTTATTACACTAATTTTCCACTTAAAATATCCAAACATATTAAAGAAAAGTTAGTGAATGTTGCCTTAAAAGGCAAAATTTTCAAACTACAGTTATGTTTCAACTTTGAGAATAAAAAGGCAAAAAATGTGAAGTACTAAACAAGTAATTTACCTTTAAAATTTCTTCATTGACTCAAATAGTATAGCACATGCTTAGGAAGTTATAATTACATTTATATCCCTCTCAAATATGTTTTTTTTTTTATAAATAAAATATAATACTAGTGTATATAATTTAAACACTTTAATTGATGGGCTAACTAGTCATTTCATAAAATGAGTCCATTTCAAGAAAGTTAAAAAATTAAACAAAAATGGAACCTCAAATCACTCAAACCTTATCATATTCAAAATATATAAAGAAAGAAATGGTTAAAAAGTGAAGGCATTAAATGATTTCTATAAATAGAAAAATACCTAAGGGAATATCATTAGCATTTATACCTTGAATTATTAACCAAGATTCTTCATTAATGATTGTCCATTCTTCTTCTCCACCTCAACAAGTTTTAATCCATATGCAAAATACTTACTCTTTTTTTCTTCTATTATTGATCAACTTAAAACAAAAGAGATAAGAAGTCACTAGAACATAAAAGGAATATATAAAGGATATGAAAGCTTTCATTAGTTGGCAATCTTGATCTAAAAGGTAAATCTAATTAAGATTCAAGAAAACTTATGCCATAATTTCGTGACTAATGAATGGCCAAGATTTCTTGAATTGTGAGTGTGTACAGAGACATATGTCACATGGTATACTTTTCTTAAATTCATAATATATAAAACGTGTCATTTTTATCTTGATTTTAATTAATATTTATGTCCGTCAGTTTTGAATATGTAAAAATAGCCACTTAGCTTTTATGAAGTTGAATAATAAACATACACATCATATATGACATAGTATAAATCAATTAGAGTGTATCGAAATGATGTGTGTGTTTACTTGTTTAACTTTATACACGTTCAAATGTCAACTCGTGCAAACAAAGTTGAAGGACATAAATATCAGCTAAGGCGAAGTTAAAGCACTTGTCATGATACTAATTAAATTGAATGTATGTCACATAAATAACCATTTAAAATATATTTATTTATTTATTTATTTAATTATACAAGCTTAAGTACTTGTTTATGTACATATAAATTAAAAAGTATAGATATCAGTTGAACATGATATTAAAAGACGTCAATTGAAATTAAGTTAAAAAAACTGGACGTTTATTGATTATGTTTTTTTTAAGGCTACAAAAAAGCTTACTTCCAAAAAATGCAAGCTCAAAAAAGGTTCTAAGAAAAAGATAATAAACAGACCTCTATTATTCACTTTCATTATATTATATACTTTTTCTGTCCCTATGATACTTTTCGAATTTTGAGATTCAAACAAGTCTACTTTTGATCATAAATTTTTCATAGATATTTTAAATATTTTGAATTATCAATTGTTGTGACTTAAAGTATTTTTTTACATAGTTTACAAATATATAAATTTTATTTGAAGTATTTTTTTACGTAGTTTACAAATATATAAATTTTATTTCAAAAAGTTTGAAGATTTTATGGCAAATTTTCAGTCAAACTTAAATTATTTGATTTTTAAAAAATGAAAAGTGACACATAAATTGAAATAGAGTAATATACATATATTCTACTACTATTATATAATAGACACCAATAAGCAATAATTTATTACCCACCAATGGAATAGAGGGTAAGGGGTTGGGTGAGCATATTAGGAAAAAAAAAGCAAAAAAGACAAACACAAAGAGGAGAAGAAGAAAAAGTTTAGTTGTGATGACTAGAATTTTTTTTGTATGATTTGTTGTATTGTTGGGTTGTAACCAAGCCATAAACCATCATTGTCCACACGTACAGCTTTATTACTTACTACAAACCATTTCAAAGTTTCAATCTTTGATCTCTTTTTTGTGTGTTTGGATTTATTGGGGCAATTGGGGTTTATGGGATTTTGATAAAGATTCAAGGAAGTGATTTGTTTTGTGTGTTTGGATTTGTTGAGACAATTGGGGTTTATGGGGTTTTGAGAAAATTCAAGAAAGTGATTTGTTTTGTATGTTTTGTGGTAAAGTTTTGAACTTTTTTGTGTGTTTGGATTTATTCTGGCAGTTGGAGTTTATGGGGTTTTGAGAAAGATTCAAGGAAGTGATTTGTTTTGTGTGTTTTGTGGTAAAGTTTTGAACTTTTTTGTCTGGGATTCTTGATTTTGGGGTGCAATCTTTTTTTTTTTCTGGTGTGTGTGGGGGGTTCAAGAAAATGACTGTGGAAGAAATTAGAGGGAGTATGGGTGGTGGTGAAAGGGGAAATAATTATGATCATTTTCCTATTGGTATGAGAGTTCTTGCTGTTGATGATGATCCTATTTGTTTGAAACTTTTGGATGGTTTGCTCAGAAAATGCCAGTATCAGGGTAAATGCTTGATGCTATGGATTTTTTGTTTTTGGTTAATTATGATAATTTGCCAATTAGGTGCTTGATTTCTTGTTTGTGAGGTCTAGTTTTGAAGTAGGTTTTCTGTTTTTTTGTGAGAAAAAAACAAAGGAACTCTTTTTCTTGTTTTATCATTGTTGTTTCTAGTTTTCAACACTCAACAGGAGCATTTTAAACTCTTTTACCCTGGAAAATAGGTGTTTCATGTACAGTTTCTATTTGATTTTGACCATGTCCTTTCAATAATCATTGATAGAACAATAAGGGAAATATGGAGTTCTTTTTATTTACTTTTTTGCTTTTGCTTTTGTACATATTCAATTCCCAAATTCTCTATTTTGAATCATTTGCTATCTCTCATTTCAAGTTTTACTAGCCTGGATTTTCCTGATTTATTTTGAGATCTTTCTAGCTTTATGAATCTTTTGTCTTTTCCTCCTCATGATTATTGATAAATTGCATTATTATTCTGAAGATCTTTTGTTTTTGCACAGTAACTACAACAAGTCAGGCAAGGATGGCATTGAGGATGTTGAGGGAGAATAGAGATAGATTTGATTTGGTCATCAGTGATGTTCACATGCCTGATATGGATGGCTTTAAACTTCTTGAACTTGTTGGTCTTGAGATGGATCTTCCAGTCATAAGTAAGTAGAATATCTTCATTTATCTTATTTACACAGATCTATCATTTTCAACTTTTTGATCCCTTTAGCACCAATGGATATTGTGGGATGAATTGGATCCCTCCACCCTTGACTGGAGTTCTCGGGTTCAAATCCAGGGAATGGAGAAATTCCTGATAGGGAGAACTTACCCTTTTGATGAGCTTACGTGGAGTGAATTTGGATTAGTCGAACCAGTAGGTTTTGGATACCATATGGTTAAACCAAAAAAAAGAAGGTTTTTTGCTCCCTTGTGATTCTATATTAGCTTCGAGTAACTAATTGCATTTTGTTTCACTTGTAATAGAGGATCTTTAGGGTAATGTTTGAATTAAACACTTGAGATTTTCTTAATTAGTTGATGTTTGAACTTTTCATTTGGTCCAGTGTTGTCTGCAAACAGCGATACCAAACTTGTAAGGAAGGGAATCGATCATGGTGCTTGCGACTATCTGGTGAAACCTGTTCGAATTGAGGAGTTGAGGAACATATGGCAACATGTGATCAGAAAAAAGAAGGTTGAGCCTAAGAGCCAGAGCAAGTCTAATGATCAAGACAAATCTTATCAGGTAAGTGGAGAAAGTGGTCGAGGGCAATCACCAACAGGTAATGTAGATCAAAATGGAAAATGTAACAAGAAAAGGAAGGATGAAGAAGATGAGAATGATGAAAATGGAAATGACAATGAAGATCCAACAACTCAGAAGAGAGCTCGTGTCGTTTGGTCCATAGAACTTCACAGGAAGTTTGTTGCAGCTGTTGGTCAGTTGGGCATCGAAAGTGAGTTCTTTAGCATTATTAAGTTTTTCTCTGACTATGCTTGTTATGAATGTTCCCGTATTAAATGGATATTTCTGTCCTATTTCTATTGCAGAAGCTGTCCCAAAGAGGATTCTTGACCTGATGAATGTTGACGGGCTTACAAGGGAAAATGTGGCAAGCCATCTGCAGGCACTAGTCTTATCTCCTTCTTCTTTGTTATTTCATTTGTTCTATTTGATCCTTTTTCTTTAAATCATTACACAATTAGTGATTTTTGAAGCACTGGCCAATAAATGTTTCACAATGATGAATCATTTGTGAGAGTATCGGATTTTACTCTCTCGCCTTGGATTATGCTTTCATGTGGCTAAGAGAGAAAAATTTGAAATAACCTTGCTACATACCATGAATGTTAATTAGCAAATGGCAAATAATACTTCGCATCTCGGGATTTTTCGTAGAAACTGGAAAGTAGTAATGCAGTAGTGTCTCAATCTAAAACAGCTATGTGGTAACATTATCCTGATTAAATGGAGCTCAATTCTCTTAGTTAAGTAATTTAAGAGCATGTGATGAGTAGGTGTGAGGATGCGCCAGTAAGGAGGTGCGACAGGTTGGTTGTAGCAAGAGTTGGGAGATGTAGAGGTAGGCTGAAGAAGAACTAGGGGGAGGTGATTAGACACGACATGGTAGAAGGCTAGTAGGTAACTGAGGGGGTGGAGGAACTGGGTGTCTATTTACAATCCTGTGTCGGATACCTTTATTTTGAGCCGAGGGTCTATCGGAAACAACCTCTCTACCTTACAAAGGTAGGGGTAAGGTTTGCATACATCTTACCCTCATTGTTGGAAATGAAAAATATTACAGTTTCAAAATTCTTAATCTTGTTTACTTTTCTGTTCTGCAGAAGTATAGGCTTTACTTGAAAAGGATCAACTCAGTTCAAACCCAACAAGCCAACATGGTTGCTGCTTTAGGGGGAAGGGACTATGTGCGGATGGGCTCACTGGATGGGCTTGGAGATTTTCGAACATTGGGTGGATCAGGACGGTATACTCATGCTGCCTTATCATCGTACAGTTCAGGGGGCATGCTTGGCAGACTAAATAGTGCTGCTGGTCTAACTGTGCGCAACCTGGCAGCATCTCAGCTACTCCAACCTAGTCATGGCCAAAATTTGAGCAATTCCATTAATGCTTTAACAAAACTGAATCCAAACATTCCGCCTGCTAGCCAGAATGCTAGTTTATTTCAAGGCATTCCTGCATCATTGGAGCTTGATCAATTGCAGCCGAATAAGTCCTCAGCGCATATTCCTTTGGATGAGTCGAGACTGCTTACATCTGATGTGCTTGGTTGCTCGAATAACTCCTTATCCAATGTTCCAAATAACCCGATGTTGCTTCAAGGGAATCCGCAGCAACCACTGACTGGGGGAGGATTTGGAAATCAGCACTCTCAAAACATGACTCCGTTTAGCTCAGACTCGTTCAATACTGGTGTTAATGGATCTTCCAACTTTCTGGAACATGGTAGATGTAATGAGAACTGGCAAAATTCCGTTCAGTTATCGAAGTTCCAGTCTAATTCCTTCCCATTGACTGAATCCTTCATTAACAGCCATTTGCCACAAAATAGTGTAAGGGAAGCCACGACTCATTTGCAGAACAGCCCTCTTGATTTTACTTCCACCACCTCAGTTTCTCCTCCTTTTGAAGATTCAAGGGGAGAAATCCAATACCGTCAAAGTATGGCAGGTGCGGTTCAGAGTATGAATCAAACACCACCATCTCAAGCATGGGCCGATAATAAACAACATTATTCCCACAACTCAAATAATACTTTCGGCAATAACTTAAGTTCTCAGGTTCCCAACGATGGTAGCATGGCTTCTTTAAGCCACAGTATGAACCAACGCAACGAGAACTTCGGCAGAAGGATGGACATATCATTGATTGGTAGATCGAGTGGAGGTTCTTCGACACTCGTGCAGCACACCGAGCATGAAAAGTTGACCCCCGATTCAAGGACAAGGTCAAATGAAGACTACCTCTTGGAGCCAACAAAGCAACAAGTTGGTTTTAGTCCACAAGGCTATGACTCCCTGGATGATCTAATGACTGCAATGAAACGGGTATGATTACCTTCTCTAATCTTGAAATGTCCGAATATTATTTTTTCAGCATAAACAATATTACATAGAAAACACTAGTTCAATGTAAATTTATTTGAACGAGATAAACCTGACTTGTACGTCAATAGTTTAATGTATAGCTGGATTTTGCATCCAACTCATGAACAAAAAATCTGCAGAGGGGGTGATGACATATTTTTGCTTCACCAACAATAACAATCAATACCACAAAAAGCGGGGCTGAATCAAATGGCTATGTTGGTTATCTCTTCCTATAGCTTCTCGGGATTAAACACTGTTTCCCCTTTGGGATTCATCTGGCACTAAATCTGATGTCAATAAGGTGCATACTTATATTGACCTGTACACCTATATTGACCTGTACACCTATATGAAGCTATAGTCAATGTCTATTGTGTTCTTCTACTTCCGAGTTCATTGTTCATTTCATCTTTTTTCAAGTTGAATCACTCTATTATTTCAAAAACAGTGACTTCTCAACTATTTTTGCTGCTAGTGCCCCCAGAAATTCTTGAATTTCTTGCAATATGAGATTGAATCCATGACTCTTATTTGTATACCATCAAATCTTAGTTTCCAAGATACCACATCAGTCCAATCACCACTAATCTTAGGTTATCAGCGATCGCTAAGCTTCAAGAAATCTCCAACAATATCTTCTCGGGATTAAACACTGTTTCCCCGTGAGCTTCATCTTGCACTAAATCTGATTTCAATAAGCTGCATACTTTATCGACTAGAATAACTATATGGAAATATAGCCCATGTCCTTTTTATTGTGTTTCTTCTACTTCTGAGTTCAATGTTCATTTGATCGTCTTTTTAGTTTAATAACTCTATTATTTCAATAACAGTGGACTTTTTAACTATTTTTGCTCTTGCTCATGCTAGTGCCCCCAAAAATTCTTGAATTTCTTGCAATATGAGATTGAATGTCATAATTCTTATTTGTACATCCTCACTTCAAATCCAGTTTTCGAGATAATGCATCATCCTATCACCACTTATCTTAGGTTATCAGGGGACACTAAGCATCGGAATTGAAAATTTCTTATTTTTGTCAGCAGATTTCACTCATCAAGTTCTTGTTTGATCTACCACCGCTAAGTTTCTGCACTTTGTTCCCTTGATTATGACAAGATTGCAAAGATCCTTGCTTTTATTTCGTCACAAACATAATCACGAAAAAGAAAAGGAAAATTTTGAAACTTTTGTGCTCTTCATACTGCATTATAAGAGTAAACGAATGCTGATGCATTATAAAGAATATTTGCCAGTTGTTATTGAATGCGATGACTCTTCACCACTAGTCTTAGGCATCAAAATTCAAAAAGTTCTCTTTTTTTATTTTTGCCTGCAGATTTTGCTCGTCACGTTCTTTTCTCATTACATACATACATTTCCAAGAAAGCAAAAGGGAATGAATGCTTTTTGAAACTTCTGTGCTCTTCAGACTGCATTTTAAAGGATTTTTCCTTATGCAATGCAGGAGCAAGATGGAGGCATGTTAGATGAAGGAACAATATGGATTTAACTACGAAGATTTCTATCGCTGTCAGCAAGAGGAGGATCTAGCTAGGTTGCAGCATTACTAATTTTCTTCCTTTTAGGAGTTATAGTGTCAATATGTAGTAGTACTCCGCAGGCTTTTATCGCCTTCTGTTTGGTTATTTTCTTCTGGAAATGATGTTATTGACAATACCATTTCTAATGCAAATTGCTTGCTGCTTCTTAGCTCGTTTTCCTTCACGATGACTTCTCCAAGATGAAAGCTTTTTTTTTCTTCTTGTCATTTTCCTTTTCATGGCATTCTGCAGATTAATTTTGTGCTGTGATAAATCTAACAATATCTTGGAAAAAAGTTAAATCTTTCAAAGCTATGTTGCTCGGACTCTTTGAAAATGTTTTCTTTCTTAGAATTGGAAGAAAAAGATTGAAATGACTGAAAAATTGAACCTATGCCTTTCTTTGGAATTGAAACTCCAAATCCTTCAGAAGTAGTGTATATGTGGAGGATACGACATGATTGTGGCAATATTTTTGAAGAGTTTGAGCAAATTAGGTTCCAAGTTTATGTTTCTAAGTTATTTTTAATGTTTTTGTACACTCTCAAGAAAGAGTTAATAGCCTTTGATTATAAGAATATTTGGCTTAAACTATCTTCTATGACTTATTAAATATTTCACTTAATTGACACTCTACTAGTTGAAACAATAAGGTGTTTATTTAGAAGAAATAATAAATGATATTATATATATATATATATATATATATATATATATATATATATATATATATATATATATATATTATCACAAGATTCTTGGCTCAAGAATAATGAATCATTCTGAATAGTAACTATAACAAAATTATACGATTATTAATGTACAAGAAACATAATATAATAATATAAAACGAAGGACAAAAAACTACGAAAGCAATACTATAATTACTAGCTAGCATCGGCAGGTAATAAAAGCAATTTTTATGACTAAATAAATAGTCTTTTAGTTTAAGCAATTCACTTAATCATAAACCTTTTACCAATTGATTCAAAGTAAAAAAAATTATTATATGAATGAAGCAAGTAACATATTACTGCAAGTTGTCAAACTCAAAGATTTATCGTTGTTGTGTTTTTAAGTCTATTTAACCGATTGACATGTGAAGGATAAATATTTATTCATGTGTTTATATTAAATTGTATAAATTTATCATAATTAAATATTTAATAAAATGAGAATGTATGTTAATATCGAGTGTTAATAATTTTTTATCATGTGACGGTAGGTAGGCCACAAATCACAGCATAATGGATATCCAATTTATAGAAGAAAACAACATTGCCCAAATTCCTAGCTTGACTTGTTCCTAAAGATTAACTAGTCAATTTATTAGACATTTTGTCCAATAAATAAAGATAGTGCATCCACCAATAAATAATCCAAAGACCAATAAATAAATAAACAAAATAATCCAAAGACCAATAAATAAATAAACAAAATAATCCAAAGACCAATTAGTCAATGTGTACGTATTATATTAGACATTTTCCCAATCAAAATAGTGCATCCACCAAAAATCAAAAGGAAAAAAACACTAGACAATCTTCTTAGGAACATCAAAGAATTAATCACTTTATACCAAGTCTTTTTAGTGAATATAGTTGATTATAGGTGTCAAATAGATGTGCTAGATTGAAATTGAGCAAGTTAAAAATGAGTTGAGTAAGTAAAAGGGTGAGTTAATTATTAATTAGTCTAAAAAGTTATTTAAGCTGAAATAAATTAAAAATGGATCAAAATCTAATCCGTTCAAGTATTATTAAATTTTAATTGCTTTATTTATTTGTTTATAATTTTTAGTGCGTAGTAAAATTATAATTTTCTTCATTATAGTTGTATATAACATATTAAATAAGAAATTGTATTTTTCTAAAATGTTTTGACAAAAAATTTCATGAAGTAATTTTTAAAAAAAAATTTATGAAGTAATTTGGATTAGATATCATCTCAATTTTGATGGATAAAAGGGACAAAACAAATATATAGGCAGGGTAATCATCAATCCTAATTTGGACGAATCGCGGTTATAGTTTCATGAGTTAATTTGCCTGCTCTATAGTTGATATAGGCAAATTCAAAATTTGAAGTCTATAAATTGTTATACACATCTCAATTAATATACAATAATAATTCAATTCATAATTGAATATTTACGAGTATTCTTAATATTTCTAACATGTGTAATAAATATTGCAATTATAAAAAGAAAAAAACAATAGCAAAATTTCTAACATGACTTATTCCTGAAGACTAGTCAGTCAAACCTTGTATTTATTAATTATTTTCCATTTCTCCAATCAAATACAATGCATCAATCAAATCAAAAGAAAAGAAAAATATGAGACCATCTTCCTAGAAACATCAAGAGTCAACCACAATAAATAAAATAGATATGTGACCTAAAATAAAAAAAATACCACTTCATACTAGAGGATAGCGTCTATTCAAAATTTAATTTAATATATTAATTTTAAATTAATAAATAATAATGATAAAATTTATAGCTAAATGTATATAAATATTTTATGAATTTTCTTAATATAAAAGATAAATGTTATTCTATAATCTAAGGTTACAAGTTTTTAGAACAATATTATTACTTTTAAAATCACATATTTCAAAAATATTTTATCTTTAAGTTTTTAACTTTATATCGAAACAGATGAGTTCATATAAATTGAAATATTCATATCAATAGTCTATAAGCTTTTCTAAAATATTTATGATTCTTTTAGAAACTAAAAAAAATCATTTTAACTTTTTTCACGCTCAACTCAATTTTATTTATTTTTGAATTGAGATTGAATTAAATTTAAATTTGTAAATTATAGGGCCCAATTCTAGAGAAGGTGTTCTCAATACAACATTTTTTTTCTCAAATCCGATACTTCTATTTAAAGACAAAAAAACTCTAGTCATTCCACCACAACTCATGTTGCATTCTTTAACTCAAATCATGAAATTATATAATATGAAACTCACCCAAAATTATACTTGTTTCAGCCATGGCCTTTTCCTACACTAATATTTTCTTATTTTTCTTCCTCCACCAACTAATCATTTTCTCTAATGGCCAAAATATTACAATTAAGGGAGGTTACTGGCTATGGGACAGTGGATTAATAGCCTTAAACAAAATTGATATAACTCCTTTCTCTCTTTTATTTTGTGGATTTGCTGATATTAATTCCCAATCCAATCAATTAATTCTCACTTCACCAAATTCATTCATACAATTTACAAGGATAGTCCAACAAAAAAATCCTTCTGCAAAAATTTTATTGTCAATAGGTGGAGGAGGTGCAAATAAAACAACATATGGAGTTATGGCTACAACACCAAATTCAAGAAAAAGTTTTATTGATTCATCAATAAAATTAGCTAGACAGTTGGGATTTCATGGTCTTGATCTTAGTTGGATATTTCCAGAATCAGCTTCAGACATGATGAATTTAGGTACTCATCTCATCTAAGAGCTAGTTTAATCAAACAGAGATAACAATATTTGAATCTAGAATATTCTTTGCTATGATATCATTTTGAATTGTGGAACCTTGATTTCATATTTTAAAACATCAATATTTAGAGAGTTCCTATTGGTTTAAATTTCTTGTGATTTAGATTTACTTTTCATTAATAGTTGAAGTCATTTATAAAATGAGTTAGATTTATTTTTATCGATTAAGATAAAGACTTTAAAACACGTAGGCCTTTTATAAGAAAAAAGAGAGAGGGTGAAATACACGAAATAATTCGAAATTGTCCCTAGACTTTGCAAAATGGTCAAATTTCATAATGACGAATTTAAAAGCTTATGTCGTTAGTCAATAAGATCAGTAAATAATAGCCTTGTAATAAGAGAATTTAATGTAAAAGTTAGAGTGGTTAGACGAAGATAATCTTTTATTTACTTATATAATTATATGTTATGAAGGCATCCTTTTGAATGAGTGGCGCATTGCTATCAACACGGAGGCAAGAAACTCCAGCAAAGTGGCTTTACTTTTCACTGCAGCAGTTTCCGGTTCGCCCCGAATCAATGGTTCAATTTACCCAGTTCAATCGCTAGCAAAAAATTTAGACTGGATCAACCTAATAGCATATGACTTCTATGGACCAAGTTGGTCACCATCACAAACAAATTCACATGCACAATTATTCGATCCGGTGAACTATGTGAGTGGTAGTGACGGAATCAACCAATGGATTCAACAAGGCGTTCCACCACAAAAAATTGTTTTTGGTATTCCTTTTTATGGATATGCATGGCGATTGAATAATACAAATATTCATGGTCTCAGGGCACCGGCTATCGGGAAATCTGATGTGTACGATGATCCATGGATGACATATGCCCAAATTAGGGATTTTATAGTGGAACATCGCGCCACGACAATACATGATGATGGAATTATTGGAGATTATTGTTACTCGGAAAATACTTGGATTAGTTATGATGATATCCAAACTGTTAGGACTAAAGTGTCTTATATTAAAAGCAGAGGGCTGCTTGGTTATTATGCAATGGATATATCAGGAGACACTAATTGGAATTCTCTTCTTTCTCATGCTGCTTCACAAGGTATAAACTAACTCCATTTATTTTGTTATTCAAAAGGATTTATATCTTTTCATATTAAAAAAAAGAAAGAAGGTATGTAACCATTTCAACTCCTTTCAGTTAGCGTCACGTGTCCACGACACAAAAAAGACAAATTGAGGTGCTGATCTAAACATACAGTGTTTACTTGTTAGTTGAGATCAAATTTTAAAATGTCGATCTATTATGTTATACCTATTATAAATTTATGGATGTCTCAACTATTTGTTTTTTTTTTTTTTTTTTTTTTCTTTTTAAAATTTAGAAGCTGATGGAGTGACACAAGGAGAAATTGGGAAGAAGAAGAAAAAACTCAATCGACTAGTTATTATTTTGATTCCAATTGGTGCACTACTAATATTGATATTGCTTGTGTTTATAATTTGGTATCTTCGAAGGAGACAAGTACCTAAGTTTCAAGGTAATTACTCTTTTCAATTAATTTTATATGAAGATGTTACTATTCATAATATATTTCTTTCGCCTTAAATTTTAAGGTAATTACGCTTTTCATCTCATTTTACATGAAGATGTTATTATTTGAAAAATCAAACAATATTTTTTCTTTTTCACTGTAACTTGATAAAAAAATATGTCGAATGATTAGTTGTTGACTTGTAGTATTAGCTGTCGAATTATTAGTTATTGACTAAATTAAGGGGTTTCATTCTTTTTTATATTAGAGTTAGAGAGGAACAAAATGGGAAGCAATAATAAAGCAAGAAAAAGTGGAGATAATAGCAATTTGCAAGTTTTTAGTTTTGATGAGATGAAGGAAGCTACAAATAATTTTTCATTTGACAATAAGCTTGGAGAAGGGGGATATGGACCTGTTTTCGAGGTAAATTCTATCGATATTTGTATTAAATTAATAAATATAAATATTTTACTTTTATATATATTAGTTTTGTATAATTAGAAATTATTGCTCCTTTATTTTTTTTTATTATGTTATTTATTTATTTTAGTTTTGTATAATTAGAAATTATTGGAGCAAAATACTTTTTGAGTCTTTGAATAGGAAGAAAATGTGAAACAGAATCATTATGTGGTCGCTGTAAAAAAAATTCTAATTTGAATTAACACCCTTTTAGCAAAAAATGGTACTAATATTGCTAATTATAAATTTTTCCCTTTATATATAAAGCACCTGTTGGGTTAAATAATTCTTTAATGGTCTGGTTAATCATTGTTATTGTTTTTATTTAAAACAAATATCTTCAATGATTTTTGGATGGCTTGTGGTATATTTTTAAATTCGAATCAGAAATTTGTGCCCAAATATATGCATGACATATTTAAAGTAAATTCTTTAAAAAAGAAGAAGGAAATTTCGCAATAAAATAAACTTGGCTCTATAGCTATAGTTTGTCAATTAACTAATATATGTTTCCTTATTCCGTAATTTCTCTAAAAAAATATAGGTGGTTGAGAATTCAAAGTTGAAAAATAATTTTTAAAGTTTAAACAAAACAAGAAACTAATAAAATACGATATTATATTTTAAACTAACTGATTAAATTAATGATGGGATAGGTCTTCAAGATGATGAATTTACTAATAGGAGTTGTTAATTAGTAATTAAAGCTATAAATAATCTTTTTTGGGATGCACAAAGAAGAAAATGGTGCCATATAAATTACGATAATATTATCCATATTTATGTTTTATGATAGATATTGAGCGTACCTCTCTAAGTAAAATTAGGAATTCAAATTTTACGTCTATTTATTTACTTTTAAAAAAATAAAATAAAATTGTTAACACGACCTCTCTAACTGGTTATTGGTGTTTTCTTTCTTTTCTAAAACTTGGTATACCTATGTGGTTATTTAGTGTTATTTCTTGCATCTCATTTAGTACTTTTTTCTTTTTCCTTTTTTGGTCTGGTTTATTCTTTTAAAATTTCAATTGATCCCAATATCTTCGATACAAAATATAACTATAGATGTTAAACAATAATTTTAAAAAAGGACATAACATGTAAAGTGAGAATTTGAAGATTAAATTGATTAAATTTTTATTGAGTTCACTTCTTCGTAATAATACATCAATCTTCTCGAAATTCTGAATACGCTTCTTATAAATCTAAATAGGGAAAGTTGAGGAATGGGGAAAAAATAGCAGTGAAAAGGTTATCAGAGACTTCATCTCAAGGATTTGAAGAATTTGAAAATGAAGTGATTCTTACAGCAAAATTACAACATATAAATCTTGTAAAAGTTGTGGGATTTTGCATTGAAAATGGAGAAAAAATGTTGATCTATGAATATATGCCCAACAAGAGCTTGGACCACTACATTTACAGTAAGTCATTCTTTTTTATATTTGAGTTTAACTTGCTTATAAATTATAATATACCAATAAAAATTGTGATGAACTGATAAGTACTCATTCATCTTTAATCAAATATCTCGAATTCTAATTTTTCCTTAGTACGAAATTGCCTTTGTTGCGGGGTGTTTTACCCTTAATATGGAACTTCTCAAAGCTAATCCAAATTTAATCGGGTGACCGCCCCGCCAAAAAAAAAAAAAAAAGGGACTTACCTATACTATGAATTTGGATCAAAAGATAATTATTAGTAAACATCCACTATGTTGTTATTCCTATTAAGTACTAGTAAATATTCTTTGATCTAGCGAGAGTTCATTTATATCTTCCTTCATTGAAAAATTATATTATAGTACATGAATTGATTTTCTTTTTATGTATATATGTATGTTCCCTTTTCCCCTTTGGTTCATATTATATGGTGTTTTTAGTTTAAATACACCCAATAAGAAATCATATTCACTCACCCCTAGTAACTAAAAATTAAATAGTATGGATTTTGTTATGTAAAAATAAAGGTAAATTTGAAAGAAAAAAAAATTATTATGTAAAAATATACTTATTTTGAATTAAATGTAAAAGATAAAAACACCATATAATATGGACAGAAAAGAATTATAAAGATATTAATTCTCTTTGCTTTTTCACGTGTGTTTTTTTTTTTTTAAAATATTTAATTTGGATCTTTTTAATTGAAATTCTGACTCTGCCACGATCTCGGAAGATGAAATGTATTTATACGTTTTTTGATCAACTTGATTTGTATTTCCACATGTAGATCAAGTGAGAAGATTAGTTCTAAATTGGGAAAAAAGAGTGCAAATAATTGAAGGGATTATTCAAGGGCTATTATACCTCCAAGAATATTCAAGATTAACAATTATTCATAGAGATATAAAAGCCAGCAATATTCTATTGGACTTGCAAATGAAACCAAAGATTTCTGATTTTGGAATGGCAAGAATGTTTAAGGAGGATGAAGTTGAAGCAAATACAAGCAGAATAGTTGGAACATTGTAAGTATTATATATACCTCGTAAACAATTTTTACACTATCAAATTATTTAATATATATGGGTACGTAAAATAAGCTTCGTAAGCGATATTCCATATTATGTGATCTAATAAAGTGAAAGTATACATTAATTGCTCATAATTAAATGATAGAAGTTTGTATGCAAATATTATATATTTATTACTTTGATGTAAATATTTTGTGACTCATCTTATTTTCAAGATTGTAAAATTATTATTTTTATGTGATTTATATTATAATATAAAAATCTGTTTTTTTTTGGAATGATTTACTTATCATATATATTTATTTGCAGGGGTTATGCACCACCTGAATATATAAAACAGGGCATTTATTCAACAAAATCTGATGTTTTCAGTTTTGGAGTACTTCTTCTTCAAATCATAAGTGGGAAAAAGAATACATGTTTTTATGGTCCAGATGAACAGCTAAACCTTCTTGAATATGTGAGTTGTCATAATTTTTTTATTTTATTTTTATCAGGCGTTCGATAATTGATCAGTAGGCAGTGTGGAATATTGTCTTGCTTTTTGTGGGTTTAGACTTGTTGATATTTGTCATAGTACTTGACATATTCTTATAGTTCTTGCTTTTGATATCTATCATCATCTGTTGTTTATTGTGTTTCAGTTAAATCACATTTTGTTGTTATTATTGTTTCTTTGTTATAGGCTCTACCTTACTTTCCTTATTAGTTGCTTTGTTTTTTCTTACTTGGATTTGTTGCATTTGAGTCGAGGGTATTTGAAAACGTCTCTCAATCTCCACGAGGTAGTGGTAAGGTTTACGTATACTCTACCTTCTCCATACTCCACTCGTGATATTACACTAAATATATTATTATTATTTTGTTGATGGTGTTTGATATTTATATTGAATTCGATTAATTTAAATTGTCAGTTGCATAAGGTATTTTAAATATATGTGTCTACTTAGTTCAATGAACTCCTTGCTAAAGTTATTGAATTATGTCGAACTTGTAACGTATATTTTAAAACCAATACATGGTTTAACCTTCTTCTTTTTTTCTATGTTGAAAAAAAATAATAATACAGGCATTTGAGATGTGGAGAGATGGTAAAGGCATGGAATTTATGGATGAATCACTTGATGATAAAACATCATATTGCAAATTATTAAATTGCATGCAAATTGCATTGTTATGTGTCCAAAAAAACCCATTGGATAGGCCTACAATGTTGGAAGTTTCTAATATGTTGAAAAATATTGCAAATTTAGTGATTGAGTTCCCTAAGAGGCCTGCATTTTCTGTAAAAGAAGATGAAGAAAAGAGTGAAAGTTTGAAGAATTATGACTTAGTGCAAGAAACAGAAGAAGTTGATACTGCAACAATTACACAATTGATTGCAAGATGACTGATGATATCAATCCTACCAAATGTTCAGATGCATTTTAGTGGCTTTAATGGTTCGATTCGATTGGTTATTTTTTTTTAAAAAATATGTATATATCTTTGTTCTGTGAATTTCTAACTGGTATTCGATATTCATATTGGAGTATAACTAATTCAGATACATTTATTACTCCCTCTATTCACTTTTACTTGTCACTTATTCCTAAAATAAATTTTCATTTTTATTTGTTACTTTTGACACATCAAAAAAAGACAATCAATATTTTTCATGTTTTGTCCTTGGTATTAAATACTTGTCTTGTTTTCTTTCATTTGATCTTTTCTTTACCCCATTTTCATAAGAAAACTCAATGATCTTTTTCTGAAAGCTTTTTTTTTTCCGTGACAACTACTAGTGTGTATATATATATATATATATATATATATATATATATATATATATATATATATATATGGCAAAATATTAAGGATTGATTAAGAAAATACTTCTTTAAACAAAAACTTTGCAAACACAACAAGAAAAATGTAGCAATTAAAGCCCAAAAAAAGTTGAATTGGACTTGGTGGGTGTGCCAGGCCCATGCAATGTTGAGGGTAAAACATAGAAAAAAAAGTAGAAAAATTACTGAAATACACATCTTATGTTTCGTTTATTTATAATATTTTCTTCTATTTCTAAAAACCTCTAAAATCCCTTATTTCTCTCCTAATTCTAAATTATTTTATAATGTATCTGAGCTATTTTTAATGTATCCGAGCTAGTTTTAAATGTATCCGAGCTATATATTATGTATCCAATTTATTTTATAATGTATCCAAGCTAGTTTTTAATGTATCCGAGCTACATATTATGTATCCGGTTTGTTTTACTTTTTCAGGAATTAATGTAATTACAAACTAAATAGGGATAAATTGTAATTTCATATTAAAACTATGTGATTCCTAAAATTTATACAAAAAAGTATTGTCTTTTCTTGATATGTCAAAAGTGATAGGTAAAAATAAAAATCTATTTTAAGAATAAGTGATAAGTAAAAGTGAACGGAGGAAATATTTCCTAGCAAGGAACCACATGACATGAAGGGTCATGAAGTTGTACAATATATAGTGGGATTTTACAAGAATTTCTGATTCTTTATTATTTTTACTTAGAGGCGAACTCAAGATATAAATTTAATTAGTTAAATCTTTAAATTTTTTAGCATTAAACTTTAAAAATTATGGTTCAAATTTAATATTTATTAAAGTTTTTATATAATTTTCAATATTAACATACATTATATTTATACTCCTTATCGAAAATATGCGGTTGGAGTGACAGATGAATTGCATCTGTTACTATTATTATATATATATATATATATATATATATATATATATATATATATATATACATATACATATATTAAAAATTAAAAAATTAAATTATTTTCTCGTAAAAATTTCTGTGATGATAGAAATTTACATCATGACTTGGGAAAACAACAAACTACTTTGTTTTGTGTTATCGTCCTTGCATGCTGGACTTTTTTTCTCAATTATTAGTCGTAAAAGTTATACAAAAACACTTCAATTTTTCTAAATTGATGTGACATTTTCCTTTTTAATATTTCTCGCAACAATTATTTTTGGCAAATATCTATCACATATAGAGTATTATAATATTATCGTTATATTTTAATTATAATAATTAATAATAATAATAATAATAAAATAATTGTTAATAAGGTTTGAAAATTAAATGGCAGTGATTCAAGTTATTTTAATTCAGTGTAAATGACAATTTTAATTGACACTTCTCGTCAGTAATTTTATCGTGTCCAGAATTTAATTTCTCGTCAATAATTTTATCGTGTCCAAAATTTAATTTTAATTGACACTGTTCGTCAATAATTTTGTCATGTCCAAAATTCCATGAAGAAAGAAAAGATAAAAACAAGTCAATTTTTCTAAATTGATGTGACATTTTTCTGTTAATATTTCTCTCAACAATTTTTGTCAAATATCTATAATATAATATACGGATCATTAACGTAAAATAGGGCGTGAAAGAATTTTTCGGTGTGTAAGTGTGACAGTAATATTTACAGTAAACTTGGTAAAATCATTAGCGCTTAAAAGTTTTTTTTTTTTTTTTTTTTTTTTTTTTTGAGGAAATGATATTTACAAATTGAATTTTTAAAAAATGATATTATTAGATCTCCCATGTATGAAAATAAAAATCTCTTATAAAAATAACATCAAGAACTAAAAGTAAATTCATGTACTATAGCACATGAAAACAAGTCATGATCACGTATTACAAAAAATTCATGTACTATAGCACACGAAAACGTTAAATTCGATCTTCCTCTGCATTGGGGCTTGTTTGAACTTGAAAATTGGTTTGTTTGCCCCTCGGGACCAACTCATGACATTAATAAAGTCGTAACGGACGTCCATGAAAATTTTTTGCCAAAAACAAGTCGGGATCACGTATCACCAAATATTCATGGATTATAGTACACGAAAAAGGTTAATTCTGTCTTTTCCGCATTGAGGCTCGTTTGAATTTGAAAACTCGTCTGTTTGCCCCTTGGGACCAACTCACGCCATTAATATGATCATAACGGACGTCTATGAAAATTTTCTGCCAAAACAAGTCGTGATCACGTATCACCAAAAATTCATGGACTATAATACATGAAAAACAATAAATTTGATCTTTTCCACATAGTGGACAACTATTATTAGAGGGAGGGAATAGCAAATTTGTATAGCGACCTATATTTTTTGACATGCTTAAGAATACAATTTATAAAAAAAATTAATTATATGAATGATGTGACACGATTAATAAATATTGCATTTATAAAGGAAAAAAAACATTAGCAAAATCTCTAACATGACTACCAACACGGGTTGTGATGCACTGGTGTAAGTGTTTCACCTTTAATCAGAGGTCTCGGGTTCGAACCTTGGGTATGGAGAAAATCTTGTTAGGAGCGCCACCCCCGAATGGAGCCTATAGAGCACGATTTGAATTTAATCGGAACTCTAATATAAATTCCGAACACCGAGTGGAAACCCAAAATATAAAAATAAAAAAATTCTAACATGACTTATTCCTAAAGACTAGGTGGTCAATAGTCAACCACTTCACACTCGAGGATGTTGTAGATTAGCACTTATTTAAGATTTCAAATTTGTGAATTTTTATATTAATTTTAAATTAATAGATGATAATAATAATAATAATAATAATAATAATAATTAAATTCATGATTAAATATATATATATATATATATATTATAAATTTCTTAATACAAATGATAAATGTTATTCTATATTTTTAAGGTTACAAGTTTCAAAATTTTATATAGTTATTCAAATATTATCAGATTTAAGATTACATATTTCAAAAATATTTATTTTTTAATTTCCTAAACTTCATATCAAAATAAGTACACATAAATTAAAACTGAGGAAACATCAAACGTATTTATCCATATCAATATTTTATAAGCTTTTTTTTATTTAGTCACCAAAAATATTTAACTTATGATCTGAATAAATTTAAATTTGCATATTGCAAAGTCCAATTTTGGAGAACAATAGGATTGTTTTCATTCTCAAAGGCTTACTTTTAATGAAGGGCAGAGAAAAGTCTAACTATTTCAGTCTACTCAAATCCTGAAACTATATTATATATAATAATCTCTCACCCAAAATCATATACTTACTAGTTTAAGCCATGGCCTTTTTCTATGCTAATATTTTCTTATTTTTCTTCCTCCACCAACTAATCATTTTCTCTAATGGCCAAAATATTACAATTAAGGGAGGTTACTGGCTAAGGGAGAGTGAATTATCCTTAGACAAAATTGATTTAACTCCTTTCACTCGTTTATTTTGTGGATTTGCTGATATTAATTCCCAAACTAATCAATTAATTCTCACCTCACCAAATTCATCATTCATACAATTTACAAGCATAGTCCAACAAAAAAATCCTTCTGCAAAAACATTATTGTCTATAGGTGGAGGAGGTGCAAATAAAACAACATATGGAGTTATGGCTACAATACCAAATTCAAGAAAAAAGTTTTATTGATTCATCAATAAAATTAGCTAGACAATTGGGATTTCATGGTCTTGATCTTAGTTGGATATTTCCAGAATCAACTTCAGACATGGCAAATTTAGGTACCATACGTGTCGTCATCTCATCTAACAGTTTAATTTGCTAGAGATAACATGTTTCATGTATATGATTGATGAGATAGTTGTCTGCTTTGATATTATTTTGAATTAGTTAATTTCTCATATAGTCACTCAACTAATTATTATCATCTCATAAAGTCATTTTTTTAAAGGAGATTAAATCAAGTATTAGTTGAGTTGCTATATAAAAAATCAACACAATTTTGAATTGTATGACCTTACTTTCATATCTTAAAACATCTATTGAAATCAAGTATTAGTTGAGTGGCTATATAAAAATTAACACAATTTCAAATTGTATGACCTTATTTTCATATCTTAAAACATTTATATTACTCCCTCCGTTCAACAATAGTTGTGAACTATTCTAAAAATAGTTGTCCAATAACATTTATCCAATTTAGAAAATTAAGAAATAATTTATCTTTTATGTCTATTTAACCCTTGCTATGAAATACTCATATTTATCATCTAACACATTTCTCAAAGCATTAAATTTAACAAAGTCAAAGGATAAAATAGTAATATTATCCCTATTATTTATTACTCCCTCTGTCCATTTTTATATGTCACCCCTTTCTATAAATAATTGGGCCATAATACTTGTCATTTCATAAAATCAATACATAAATTATCATATTATTCCTTTTTTACTCTTGTGAGTTATTAGTCTTGAAAATATACATTTGACCAACTTAGAAAAGCTAAGTAAATGATTCATGTTTATTGGTTAAATTAATTAATCAAAATAATTTAATTCATATTCATTGATTGAAAACTTGAGTTCCAAAAAAATTAAATAAGGGTAGAAGAGTAAAGTTGCATCATTTATTAATGCAAGTGCAAAGTAGAAATGTAACATATAAAAAGGAACGGATGAAATATTTCTTAATGGTGTCAAATCAATAGTGAACAACTATGATCGAAGAGGGAGTATAAAGAGAGATCATATTTATTTATTTAGCTAGAGAAAAAGTTCAAATTTACTCTTGAATTTTGCTAAATAATTATAGATTTGCTCTCCACTAATAATTGAAGTCCACTATAAAAATGAGTTAGATTTAAACTAAATACTTTTCAACATGTAGGCCCTTTACAAATTTCTGAGTATTTGAAATACACAAAATAATTTGAATTTGTCCTTGGACTTTGCGTAAAGGTTAAGTTTCATACCGACAAATTTTAAAGCTTATGTCGTTAGTCAATAGTAAGAGAATTTAATGTAAAAATTAGACGAAGATATATTTTTATTTACTTAATTATATCTTTTATAAAGGTATTCTTTTGAATGAGTGGCGCATTACTATCAACATGGAGGCCAGAAACTCCGGCGAAGCTCCTTTACTTTTCACGGCAACTGTTTCCGGTTTGCCCCGAGTCAATGATTCGATATACCCAATTCAATCACTGACAAGAAACTTAGATTGGATTAACCTACTAGAATACGGATTTTACGAACCGAATTGGTCTCCTTTAGAAACAAATTCACATGCACAATTATTCGATCCGGTGAAACAAGTGAGTGGTAGCGACGGAATAAACCAATGGATCCACGAAGGCGTACCGCCACAGAAAATAGTTTTTGGAATTCCCTTTTTCGGATACGCGTGGCGATTGAATAATACGAATATTCATGGTCTTAGGGCTCCCGCTATGGGGAAATCGGACGTTTACGATAACCCGTGGATGAGATATGACCAAATTAGGGATTTTATAGTGCAGCATCGCGCCACGACGGTGTATAATGCAACAATTGTTGGAGATTATTGTTATTCAGGAAATATTTGGATTAGTTACGATGATATTCAAAGTGTCAGGACGAAAGTTTCTTATATTAAAAGCAGAGAATTGCTTGGTTACTATGCATTTGATATTTCAGGAGACACTAATTAGAATTCTCTTCTTTCTCAGGCTGCTTCACAAGGTATAAATTAACTCAATTTCGTTATTTTTTTTATATATATTTATTAAAAAACAATATGTACACGATTTAACTTTGAGGATGCATATATTTAGACATTTTATTGTGTCAGTTGAATATTTCAACTTAAAAAAATAATCATCTAGTACCTCTAAAAATTATGTGTCACGTCAGTGTCTAATGTTCATGAATAAAGACAAATTTAGGATTTCTAGAACAAGAGTGCACCACTAAAAAAAATAAAGCAAAATGTGTATTAAGTGAGAATTGATTTCTAAATAAACAACTCAACATATATTCCACCAAATGCACCATTTATTCTTCCTATAGCATGATTGTCAACAAATAATATATATCAATTTTTATATATATATATATATATATATATATATATATATATATAAAAAAAATATCTACTCTTACGGAGTAACCACAAGTTCACGTGCCCCATTTTAGGATATAAATATCTTGCTCTCCACAAATTAAAGTATTTAGATGTGCAGTGTTTACTTGCTAATAGATATCATGCTTGAGTGTTGATCTATGTATTATATCTGCAATTAATTTATGAATGACTTAAATTTTTGTGATTTTTTCTCTCGTTGTTTTTTCTAATTTAGAAGCTGATGGAGTGACAAAAGGAGAAATTGTGAAGAAGAAGAAAAAACTCAATCGACTAGTTATCATTTTGATTCCAATTGGTGCACTACTAATATTGATATTGTTAGTGTTTATAATTTGGTATCTTCGAAGGAGACAAGTACCTAAGTTTCAAGGTAATTATTCTTTTCGATTAATTTTACGTGAAGATGTTATCATTAGAAAGTCAAACATATATATATATATATATATATATATATATTTTACTCTAATATTTTCAGATATTTTAAAAATATGTGAAATTATTATTAATTGAATTTGGGAGTGTTATTAATATTCTTTATATATATATATATATGAGTTAGAGAGGAACCAAAGGAACAAAATGGGAAGTAGAAATAAAGCAAGAAAAAGTGGAGATAATAGCAATTTGCAAGTTTTTAGTTTTGATGAGATGAAGGAAGCTACAAATAATTTTTCATTTGAAAATAAGCTTGGAGAAGGTGGATATTGACCAGTTTACGAGGTAAAGTCTATCGATATTTATATTAAATCAATAAATATAAATATGTAATTTTCATATATATTTATTTTTTGTTTAGTTTTTTATAATTAGAAACTATTGGGGTAAAAATACATTTTGAGTCTTGAATATGATGAAAAGAAGACATTGACCAAGTCAATAATAACTAAATGATAATTGAATAATTGGGGTTATAAATATTAAGGATAAACTAAAATTAAACATGATAAAATAACGATATTATATTGTAAACTAACTAAATGAAATTAATGACGGGACACGTCTTCTAGAAGAGGAATTTACTAATAGGAGTTGTTAACTCGATACAATCCTTAAAAAGAATTTTTTAATTAAGAGCAGGAACGGAGCTAGCAAAGGCTGATGCTTATTCAAATTTTATTCACAAAAAATTATACTATTTATATGATTAAAATTATTTTTTATTTATTTATAGTAGATGTTGAACCTCTTTCGTCTCCTTGTATTTACTTCTTCATATTTTGAACTCTAAATGAAAATCACAACTACGCCAATGATTAGGAATGAATTTTATTAAAATAACTTTACTAATAATACTTTGATATTATAAATTTGACTACTACTACTTTATATACTTATTTAATATTAAGTGTAATACTAAAACAAAAGTAATAAAACTAATTTGATAAAATAGATAAGTAAAAAAGAAAAAATATATTTTTAATATAAGGCCAAATAAAATGAAACGAGCAGTAGTTAATAAGAAAATAAATTAATTTTTTTTTAAAAAATATATATATGCTCAATAATAAAAATCTTAAGGTTGCATTTGGTCAAATTTATATTTATATCTACTTCTTCATAATAATACATTAATCTTCTCGAAATTTTGAACCAATTAGGGAAAGTTGAAGAATGGGGAAAAAATAGCAGTGAAAAGGCTATCAGAGACTTCATCTCAAGGATTGGAAGAATTTGAAAATGAAGTGATTCTTACAGCAAAATTACAACATATAAATCTTGTAAAAGTTGTGGGATTTTGCATTGAAAATGAAGAAAAAATGTTGATTTATGAATATATGCCCAACAAGAGCTTGGATTACTACATTTATAGTAAGTCATTCTTTTCCCTTTTTTTTTTTTGAGTTTAATTTTTATATATCGTAAAAAGATTTTTACATTATTGTATAATTTAAAACACAACGATTGTGCAGAAAAATGTAAAAATCTTATGGGCTATGCATTTATTAAAAAATAATCAGTTTTTGTAAATTCGTTAAATAATTGACTAATTTTTTTTATGATATTATTAGAATATGTGGCTATTTAAAATTAGAAGTCGTGAGAATGATATTTATTTTTCAATTTTACCCTAAATTAATTTTATATTATCAGTTTACATTTACAAACATGTAGCTTGCCTTGTTTTAACGATTACATATTTCACTTTCTATGAAGGGTTACAAAATAGGGATCTTTTGGATGGCTTGCTAGTGTTAAATTTCTTCACACTAAAGATATTTTTTTGGTAATTAACGTGGGTGGGGGCTAAATAAATGTGCTTAAACCCCACCCATGAAACGGTTGTGTTGTGTTGTAACCTATCCTTCTATTCTCCATTAAGTGGTGAAGATTGTTATTTGTTGTCATTGAACCTGCTTGATTCGTTATAGACTACTTTCAAACCCTATTGAACTAAGAGTCTCGCTTTAAGTCTAGCTATCGCATAAGACACTACAAAAAAGACAGGATTTGGGGAGGTTTAATTGTGGGGATTACTAGAACCTCCTCAAAAATATATTTAATGTGGGGGTTATTTTAGACCCCACAATTTTTAACCCCGCAAATGACGCGTTTTTTTGTAGTGGGGGCAGCTGGCTGGCAGAGCTATGCTGCTTCAAGTTTCGCATGGCTAACGGCTAACGCTATACCATGATGCTAGGTTGTGCCTACACTAACGTGACTTACAAACAACATTGTCGCTATATAACCATATAGGCAAGACTCGGGACCACCTCCCTTCGCTTCAGAGTCTTAGCACAAAAAATTCATTATATTGTCATTTAATATAAAATATTAATTAACATCTCTTCTTATTTTTTTCTTTTTTAATTGACCTCCTTCTTTCTTTAATTGACAGGCACATGAGATCAAACTTCAATTTTCTATATATCTAGATATATACTAACAATTTGTATTTATATGTTTTTTGATCAACTTGATTTGTATTTCCACATGTAGATCAAGTGAGAAGATTAGTTCTAAATTGGGAAAAAAGAGTGCAAATAATTGAAGGCATTATTCAAGGGCTATTATACCTCCAAGAATATTCAAGATTAACAATTATCCATAGGGATATAAAAGCCAGCAATATTCTATTGGACTTACAAATGAAACCAAAGATTTCTGATTTTGGAATGGCAAGAATGTTTAAGGAGGATGAAGTTGAAGCAAATACAAGCAGAATAGTTGGAACAAAGTAAGTATTATTTATATTCATATAATTTGGAATTAAATCTAATTATATATATTGATTAAAAAAATAGTCAGCATCATGTTCATAGGGTTTAGGAAAGGGTCAATGCATTAAAAGATGTGATGTAGGAAGTTTATCCTAAAACTAGCATGTAGCATCATCAACGACTGATTCCACAATTCGAATCTTAGTTTTTTAATAATTATATTCTTTACTAATATTATTCATTTAATTTGTAATGTGTTGTAGGGGTTATATTCCACCTGAATATGCAATTGAAGGCAGATATTCAACAAAATCTGATGTTTTCAGTTTTGGAGTACTTCTTCTTCAAATCATAAGTGGAAAAAAGAATACATGTCTATATGGTCCTGATGACAACTTAAACCTTCTTGAATATGTGAGTTGTGATAACTTCACCTATTATATTGAGATTTATAAAAACTTAATATAAGAAAAAAAATACTTACTAAAATATCAGAAAATAAGTAAGAAATATTTTCTTCCAACTAAACACACCTTATATGAGATTAATAACCTGAAAATAAGACAAATATAGATAAAAATTACACTGATAATGCATTATTTTTTATTTATTATTATTATTTTTGATAATTTATTTAAAAATAATGATACAGGCATTTGAGATGTGGAAAGATGGTAAAGGCATGGAATTTATGGATCAATCACTTGATGATACAACACATTCTTGTAAACTATTAAAATGCATGCAAATTGCATTATTATGTCTCCAAAAAGATCCATTGGATAGGCCTACAATGTTGGAAATTTCATCTATGTTCAAAAATATTGAAAAATTAGTTATGAATTCCCCAAAGAGGCCTGCATTTTCTACAAGACAAAATGAAGATCAAGTTGGCAATAATATTCCAAATGGAGAATTAGACATTGACAATGCAACAATTACACAGTTGGTTGCAAGATGATATATGCTACTCTTTGCCATGTATTTAATCTGATTAGCAGGTAATTTGTCTTATTTTAGAAATTATGAATCCCAATTATTTATGGATGTTGACTACCTTGTCGTATTTATTGGTGATTTGATTAATTTAAATCTGGGAAACTTAAAGAAATCACACTTGTTTAGGAGTTAATTATTTAGATACACTCTAATTTACAATATTACGAATATTACCATATTTTGGTGCGTCCAAATACATGAATATTGAGATATATGGGTCAAATTAGGTGTAATTAGAAACAAACCTAGGTCGTGGCTTGTGCTGAAATATTTGCAAGAACAAAAGAGAGATTTACAACACATAAAAGTAACAAAGATTTAACAATTAAATAATGTGAAATTAGGCAAAGGTCAGTAAGAAGCTTGAACTAGACTTGGTAGGGTACGCCAGACCCGTGCAGTAGTGCAACGCATGGGCGACGTGTGAAGGTCCATGTAGCAAGCTACTTCGATAGACCTTCCCCTTAAAAAAATAGAGTTAATATCATGTGAGTCAATGACTCACATATCAGATATTAAACTAATAAAAATAGATACTACACTTGATCTTAGCCAAAAGGCCGAGAAAGGTATGCTTTAATTAGTGCTCAGCCTACAGCTTTATACTTCTCTTCTTTGAAGAAATGCAGGGTAAGGTTGCGTACAATAGACCCTTCTGGTCCGATCCTTCCTCATATCCTTCTCGTGCATAGCGAGAGTTTAGTGCACCAACCTGTCTCCATTTTGTAATATTAGAGGGATGAAACATGACTCTAGATGTATACTTAAGGGACTATCTTGATATTTTGATATTTTTCTCAACATGACAGGTAGGCATTACCAATTGACTAAATAAATATATGGATAACCATATTTTGGTATGAGTAGAAAAAGTCAGTTTATCTCTTCATAACATTTATGATATTATATATTATATACCTGTGTGGAGCTTTAAATGCATCTTGATTACAAGTTCTAGAAGGAGTCAGAGAAATTTATGAGCCATCCGGGATTGAATCCTGATCTCTCATGCACTTTATCGACCACTAGACCAAATCACTGAGGTGACGGGTGTCTAGTCATTTATATATAGAGTCGCAACCATCTGAATTTGTCCTGTTTGAATGTCAAAGATACTCATAGCACGATCAAACTGTCAGTCAAACAAAAACAATAGAGTTGACATTTAACATATATGCGCACAAAATTGCCTAACTATGATGCAAGCTGCATCATGATTTGACAATCAATGAGGCTGGATTTTATTACTTGTTCTAGAAGGAGTCAAGGAGATGTTCATGAGCAACCCAGGATTTGAATCTTGATCTCGTATGCACTTTATCGACCACTATATCAAATCACTGGGGTGACGGATGTCTAGTCATTTATATATAGAGTCGCAATCATCTGAATTTATCAAGTTGAATGTCAAAGATACTCCTAGCGCGATCAAACCATCAGTCAAACAGAAAAAAATAGAGTTGACATTTAACATATACACACACAAAATTGCCTAACTATGAATGCAAGCTGCATAATGATTTGACGATCAATGAGGCTGGATTTTATTACTTGTTCTAGAAGGAGTCAAGGAAGATATTTCACACCTCAAGTATATAAAATCTTGTGAATTATTCCTTCATTCCTCAAGTATTTATTGTTTTTGTGCAGATCGTGGGCTGTCTATTTCTTCTTCTTCTTGTGTTGCAATACCCACTTGTTATCTTTTCAAGTCATCTATGTCGACGAGACGAGAGTTTGGTTTTGCAAAACCTGAAGCTTAAACTGTCCATAGATGACTCTGCTTCTGCTGATTGTGAATTCAATGGTTACTTTCCCTATCCAAAGACACTTTCTTGGAATAGAACCACTGATTGTTGTACTTGGGATGGTGTAACATGTGATAAAGTTTCAGGTCGAATAACTCGTCTTGATCTTAGTTGTAGCCAACTTCATGGAACAATTGACTCCAACAGCACCCTCTTCCAACTTACTCATCTTCAAAACCTTATTTAGATTACAATGATTTCTCACCTTCCCAAATTTCAAGAAAATTTGGATGGTTTCCGAGTTAGACACATCTTAATCTATCGCGTTCTGGTTTTTCAGGGACAGTACCTTTACAAGTCTCGTATCTATCTAAGTTGATATCACTTGATCTTTCTGCAGGTATTGAGGAGTTGAGAGTTGAACCTCACACTTTCAAAATGCTCCTTCAAAACTTAACTCAACTAAGGGAGCTTTACCTCACCTCAACATATATATCTTCATCACTTCCATCAAACTTGTCCTCTTCCTTACAAGAGCTGAATCTTGTCGGAACGGAATTGTCTGGGAAAATCCCTGATGACATTTTCCATTTACCAAGATTGCAAATGCTTAACTTAGGGAGCAACTTGTATCTCACAGGGCAATTACCAACAACTCAATGGAACAGCAGCAACTCTTTAAGGGAATTAGATCTTTCTTCCTCAGGCTTTTCGGGGAATATACCAGATTCTATTGGTCATCTCAATTCTTTAAGGAAATTAGATATATCAGGCTGCTACTTCTCAGGTAACATTCCTCCAACTATCGGTGATCTCACCGAGCTCAAGAGTTTGCAACTCTTCTCCAACAACTTCAATGGTCAACTACCATCAACAATCTTAAATCTGGTGCAACTTGTTGAGTTTGATATCTCATCTAACAACCTTACAGGCAACATTCCAAATATTTTCGGAACTTCACCAAGCTCAAATCTTTATCCTTTTCATATAGCCTCTTTATGGGTCTTTTTCCATCCTCGGTTACAAACCTAACAGAGCTAGAGAGTTTAGACCTCTCAAATTGTTCTATAACTGGTCCTATTCCTTTTAGCGTCAGCACCGGATTCCCTAACCTCATCTTGCTCTTCCTACCATATAACTCCCTTAGCGAAGAAATACCATCTTGGATATTTAATCTTCCTTCCTTAAAATACTTAGTTTTGAGAGGCAATCAACTTACTGGTCAACTTAAGGAAGTTAGATACAACTTGTTAGAAGTTGTTGATGTCAGTGACAATAAGCTGAATGGACCTATTCCAACATCATTCTCTAAACTAGTGAACTTGACATCACTTGATCTTTCTACAAACAACCTTTCTGGTGGTCTAGATATTGGATTGTTTTCAAAAGGCAAACAACTTCGACATCTTGGCCTTTCTTTTAACAATCTGTCTGTATTTTCCAGTCAAAAAGATGCATCCTTGCCTAGTTCTCTTGGAAGTTTGTATGCATCTTCTTGCAACATAAGGGAGTTAAATTTCCTACGAGATGCAAAATACATTGGCAACTTAGATCTTTCCAACAACAACATGCATGGAAAAATTCCTGATTGGGCATGGTCTAATTTGCAAGTCTCAGTGTCTTATTTGAATCTTTCTAGCAACTTTCTAACGGCTATTGACCTGCTTCATAACTTTGAGAGTCTTTACTATCTTGATATTGGATCTAACTTGATTCAAGGAGAATTACCTGCTCCACCTCCCTTATTGTTCCTCTTCATAGCCTCGAACAATAACTTCACCGGGAAGTTACCTAATTCACCATTATGCAGAATGAGTTCCCTTGTGATTCTTGATTTGTCCAATAACAGCCTGAGTGGAGTAATTCCAAAATGTTTAGTGAACATGAGCACAAATCTCTCAGTGTTGAACCTGCACAACAATCATTTTAGTGGGACAATTCCAAATAACTTTGGTAAGGGAAGTAGTCTGAGAAATCTCAATTTGCGGAAAAATAAACTAGAAGGAATGTTACCAAGAAAGCTTACCAATTGCAGAGGGCTCGAAGTAGTTGATCGCGGAGAAAACTTGTTGAATGATACATTTCCCAAATGGTTAGGATCACTTCCTAGGCTGCAAGTTCTCAGTTTGAGATCCAATAAAATTACATGGCCCGATTACCATTTCAAGAAACCAAGTCTTATTCTCAAAGCTGAAAATCCTTGATCTCTCTTATAATGACTTCACTGGAAACCTGTCAGAAAGGTTTTTCAACAACTTGAAATCCATATAATAGAAGATCAAACGGGAACTCCTTTAACGTATATTGGAGAAGTTCGATACCATGATTCCTTGACATTGTCTATAAAAGGACAGCAGATTGAACTTGTGAGGATTCTTTCTATCTTCACAACCATTGATTTCTCAAATAACAGATTTAAAGGTAATGTACCAAACTCCATTGGAAATCTTGGTTCACTTCGCGGGTTGAATTTGTCACACAAACAGCCTTATTGGACCTATACCTCAGTCTTTTGGAAATTTATCTTTTCTTGAGTCGTTAGATCTTTCGTGGAACCAACTTTCTGGGAACATTCCTCAAGAAGTTGCTTCACTTAAATCTCTTGCTGTCATGAATCTCTCACAGAACCACCTGATGGGACGCATACCTAGAGGTCCACAGCTTGATACATTTGAAAATGACTCATATTCAGGAAATGCTGGATTATGCGGATTTCCCTTGTCAAGAAACTGCGGAGATAATGAGATGCCTCCTCCTACTGTGACTGATATTGAAGACGAAGAAGATTCAGGTTTTATGGATTGGAGAGCTGCGATAATAGGATGTGGTTGTGGATCAGTGTTTGGGATGTTTATAGTATATATCATTTTCTTAACAGGGAGACCAAAATAGTTTGTAAGAATTGCCAACCAAGAGATCAACAGGATCCTTTTGAAAATTGAGGCAAAGAGAAGAACTGAGGCAAAAAAGAGAAGACGAAAGAAATGAAGAAGGATGAAGTTTTAGTATACACTTCATGCATTATTGCCTTGCAACATACACAGTTTCAGCTTACACCTTGTTTTGGCTGGTTATTACCTGTTGTATTATATTGTATTGTTAGTTGTAATACCATGTTTGTGTTGATTGTTACTTAAATTTATTGTTTTATATTGTTTAAATTCATTGTTAGATAACGACGAAAATTCCCATTTGTCATTACCTTATAGCTATACCTCGTATCCTACTTTCTTGTAGGTTTATCATTCAAATTATTGATGTGTGACATAACATATTGATGGAGAATGATACAATATATTCAAACATTGTAGTCACTTAAACAACCCTTGAAACAATACGAAAAAAATACATAACCACCATCCAAACAGAGTGTGTTAATGTTTCTGTTGTTATTATTGTTTCTAAACTAGGTATCTTTGTATTTACTGGTAAAGTTTTTTAAAAAAGAGATAAAGATTTATCAGTTTATAATGTGGAATCATCAGAAAAAGGCTCAAATATATTTGAACTAGAGTTAATATCGTGTGAGTTGATGACTCACATATCAAATATTAAACTGATAAGAACAGATACTACACTTGGTCTTAGGCAAAAAGCCGAGAAAGGTATGCTTTAATCAAGGCTCGGCCTGCCGCTTTTAAACGACTTCTCTCCTTTCTGACTTTTGTTAGTTCTCAATGTGGGATTCCTTGATAACGTTATGTTTCATTTCTATGCACAACAGGACTAATATATGAGACTCCCATATTAAATGTTCTCTACTCCCACAGTACACGACGTAAAGTTAATAAAACTGACCTGGCCGCCTTTCTACAGAGAGCTTCGGAATTTTCATAAGCAAATGGTTCAAATGAAATTTTTCAATCCCTTTTTTTCGATGCATCTCTTTTATTCATCTAAATCATATCTTGCAGTAGAGGCCCATTTCGTGCAAGACCAGTAACGATAGTTGTCCAAGAAACCTCATTTCTCCATGGCACCGCATTAAACAGTTCCAAAGCTTTATCCACCCTGTTATCCTGTAAACAACCTTGAATCATAACATTCCAAAAATACGAATTACGTTCTGACATCTTATCAAATAGCTCAAGAGCTTGATCGACTTTATATGCACAACAGGAGAACAAAAGAGTATTAACTCGTTTACACACCTCAGGCAAGAATTTATGATAGAGAAATGGACATATGTGATTTTCTTTTGCATCAACAAAGAAATGTTTACATGTGCATTTTGTTAGTATAACCAAAAACAAAATCTCTTTCTCGAGAGAGTCAGTCGGTGCACGGTTCAAAACTCAATGGATAATGAGTCCCAAAGTTTACCCTCAGCTGGTGCCGAACCTGTATAGGGGCTTCTAGCTCCGTTCACAGATGAGCAATGGAAGGGGCTAGAAGGTGGTCAGAGTGAACTAACATTTGAATAGGAGTGTAATCTAGTCACCTGACCTGGTCACCTTTCAGCATTGAGCTTTAGAACTTACATTAGCAAATGGTTTAAATTAAATTCTTCAATCCCTGGTTTTCGATGCATCTCTTTGATTCATCTAAATCATCTTCTCTTGCATTAGAGGCAATAAATTTTCTTTAATAAGTGTGTAAATCTCCTCTTTCTCAGGGTGAGACTTGTCTCCCACAAAAAATATGTGATTTTTCCCATTGACTTCTATTTCACTAGAACCAGGTACCTTTTTCACTTTCCTCTCCTTCATTTTCTTTCTTACTTGCGCAAAATCACCCCATCTCCCAGAAGCCGCATAAGCGTTTGCCATTAGTACATAAGCCCCTGAGTTACCCGGTTCAAGCTCTACTATTTCATTGCAGATCTGATTAGCTATTCCAACATCTCCATACAACTTACAAGCGCCAAGTAAAGCCCCTAGAACAGCACCATCACGTTCCTCAGGAGGCATCTGGTGCACCACCCTTATAGCTTCATCAACTAACTTACCACGACCTAAAATGTCAACAAGGCAACAATAATGTTCTGCCCTCGGTTCTAAACCATAGGCATGCCTCATTGACTCGAAGAACTTTTGACCTTTCTTAACAAGACCAGCATGACTACAAGCTGACAAGAGTCCCACAAAAGTGATTTCATCTGGCTTGTTACCGGACCTTAACATCTGTGCGAAGGCTTGCAATGCTTGTTTGCCAAGACCATGATTAGCATATGCCAGTATTATTGCTGTCCACGAAACAACATCCTTTACTTTTAGATTCTCAAAAGTGATCAATGATGAGTTTATATCTCCACATCTGGAGTACATCGTGACAAGAGCGTTATTAAGTGAAGTGTTTTGGTCAAATCCTAGAAGTAAAACAAGAACATGAGCTTGCATTAACTCCAGGATGCCCCCACATGAGGTCACTACACTGGTAAGAGTAGTAGGATTGGGCCTTAAGCCCGACCGAAGCATGAGAATGAAACGCTTTAAGGCTTCACCGCCGAGGCCACTTTTAGCATACCCATCAATCATTACATTCCAAGTTACAAGATCTTTATTAGACATCGAATCAAAAAGTTCATTGGCCTTAGCCACTAGGCCTTCGTCAACATAAGCTGTTATCATGGCATTCCATGCAGCAGGATCCCTGTTTGGCATTTGATCAAAGTACTCTCTTGCCATTTCTATCATCTCATTTCGTGCAAGACCAGTAACGACAGTTGTCCAAGAAACCATATTTCTCCATGGCATTGCATTAAACAGTTCCAAAGCTTTCTCCACCCTGTTATCATTTAAACAGCCTTGAATCATAACATTCCAAGAATACAAATTACGTTCTGGCATCTTTTCAAATAGCTCAAGAGCTTGATCGACTTGATGATTTTCAACATAAGCCCTGATCATAGCCGTCCAAACAATGACATTTTTCTCAGGAACCTGATCGAAAATACATCGTGCCTCAGCAATCAAACCATTTTGAGAATACCCCAACATCGCTGTAGTCCACGTAACCACATTTTTCTCAGGCATTTGTTGAAGCAACTTTCGAGCCTCGTCCACTCTACGGTTCTGAAAATACCCAGAAATCAAACTGGTCCATGCGTAAACATTTCTATCCGGCATCAAATCAAAGATTTTCCGACCCTCATCGATCCTCCCAGCTTTCGCGTAAGCATGAACCATAGCAGAATCAGACACTACATTCCTCTCAGGCATGGAATAAAACAATCTCTCTGCTTTAGGAAGATCCTTATGTTTAAGATAAACAGTAATCATCGAAGCATGAGAAACAACATCCCTTTGAGGCATTTCGTCGAACAGTTGCCGTGCTTCTTTAACTTTGCCTTGACGGCCTAAATTCATAATCATTTTATTGCAGCTGAAAATGGACTGTTTTTCCAAGTGGGGTTCTGATTTCATTTGCAATGGAATCTGTTTCTTGGGTTTTGAATATGTTCTTGAAAGGAATGGACGGTTCAGAAGGCGGCAATGATCATTTCTCAGCAAATTATTTGAACCCCAAACTGTAAAAGAATGGCTTATTTTAATCAAATTTCTGGGTTTATACATGATTTTTTGCTACTAATCTCAAGTAGGAAGAGGAATTAAGCTATTTTTTGTATGAAAATTGTAGTAGTAGATGCACAGACTTAGAGATTGGAGCAGACATTTAGAGATATATTTTCTTGGTAAGAAAGCTGAGAGGGAAATTTGAGAAAAAAAAACAAACATCTCAGAATAACAGAGGATAGTTATGTACTAGGTTAGGAGGGTCTTTCATGTGATCTACTTATAAGTTATGGCTGACGGCTCCAGTTGTGAAAGTAGTCACCAAATTGACGGGCTTGAGTTGTGGAATCAGTCACTAAAGATTGCATTTATGATAGCTTGTTATATCGCACCTTTTGAAATGTGGCACTTCTCTAACTTTACCTGAATATAAATATTTTATGCATTGTTGCATTATGATAGGTTTGACTATAGCACACCATCGTTTGGAATTCTTGAAATGTAACTTTTTTCAAACTCTATTTGAATATAAATATTTTGTGCATCATTGCATTATGATAGATAGACTATATCACACTATTTGGAATGCGACCCTTTCTCGAACCTACATGAATGTGAATATTTTGTGCGCCATACTAGCCCCTTTCTCGAACCCTATATAAATGTAAATATTTTGTGCACAAAACTAACCATGTTTTGTACACCAAAATCATGTTTTGTGTATCAAAATATATTTATAGTTCACAACTAACTATGTTTTGTACACCAAAATGATGTTTTGTGTATCAAAATATCTTTATAGTCGTGTACTAGGTTGTGGAACAAGGAATTGTTTGATTATTCATTAGAACTAATATTAATTATGTAAAAATTAGTTAGATATGATTTAGTTATTTTATCTTTTACTCAATATAAATTGAAATAAGGCCAAAGACACAAAATTTGGACTTAAAATTGGAAGGGGCTGCGCGGACGCAGGCCCCCTACTTCCACAAATTATGACGTAGGCTCGACCACTTGGGCCGACCTTAGGCTAGCACCCCTCCAAAGTGCAATGAAGGTCACCAACCTAGGCCATGGACCTTATTGATCATCCATTGACCCCGTCCAGGTAAGTATGTTATTCGGCCACCCAGTCCAAATTTTATACCACTAACATTTGCTCATTAACTGTTCATATTGGCCGGTGTGGGATTAACTAATGAACATGGTTAATCACAAATTAATTATGTAGATGGTTTATCCTAACGTTAAATCAAGAGTCTTCCACAAAGTACCATTATTATGACTTAACTAGTCTGTTTAATGCTAAATTTCATACTAGTAATAAACCTAAAATAATTTATTAAGTACATGGAAGGAGAGCCTTATGTCACGTTCCGCCACTTAGCCAACCCGATTTTGCGTCCGGATAAGGGCGGAAGATTCTAGAGTTGAGGAGAGGCTTGCGGAGAACTCTAGAATCCTTTAGATTTTTCAAGAAGGATATGGGAGAACCTAGATCCTTCCTTAGAATTCTCTAGAAGAACTTAGATATTTTCTTGGAAAGACTTGGAAATTCCTAGAAAGTATAGAGAATTCTAGAGAGGGACCAAAGTATAAATATTTTAGGAACTTGTAAGTAAATATTATTTACACTTAGGCCCCTAGATGTTAGTATAAATAGAGGTGTCATTCATTTGCAAGGCACCAAGAAACCAACGAAGCAAGTTGTAAAGCATTCCTCCAAGCAATACAAAAAAGCCTTCTTCCAAAATTCTCTGAGTCTTTCCTTTCATTCTCTTAGCGATCTTAGTTTCAAAAGGCTTACTTGAGCTTACGAGATCTTGAAAGAATAGTGAGTAAGTTATCAAGTGCCGCACGGAGTTTTAGTAAGACTCTAAGTCCGTGACACTTAGCTCAACCAATGCGAAATGCTTTGAAAATCGAACCATCTTTTCTTACATTGAAAATAAAACAAACAAACCATGCAATGTTCAAGACACACTAATTCAACTAATCCAAATTCACACCTAGGAGGCCTACTAACAAACCATGCAGTGTTCAATACACACTAATTCAACTAATCCGAATTCACGCCTAGGAGGCCTACTAAGGTGGGGACGTTTCCCCTTATAGAATGATTGTGTTCAAGACACTAATTCAACTAATCTAGATTCACGCCTAGGAGGCCTACTAACAAACCATGCAGTGTTCAATACACACTAATTCAACTAATCCAAATTCACGCCTAGGAGGCCTACTAAGGTGGGGACGTTTCCCCTTATAGAATGATTCTCGATTCTCGATTCTCATGACTCAAACTCGAGAACAGGAACTAAAAAGCTGTATAACGACATCAATGACAGAGTGAACATCATAGAAACTATAGTGGGAAAGTTTATATTTCATATGATCATGACAAGGTACACAGGAGAGTAAGTAAAATACATATATTAGATGAAGAAATATGAGCAATTTTGTGCTCATAGAGAGAATACAACTAGCATAAAGCTACAGAGTGGACAACAAAATTTGAGCTAGTGTGATGAAAACTTCATTTTTGTATTCAGTCTTTCCAACCAGCTTGGCGCGCTCTGCGTTCCCAAAGGTTAGTCAACTTTATTTCCTTGGCATACAACACGACAGCTCTTTCTCTCCCGACTTCACAAGTTTCCGTTGTAGCAATGCATTTCTCAGCCTCCTTTTGGTACTCGGTAGCTAACCTCCTCGCCTCCACAAAGGTGATGTTCATATGATGGACGTGCTCCTTGTCAACAGCCTCCTGCAGTTTCAGCTCTTCCGATAATAAATCCACAAACTGTTTCTCCATCTCCTCCTTAAGATCCGGATCATCTTTTCCACAGTCTATTGCCAATAGGAAACATTATACGATGTAGCATGTCATGATTTCAACAATCTTTTGCAGATGTTCTAGACTGTTGCTCGGACTATTCAAATATGCCGCCGGGTGTGTGTTGGATCCTCCAAAAGTAGTACTTTTTCAAGGATCCGACATGGGGAAGCAACATTTTTGGAGAGTCCGAGTAACATAGGTTCTAGATAACCAAACTCCTAGAAGTAATACATGCAAGAGCAGTATGAATACATTTTTGAGTTTGTAATATGGAGAAGTGGAAGACGCGGTAAGAGGAAATCACAAGAATATCTCTAAACTGTTTTTGTGACGCGGAACATACTTCTTGCATTGTAAATTACATATAGCATCTGTGAGCGCGTTACTTAAACCAATGCAGCTTTTTTCGTCTTGTTTCCCTTGTCTTTTCCACTCCGGAGACTTTCTGGTTTTAGCACTAAACACTTTATACTTGTTCATAACCGCATCTGAGGGTCTAAAATAAGCTATAGGATGACAAGTTGCATAAACGAGTATCTAGGCAACACATCTATAAAAGGCTAATAGTCAGACAGTACTTATTTAATGAAGTAGCTTGGTTTAAGATCTAACGGATCGAATCTCCAAGTCAGAACTTACTTAAAAGGAAAACTCAAATTCGATTCGATTTGATTCAATCATTCAGGAGGTTTAAGTATCCATCGTCAAGGTGAAATTCAATTTAGGGATGTTTGTCACTATCATCTAATTAGCCTCATTCTTAAGGACTATATTTTTTTTGTATTCATCAAAAGGCCTTTCAGTATGCATAATCTTAGAAATAATTGTATTAAGGGAAGAAAAACATCCAAGGTCACTTACGAAAACGTGACATAACATTCTTTTTGAAGAGAAGAAGAAAGGGTAAATAGTGAAGAGGAGTTCGAATAGAAAGCACACCTGTAATTGTAAGATTCGCCAAGCCTGCACAAGCGGAAAGCAAAAATAAGACAATGTTAACTTAATTCGCATTGAAATTCCATCAACTGCAACTTATACATGATTATTTATAGAAACTCTCACAAAGAGTTGAAATATAAAAAAAACGAAGATATCCAAAACCAGCAATCAAGCAGGTATGTCACAGAGTTCAGTTTAACAGCTCGACCAGCTATAGAAACACGAGTTTAAGTTCTATAAACTGTCAATATAAATAATTCTTTACACCATCAGGTCATTCAAAGGTTATCTACACATAAGCCTCCTTAAAATGTGAGATTTGAAATCTTGAAAATAAGATACCTTACCTTCTACAAGAGGTAATGATGACCTGATAGTGTAAAAATTATATATATAGACGGTGCATATTACTTAAACTCTAGAAACAATAACCTTTTCAACAAAGTATAAGCAGCTAATGGTCATTACGATCATAAGCTTCGGAGCGTGATATATGCCCAAGTCTAAAAAGCATAAAAGACAGCACTTGCACTATATATGAAAGGACAAACGCAATGAAGAAGTCTCTAACAGCCATATAATGTGTTCTCTACTTAAATGTCATTTTAGGATCTCCAGACTCACATAGGGAATAAAAGAACAATGCAACACCAAACAGATCAGCGGGTATGCAAGTATCCCTTGCGAAAAGGAAAGGATTCCATTCCTAATGTCAGTTTACTAACAAATAATTATGTTCTCATTACATGTTTTATGTAAAGTTTGTTAGTATCATTCATTAGTAAAAAAGAACAAATGAGGAGATTCAGTGCTTGGTACTTCTTCAGAATTACCTCTGCTTCTCAAGAAGAATCGAAAAGTTGATCCAGCACGGAGACTCTGCATGGTACGTACAATGTAGGATGGAAACTTCATGTCATGCTTTTAGAGGTATCGGAAAAGAACATATGCAACAATAAATATTGCATGTAATTAAAGTTCTACATCCTTCAGCCCTTAGTTTTCAGCAAAGATGGATTCTTGAAACACTATAATAGCAATAACTATGCATCAATCTAAAACTAGTAGTAGGTATCGTCTACACAGATCCTATTTCACTAAAATTAGAAAGAACTGTTAGTTCAACGGGACAGAAGGATTTCTCTCATTTTCTTCATAGTTAGCTTAATTATAGGGCTAGGAAAGTAGAAACTTGATGTGAGGCTTGATCAATAAACTCCAAAACCATGAAGGAAAAATGTGTAACATGGAGCTTTGTGACAATATCTAGCAGAGCTCACTTATTTTCCTACATGGTATCAGAGCCTATCAATCAAAGCTTCTATTAAGCTTCTACTAAACCTCAATCGTTACTAAGATCGAGCAATAATCGTAAGATTAGCCATTTATTTTACATAAATAATGTCTTTATTCTTTTAGAAGCAAGACCTTCATCCCCACGTTTTGCTAGGCAACAAGTTTTTGATAGGTGCATGAGGAACAAGATAGTTAATTTTTTTTTTTTAGGATAAAGAACAAGATACTTAATGAAAGCATTTGTTCATCTGTTTTGCTTTGGTGGGTTTAACCCAAACACAAAAGCAGAATACATCCTGCCACGCACCTTCAATTTTTTACCAGCCTCCAGGACTAACCTCTTTTTTTATGAAACCAGCCTCCAAGACTAGCTTAAGGATTGCATTGACTAAATTTACTGTAGGCAGGATTAAAGAAACATTTACTTCCTTAGACTTTAGTATGTCGTCACCACATAAGCAAAAAATCACATCTTTCCTAAGCTCATCTTTCTTTGTTTGCTTAATTATGGGGACAAAAAGGTAGAAACTTAAGATGAGACTTGATCAACATGCTCCAAAACCAGGAAGGAAAAATTGTAGCAGAGAGCTTTGTGCAAAAGTACGTAGCCACAACTCTCCTATTTTCCTTCATGTTATCATGTTATCAGAGCGTGTCAATCAAAGTTTCTCTTAAGCTTCTACTACATCCGATCCGACCTCAATCTTTACTAAGCTCAAGCAATAATCATAAGATTACCAATTTATTTTATCTAAATAATGTCTGGTTTTTTTAGAGGCACGACCTTCATCCCCACTTTATGCGAGGGGAACAAGTTTTTCATAAGGTATGACGGGAGCAAGTTCATCAACATTGCTATAATTAAATTTTCATCAACATCTTGTCTTTGCAAGAACCAATTGGTTGAAACTTGGCGATCAAAGAGCAGCTTTTACTTTTCTTTTTTTTTTTTTGGCAGCAGCAGAAGATAACAGTGAACAAGATACTTAAGAGCTTACTTAATAAACTCTTCACATGTAATTGAAAATCTACAGTCAATCCAAAACTCTATAACCCACAATCCAACCTCAACCCAAGAAAATAATGAAAAAAGTACTGATGTCCATACAACAACTCAGGAAACCAAATCATCAAAGACAAGATACTCAACTTAAACCTCAAAACTTGCAATAAAACTAACACCACCCAAAAGAATGAATCAAATAAAGAAAACCAAAAATGAAAACCAAGTAACAAACCTATAAAAATAGGATCTTTTGATAAGTAAATCATAAAAATAGGTCGAAACTTGGCAATCAAAGAGCACTAGAGCAGTTTGTTTGAAGCAAAAGATAACAGTCAACATGATAATTAAGAGGTTACTTAAAATACTCTTCACATATAACAGAAAATCTACAGCCAATCTAACATTATAAACACACAATCCAAAGGTCAACATGAGAAAAGACCAAATAATACAAGTATTGATGTCCATACGACAGATAAGCAGGGGCGGCGCTCCTGATAGTTTTGGCTCAAATCCAACATTTTATGCTTAAAAACCCACTAAATATGTACAAGTAATTTATCTGGATCCACTATGTTTCTAGAATCTCTATAGTATTTTGACACGACTTATTTACTTCTGTTAATTCTTTTTTCTTGAGCCAAGGGTCTATTGAAAACAACTTCTCTACCTCCAATACGGATAAGGTTTGCATACACTCCAACCTCCCCATGTGGAATTACACTAGGTATGTTGTTGTTGCTGTGTTTCTAAAATCCAAAACTCATAAACTCGAAATCCTATCTCTGTCTCCTCAGCTCAAAACCCCAAATCACCAAAGACAAGAAGATCCCCAAACTTGAACCTCAAAACTTACAATAAAGCTAACACCATTCAAAAGAATGAATCCAATAAAGAAACCCCATAAAAGGAAACCAAACAACAAACCTTAAAAACATGATCTTTTTGACAAGCAGAGCATGAAACCAACACCATTCAAAGGAATTAATCAAATAAAGAAACCCCAAAACCAAAAACCAAGAAAACAAACTATAAAAACATGATCTTTATTAAATATAAAGCATAAAAATAGGATCTTGGATCTAAAAATGACATACCAGGAGCAACTTCAAGCAAGGAAAGAGGAGGAGAACAGTCACATTTACAAGGCATACAAGATTGAGCAGCTTTTACTTTAAGTTTCTTGAACTTCCAATAAATAGCAGGACCAGATACACAAAGAGCAGAAACTACAGCAAAAATTACTAAACAACATCTTAAGCAATTCCCAGATTGCCTTGCCATCTTTCTTTTGCTTTGAGAGCAAATTGGGAATGAGATCTACAAGGCAAAATGGATCTACTATAATGGGGTTAATTGAGTTTTTTCATTTCATATTGATAAAGATGTACAGCTGAAAATAAGTGCTGATTAATTAACTAGTACTGCTACTTTCCATCTACTTTCTTGAAGGTCTTACAGTAAAATTCTCACTGTTTTTTTTTTTATTATTTTTGTCGGTTGTTGTTCAAGTGGACACTTGGATTAACAAGATTGTTGAAAGTCCACCGTCAATTTACCCTTATTCGGTATTGTATTTGAATCCGATTAAATTTGAATATTGCATTGAAAGATCAATATTTTGGAGTCTGTTTCTAATAAGAATTCTTTTCATTTTTAAGGTTTAAACTTAAATTTTGTATTAAGAATGGAGTCATCCCAACCATTTCAGCATAACGAGTAGTTTTTTTTACTTTATTTCCAATATTCGTTATTCATATTTGTACTTGATTAGATTTGGATTCACACAGTGCATGTTCCATTTTATGGGGATGATACTTTCGACAAGATTTTTTTTTGTTAAACCTCATATTAAAAATGAAGATATTTCAACAATTATGACATACCCTGTAGTTTCTTTTCTTTTTTTTTCTTCATATTCGATATTTGTATTTAGATCGGGACTAAATTTAAAATACACATACATAATCCATTTTTTATAACAGCATTTTCAATACGATATTTTCTTTTCACAAACCTCTGTATTAAAAATGGAGGAATCTAAATCCTGATCCCATCACAATGAATCAATAGTAAAGTAGATAAAATTTAGATAAGTATATTCAAAGTATATACCTATGAAAAATAATTTTTAATATATATATTTCGAAAATATCCTTTTTCAAAAGATTAATTTATAGAAATGAAACCCAAATTAATATAATTTTTTTTATGACACCTTTTTATTTTCTTCCACAATAATGTCCAAAGTTACATGATGCGTCTAAAGTGAAAGTATATATTCATATTATATATATCTAATTTTGTTTGAGATCTTTGTAGTACTCTTCTAGCCACTTTTCAATAATAGCCACTTCTTGCTTCCTTTGCATGATTAACCAGTCTGGGTCATTCTTTGTCTCTGATCGAAAGTCAACATGGTGTGCACCTAATTAATTACAAAAAATAAAATATGAAATCAGTACTAATAAAATAAATCAATATCTCTAAGGTTAATTCAATTAAAATGATGATATACAAAAGCATATTATACCTTTCTGAGTTATCAGAGCCACAATGCTAGATGATATATTTTTCAATACACTGTCATAAAAAGAAGAATGAAAACAAAAATAATCAATTCGAGTATTATTGAACAGAGCTGAATTCAAAATTTAACGTTCGCGAAATCATAATGAATGTGTTCTTATTTCATGACTATATTTTTTAAAAACGATCTCTCATATGTATACGTGTCATATCAAAAGCGAGTTATCAATTATAATAGATAACTTGTCTTATTTTTCATGTTACTAATTCTCTGCGATAATTATCTTTAAGTTAATTGATAATATAAAAATTCTTTATATTGTCGGTATAAAAGGTTATAATACTCATTAACTTACCCTCCTCTGCTCCATGGATCTTGCATTCCATTAGAGAATATCATGTTGCTTCCAAATCTCTTGAGGACTTGCTCAATTCTCTGAAATTGTAGACAAAATTTAGATTCTCATCATCATGAAACCAAAAAAGATGCAAATTAACTTTTTAATTTATTTTTATCCGGCATTCGATATTTATTTTGAAATCCAATTAATCCAGACTTAATAAGTGGGAAGGTCTTATTTGGGGTAAATCATTTCAAATCAAAAGCGACTCTATTTCAAGGGTACAAAATCAAGAACTCTGATTATAAGAATGTAATAGTATCTATCATTCCCCCACGACCTTTGATGGTTGTGCAGAACATTTGCACATGTATAACAACACAAATAATATTTTTTGTAAAAAAAAAACAGATGGAGTGATAAAGTACTCTTCCATCTAATAATAGAGATTCAGGCTCGAGCTTAGATGTGAAGTTGCCGGGTATGTTATAGAGCACTCTACCCCTAGTGTAGGAGATTCTAATCTGAATCTTTCAAATTTAATCAGACTTCAATACAGATACCAAATACCAGATTGAAAAAGAATGAAAACTCACATAGCCACCAAATTCAGTAGTGATCCAATGTGGTCTAGGTTTTACTCCAAATTGCTTCTTGCAATCTTGTGTGAATTCCTTGTAGCTAAAGGAAGAGAGAGGAAACATACTTTCATTTGAACAAGTCATTGGCATAACCATTTCTGTACATGCCTGTAAACGTACAAATCACAAAAATAAACAAACAAATAATTAGATATGTTAGTTTAAATTCTGAATGTCACTGACACGTACACGAAGGATAAATAAAATGTGTATTATGTAAAGTTTTTATGTACCTGCCAGTCCCAACCATGAAGGCCATGAGAATCAGTACCACCTTCTAAATTGAAACATTTTTCTGTTTGTGTATAATTGTAATATAAACTTGCTGCAGCAAATGCCTTGCTAAGCTTTGAAGCTCCTTTTGGCAATCCATCAATTATCTTGCACATCTTAATTCAAAAATAAATTCAAAAGTTAAAAAAAAAAAGTAAACCCACGAAAAAGTCAAAAAAATTAACATTTAATATATGTATATCAGTATATATATATATATATACATAATAGAATTGTCTATCAATTTTTAGTTGACACCTCTTGAACAAGAGTGACTTCCATTGCAATCTAGGCACTTACAAAGTCGATCCTTACAAGTAAATCTCTATGATAAACATGTCACAATTACAAGTAAATTATTCGTAACAAATGATAAAAATAATAATTAATCTGTTATATTATGTTAATAATATGTTGAGCTACACTAATCAGGTAAATAATCTTTATATTATCAGTATATATAATCCAAAATCCAACAAAAAATGAACATGTCATAACGCACCAAGAAAATTCAACATCAAATATATGTGCATAGAAAATTGTTTATTTGCACGGATAGTTATTTTCAATTGACACCAGTTGAACAAGAGTGACTTTCATTTTATTCAAGGCACTTACTAAGTCGATCATTACAAGTAAATCTCTATGATAAGCATGTTATTACAAGTAAATCATTTGCAACTCAAAAACTAATAAAAATAATAACTAATCTGCTGTGTTATGTGTACCTCTTCAACTGGATATGCTGGCAATGGCATCATAAAGTTAGCCTCAGTTGGATAATTCACCATAGCTGTGTATACAAAAGCTTCCCATAGCCAATCTCTAGCTGAATAAACTGAATGTAAAGCCCTGAAATTTATATAAAATAGTAAACCATACATCTTTTAACTTTGCGAGCTTGTTTACACTATCGGTCTCAAGCCTTTATTTGTAGCAGAATACTTGTCCTTTCAAGATGCATCCTCATAAATTTATCATGTTGATGATATGGTATGAGCTTAAATGAAATAAGAATTCATACACTTGTTTTCAACCTATTATTGGGACTGAGGCGTAATTGTTATTATAACCAAAAGTCATCTTTTTTATATATATCAAACCATATCATCTTTTAACTCTGTGTGTGAGCTTGCATACATTATTTGTCTCAAGCTCGGATAAAGAAGGAAGGTTGCAATAGGCAAGCAGGCAACGTAAAACTTGTCAATAAATATATTCATGATGAATCTTTATAAATTTATCATGTTGATGATATAATATGAGCTTAAAAGACGAAATAACGATTATAAAGTCGATTTTAATTAACTTATTTGGGATTGAAGTGTAATCATTATTGTAATTAAAAGTCAATCTTTTTATTTTATTTTGTTGTATTATGAGAGACTTACTTGCAAGTTCTGAAAAGTTTACTAACTTCAATCAATCCATCATCATGTGTTGATAATGCATCCAACTCTGCCCAACTCCCCTTTATCACTTTATAACAATTCAAGCTTGCATCCTATTTTATGAGGAAAAAAATAAAGATAATTAATACTAGTAATCGTTCATAATAAGTGAAACTCTTAATCTTAAAAAAAAAGACAAATTATCTGTTATAACAGATTGAAAATACAAATAGCGTAAAAAATCATTTACACTTCAATAGAGGTGGATACAAATGGTTTAGTTAAATTCAGATTGCTTTAATTTGCCGCCTTTATACTGTTAATGTGTATAAGTCAAATCCTATTCTAAAAGGAACATGCATGAGTTGGGATCAGTGGTGCATACATGATTTTCACTGATGGTTGGGCCGTCTCTCATCATGTATAATACATACATAAAAAGATATATATGATATACTCCATAAAATGAAACTGATCTATCTATTCCTAAGGCTTAGTATCACAAACCTTGAAATCTTGGGAAACAGCATCATAGAAGCTTGACCATGGTGTGATTTTGTCAAATTGCAATATTGGTGCTGAAGATGCCACTGCACCAATGGCTATATGTGGGTACTTCAGTCTAAACCAAGCAGCCAACACTGATTGACCAAAAAAACAAAAAGTCAAAAGAGGAAAGATAAAAATTTCCTCGTTTTAGTCTATGTGACACAGTTTAAAGTAAAGTGTCAAATTGACAATAGTGGAATATATAAATGCATTATTGGATTATGTACAGTTGACAAACCCTATTTGACAGTAGTGGAATATATAAATGCATTATTGGATTATGTACAATTGACAAATCCTATTAATTGGACATTCAAGTTATCAAGTAGGTTCATTTCATGTAATGTCATATCATTTCCATCTATAATACTCATATACCAAGGGAAAATAATTTATTCTTGTATTCCTTTTTGAATATATATACATCTTGTATACAATAGCAAATGCAGTAACTAAGTGGAAGAAAAGTTGTTTAGCAACCATAGAATGGAAGTTCTCATGATTAAACCAACCATAGAAACTTTCTCACTTAAGTATTACTTTTCTTCATCACGTAAGGGGTAGTTTGGTTCATAAGATAAGGTGATTAGGTGAGATATTTTACGATATATATATTACGTTTGAAATAGAATTTATACTTTGTTTGGTTGAAGATATAATGTTTTTCTGGAATAACTTTAATTTCAAATGTAATTTTGTATATCCTTTCTTATCTCATCCAACTAATTAGCCTAAGAAGTATAATTCTAAAACTATAAGTTCAAGATAACTTAGTCTGTGAACTAAATGACCAGTTACTTTTTTTTTTTTTCAATTTAATTACTTACTTCCTCCATAAGAGCCACCAAAAACCACAACAGGTGATGAATCAGAAGAAAGATTTTGCTTCAAGCTCCTTATGAGAACAGCATAATCAGCCAATGCTTGTTGTGAATTCAAGTATCCCAAAGTCTTTGCTGACTTGTAAGAATTATTTCCAAATGGCATTGAATCTCCATAAAACCTATGCTAAAATATTCCAATAAAAAAAATTAAAAAAATTATCAATTTCATCCCACTAAAAAAGATAAATAAAAATAGTTGGAAAAGAGCCAGAAATACGAAATATCTTAATTTTGTTATCTACTATGCCTTAGGTCAATGTATGCTCTTGTTTCATATTTGTACAAAATTCTACTGTGTTTGGAGACGATGACAAAAATATTTACCAAAAAAGTTCATCATTTACGATATAAATGTAAAAAAAAAAAAAAAAACTTAAATATACAACTTGAGTTCTGACAAAGGAGATTCAAATGAACCTTCTTTCCGTCCCTGTAGCTCTTCCCCTGGTTGGAGAGCTTTGGTAACATAAAAGATAATAATTTATATCACAATATAAAGCAAATGAATATTTTGAACCTTATTCAAAGTATTTTAACTCGTGAAATCTACTGGTTAGATTAATTTCATTAAACAAAAAATAGGTAAATATAAGACCTAATAAGGGTATGAACGACCCCCTAAAAAGTGATTTAAGTGTAATAATAAAAGCATTTTCAAGATTAATTTGCACATACTTCGATGAAGACTAGGAGTGCATTGAACTTCGGAGCAATATCAATCATAAATCCGGTGTTTACTGCAAACCATTCAATATTCCCTTCATTGCCAGTGTATACAAAGATGGGCCCTCCTCCTTTATGCCAATATTGATCATTTATTAGATACTTTTGATAAAATACTTTAGAACTCCTTGGTAGAAAAGTGAAATGATCAAGAATTTGAGGGAAATAATGAGTTTTAAAAGGTATTTTTGTCTTTTCATCATGTTTCTTTACTAGTAATGAAGATTGGTATGTTCCTGGAAGATAAATTGACTTGATTTTTGAAGCTCCAACAGAAATTATGAACAATATAATCAAGAAAATGTAAGAAGAAAAAGAAGCCATAGATATTTTTTTTTCCTTAGGTTCTTGATGAGGATGATAATGCTTTATTATTGATCACCTTGTGACTTATGTCTTTTTCTTGGCTTAACTTTTTATGATGTGTATACTGAAAAAGCTGTTACATAAAGTTTGTGGTATTTTTTGGATGATTGTGAATCATTTTAAGGCTTTTTATATCACTTTAGTTTGTTATATACATGAAGAAGGATAAGGGGCATATATGGTATCATTTGCTTTTGGGGTTCTTAACTAAATCGTATTCATATTATCGTTTTCAATTTCTAAAATCTTATTAATCTAAATTTTTGATGAATAAGCCTGTTAAAAAAAAACATAAAATCTCTCGATTAAAAATATTTTTATTTTTCCATAATTTTAAATCTAAAGCATCTGCTAAAGTAACGAAAGAATTTTAATCACCATATTTCACCTTTTAGTAAATAAATATGTATGATTTTGCTTAAGCAAACGTTGAGTACTTTAAATCCAAGTTCATGATGGTAATTAAGATTTTGTCCTAAATTAATATCCACATTATATTATTTTCAAACAGTATTAACCTATATATATATATATATATATATATATTTGGAAAATTATTATATATGGCTCACATACATATAAAATTGTGATGACACCCTTTACCAAAGATATATATATATATATTTTGGTAAATTATTATATATGGCTCACATACATATAAATTTGTGATGACACCCTTTACCAAAGGGGTCAATGGCATTAATTAGTATGTCATATTTGTAGCACAATAGACAAAAAAAATTGATAATTTTGAAGAGTATTATGGGTCCTATGCCTTTTGTATTATTATATATAGTTTAGCCTCTTGAATTGATTTAAACTATGAAAGGACTTGCAATAAAATAGTCAAAGATTCCATAATTAAACCTAAAATAATTGCTCAAAATTTATGCTTTTTCAGGCTCTAATTTTCAGTTTAGACCTTTTTAGGGTACAAATTAACATAATGCCAAGAAAATGAAGGGATTATGACATTTGTAAATAAAATAATTCATTGATCTAAACACCCATTGACACTATTTATCAGCATGTCAAATAGGACATTTTATCCACAAACACACATAACAATGTCACAATCTACTTTTAAAATATGATATAATGATGTGTCATGCATAATTATTTTAGGCTAGTTTGGTTGCATGCATAAAATGGTATAATTAATAATTTACCTAAAATTCAATACTAGTTATGCAAACTGCAAATGATGTTTGTCTAAATTAGGCAAAAATTTATATATCATCATGAAATAAAGATGACATAAAATAACATGACTTCATAATGTGTATTAAAACAATTAATACTAGCAATAATCCTTTGTAACTCTTTTTAACTAAAGTATTTAAGCAACCCTTCAAGGGAAGTCAGGATCTTGCAATATGTTAATTTATTCAAAATTGATATCCTATAGGCTGTCAAAGCGATCTTTAAAATTAATTATTGCATCTGAGAGCTTCTTGTTAAGAGTGAAAAAGTATTTATCATTACATCACAACCTTCATCGGTGATTGAAACTTCAAAGGAATCACTAACTACAATCAAACCTCTTTATAACGATATTGTTTGTTTGAATATTTTTTGGCTTGCTATAGAGAAATGTTACTATAGAGAACATATAATATAACATAAGACGAAAAATAGGTTCCAAAGAAAACATGACCGTTACACTGAAATATCATTAGAGACAATGATCGTTATAGAAATGTCTGTAATATTATAGTTTGGCATCTTTCACAATTTTGGGGCTTCGGCCCAGATACTGATGATAACTAGTTGGGCCTCTGACCAGCCCAAGCCCGCTAAGAATGGGCTCGGAAGGTAGAGATCGGATTGTCCTTTGTCAGCCCACTTTTAAATCATTTCTCTATTAGCACATAAAAATAAAATAAAATTGACTAAATTTGTAAAAAGTTATATTTCATCTAATTATTTTAGTAGGCGTTTGATTAAGGTTTGGTTAAATTTAAAAGAGAAAAACATTTGAAGTCGAAACAAAAAAAAAATCTATCTAGAGATAGAGGTGTCAATTTGACTATGTCAATATTGTAAAATTTGCTTTTATACTACTTAGAAATTGCTCGATTACGTTTACACCTTGTGTTGATTCATATATTTGCGTTATAATAAAGTATCTCATATTTTTTCTTGGGTGGAATTCCTTGAATTCAAACAAATCATAGTACCATTATCAATGACGTTACAATGTGAAGTGTGTCTCAACATGCAAAATACTTACAGAAAAAATTTACCGATTTATTTTCTTAACATAATTAAGAATTACTATTAGGTTGAAGTTCAATTTAAGTATTCTTTCTTATTGACTAAATATACCTATAACTTCTTAAATTTGTTTAATACATCTCATTTAACACTTGATTATGACTTGATTTGATTAAAAACTTAGATACATGCGTTTGTAATAAATTTTGAAGTGACTATAAATAAATGGCAATCACAATAAAAAAGAAGAAACATAACTTTATTGATAAATATGCGAGTATAATTGTGTTCATCCCTTGATTCTACTCTCCTAAGATTTATTCATGATTCGAGGCCCGTTAGTGGCGTATTTCTCGAAGTAGGATGATTTAGATTTGATCTCTATATCAGTATTCCATGACTTTTGTAGAACATTCGAGATCCCAATCTTTAAAAATACCCAAGAGTTTATGAGATATTTTGAGATATCTTTTAATGGTATTTAGTACCCTTTATATATGCATAAACTAGTTAGGGTTGAGTAACCTCCAATAATTCTAATTGAAACTGAACACATTTTCTAGGATCCCAATTCAAATTGAACACGTTTTGTAGAATTCGCAAAATTTCAATGTCTACAACATGATAAAAAATTCTTTGTCATCCTTGATTCAAACTTATGCCCTTGTGTTCTCAAGTGCATCTTAAATAAATTAAAGTTAACACATATAATTAAATCACACTATAAATATAATCAATTTTAAATAGTAAATGGGCAATTTTAATCCTCTCCTTTTTTTCATAATTTCAATTGACCAATATTCTAACCCCATTCCCTTTTTTCCTTTTTCTTTATTCTTATTCTTCTACATTAAAATAATTAGTAGCAATAAAATAAAATAAATAGTGAAAAAAATAAACACATCGCGTAATCTCAAGAAGGATCAATTCCATTCCTTTGAAGGCGGCCATAGAAGAAAGGAGAAAAATTCTCTGAAACTTATTTTGGTGTTTTTGGATAATTTTTTCATTTTTTTTTTGAAAAAAATTTCAAAAAGTTTCCGAGGTTTAGAGAGAAAAACAGAGATGAAGATCACAGCTTTGATGGTGTTGAAATGCAATCCAGAAGGTTCAGATCCTGTGATCTTAGCAAACGCTTCCGATGTTAACCATTTTGGGTATTTTCAGAGATCTAGCGTTAAGGAATTCATCGTTTTTGTGGGTCGAACTGTTGCTAAAAGGAACCCACCTGGACAACGACAATCTGTTCAGCATGAAGGTTTGATTTTTCCAACACCCTTTTGGAATTTTTGGTTGATTTAATGGAAGTTTTTTTGTGGGGTTGTGTTATCTTGGTTTGGGGAGACGAATATGTTGTTTGGTTTTTGGTGGAATTGCAGATGCGGTATTGATTGATGATTTTTTGTTCATAATTGGGTGTTTGGGTTTGTGATATTATGTAGGTTGCAGCTCAATTTGCTGTTTCTTTTTGGTAAATTGTATAGATGGATGAGTAATGTTGCAAAGTTAGACAAGAACAGTACTTTGTGGACAATTGAATATAGTTAGCTGGTACCTGTGGCCGGTGGGAGGTGGCAGGTACCTGTAGTCGAGGTGTGCGCAAGCGGGCATAGACACCGCCAGGTTATAAAAGAAAAAGTTGCAAAGTTGCAGCTGTTGGTCCTATAGGTGCTGCTGATGCTCTGAGACTTGAATTTTGTGATTTTCTGTTTTCATTTCTCTTTTTTTGTTTGTTTGTTTTGGGGATGGTTTTGCACAAAATTTTATCAATAACCTCCAGGTACACGCTACCCTACCCAGAAGCCACTTTTTTGAACTACACGGGGTATGTTGTCCTTGTACAAAAGTAGAAGGATGAAGTGCTGACTAGCTTAGTTGGGAAAATTGTTGTGTGAACTAATTGATCTTTTTCAGTTATATTTCTTGAAGTCTTCACATGCTTACACGAATTATGTTAATCGGTGTTCTTGATATTTATGAACTACTGTAGGATATAAAAATTTGGTGGATTGGTTCTCAATCAAAGCCTCTAGCACAAAGTAGTGATTTTTAAGTCACAGTTGATCTATATACCGACCCACTGATATACTCCTGATTGTTTTTTGGTTACACATACACCAGGTTTGACATATATTTTTTTTTTTACCTTAGAATACAAGGTGCATTCATACAATCGAAATGGTTTATGTGCTTTGGGCTTTATGGATGATCACTATCCAGTTCGAAGTGCATTTTCACTTCTCAACCAGGTATAGGCTCTTTATTTTAGATATTCAGCTTTGAGAGGAGAAACTCTATATATGGAGAAATCAAACTATGGATCTGCATCTGATTTTTCCAGGTTCTGGATGAGTATCTGAAGAATTTTGGTGAGTCATGGAAAACGGTTCAAAGCGACAATGCTCAACCATGGCCTTATCTGAATGAAGCTCTAGCCAAATTTCAGGTTTCCCTTCTGTTTTTGTTTGCTGGGTGATGATGGAATTTCCTTTTCAATCAAATTCTTCCCACCTTCATTTTAAAACAATTGATGTTTGAGCTAAAGTCCTGTCATGTTGACCCCTACAGGATCCTGCTGAGGCCGATAAGCTGTTCAAAATTCAACGAGAGTTGGATGAAACAAAAATTATTCTCGTAAGTATTGTGTTATTCTCATGATTACCTGCTTAATGTCATCTTTTTAAGCTCTTTATTCGAAGATGATAGTAAGCAGTTTGCATTTGGATAATGATTGGTTGATCATTGAGGACTGAGTTCCAGAAGACCTGGACAGAATACAGATTCTCCATTTCTTTGGTTAATTATCTTTATCCCCTGATGGTTATATAGGGACATGTAACTCCTAGCCACTGCCAGCCATTTTCCTGTAGAGCTTCTGCTCGTGCATTGAATTACCAAGGAAGTTACTAATTAATTTTGTATTGCTTTAACAAATTGAAATCATTTGTATGCTGGAGTCTACCACATTGGTTTGAGGGAATAGGTTATATATATGTGTGTGCGTCTGTGTGGTGTGGGGTGGGGAGTATCCCACACATAAGCTGACTCTTTGAGATGGAGTTAGGCCCAAGGTCTGTTTTCTAAATATCCATTTTGCTTAACATGGTATCAGTGTCTGACCATTTTTGTTGTTGTATTGGCCCTGTTTTTCATGCTTCATATGTCCAATTGGGGTGTTCTGTATCCACATTGGTTGAGAAAATGGGTTGTAGTCTCTTCATGTGATTTTTGGGCAACACTCATCTCATAAGCTAACTTTTGGGATTAAGTTAGGTGCAAGGTCCATTTTCGTAACAGACGCCGGAGTTTAGTTTTGTATGCTTCATTCTCATGCTCTATCTCACAACATTCTGGCATGGTGAAAGACTATATGCCTCTCTAATTTATCATATAACCTGCTTTTGGAGCACTAGACTATTTCCATATTGTATATTGTACACTAAAATGGTTATCGTGCTCGTATGGCTGTGGAGGCATTAATTATTGTACACATCTCTGGTCTGTGACTCAGTGTTTGTTTACGCTATTTATAGTACGAAATAGATGTGATATTTAACTCTTGAATTTCCTTTTCACTTGGTTATTTAAGGTCATCTGGTACACGATAGCCTATTAGAGAATGAAGCCAATGCAGTTTTTCTCCAATTTCTTTACCTATACACTGTGTTTGGTTAGATTTGAAAGAAAAAAAGTGGAACCGAGCTGAGCTTTGTTATTTCTATTGTTTGCTACCTTTTTTTATTACTGAGAAATCCCGAGTGCCACTGGCCCACGGTTCAAATTTGGTGAATAATGATAGATTTGAGAAGTAAAAGTGGGGGTTGCTTCTCTGTCTACTTCTTAGCCCCTCCCAACTTGGACATGAAGAAAGAAAATATATTTTTTGTACTTGTATTCCAACCTTACCAAACATTAGAGGTAAATAATGAATTTCCCTGCCTTGGGGAAGTAAATTAGTGATTTCTTTCATCTTTACCATTCCCATGGGAACCACATATATTGTTAGTTGATGTTGAGTATTGGTAGAGGGGGGAGTTCTATCTCTAGGAAAAGGAAAAAGATATAATGAAGGAGTTCCAGAAGAATATAAGGATGATAAAGATACTGTAATTATTACAGCTTAGAATTTGGCAAGTGTGTTGCCACATTTTGGTGGATGTGTATCTACCTTCATTATTTGATGTCTAGTTAAGTTTATTTTTGAGTTCCTAATATATTTTTTATGTTATCCAAGTAGTTTAACGGTTTTATACTTTTCATTGATAAGCTTTCCAAGTTATTTACACTTTGTCCCTCACTCCCTCTTGTAGGCCATGGTTATTTCTTTGAGTAGTACCTGGTTTGACCTTCCTGGTGCATTTTAAGCAAACTATTCTTATATGGACATCCTAAAGCTTTAACATCAAATGCTCGTGTTGAAAACATGCTGTTGGGTAGAAAATTAGGAAAGCAAATATGATTCTTACATTGCGCAATCAACTCAGTGCGTTAGTTAAATGTGTTTTTAGGAGTAACTTCTCTTTTGAGACGCTAGTTGTTCTGTTTATTTGTATTTTCTTTCTAAATGTGCACTGTACTTGTCAAATATTTATGCATATTAATGCATGAAGGAGTTCTGGTCCTCTTTTTTTGGTTGCTGTTAGCTGTGCTGATATTGGTTTCTCTTACCTTTTGACACAGCATAAGACAATTGACAGTGTCTTAGAACGTGGTGAGAAGCTAGACAGTTTGGTTGAGAAGAGTTCAGATCTCAGTGCTGCTTCACAGGTAATGCATCTGTTAAGAGGATTATAATCTTGAAAAGAAATCTATAATTGTTAAGAGGATTATAATCTTGAAAAGAAAATAAATGCTGTTTAACAATGAACAGTTCATCTTTCCTCTTAGGTGGAATATATTTACTCTAATTAATCTGATTTAATAACATAATAAAAATATGCAGGCTCAAGTCTGTACTTTTCTGAGATGAGTCGTCCACTTTGTTTGTGGAGACTAGAGTTTTTACTTTAGTCTTAGTTATGTATTAGGCTGACGCCCCATGAACTTGTACTCAGATATTATAGATTCGCCATGACTAGCATGTGGATCATTGGGGTTGTTTAACGAGTTCCAATTTTAAGAAATGGTCAAACTACAACATAAAATTTTGTTTTTTCACCAGAATGTGGAATTCCAACAATTGGAAGTTTGGGCTGGTCTTAACAGTTAAGTTCTTCCTAAGATAGTAATATTCTAACAATATGTTTTAAGTTAACAGAATCGAGAGGTAAATTTAAAAATTACTGCTATAGGTTAGCCATTGCAACTTCACGTTGTTTTTAAATAGTGCAAGGTTTATACTTCACTAAAACTCTTCTCATTTTTCTCCCCTCTATGCAATTCGCCAACCTCTCTTAATACAGTCAACTGTGACCCTTCCTCACTTTGATCCCATGGTGACGCGAACCCTCAACCGTAAGGTTGTAGGTGGAGTGAGGCTTGGTTCTCACATGATTGCCTGTTCTGCTTTCCACTTCAGCAACCTCTCTATCAGATGATTGCTCTTCATCTTTCTTTGAGCATAATCAATCGTAATTCACCTCTTCTATTTTTATCAATCTATTTTGACAATTCAGATTATTTCTGCTGTTGTGTAATACTCGGATCTTTTGACAATGTTATTGCTATGGCTCACTAACTAAAAAGATCCAAGTAGTTTTTACGCTGAATATCGAGTTGTGCGGGGAGGTTATTTGCAATTTATTTGTGGGAAGTATTTGACAAGTCACATGTTCTCTACAAGCATGGTGGACATGGCATGATAGGTGCAGGCGCGTGCATGCAATGGAACCGTTAGTTGAATAATATGGACATACGGAACTGAGCAACAAGTTCTGTAGTATTATCACACTAGATACACATATCTTCCTGCTAAGTGAACTCGTGTCAAAGAACACAGTCGAATATCGTTCTGCAGTGTATGTCCATTGGGAGTTCTTTAGTTGAATTAAAAGCTTGATGCTAAATTTTCTACTTGTGGGGGAAGAGGAACGAATGAAGCTTCTTGGTGATGCGATTTGCTGACGTGCTCATGGACTGGGAAAGTAAACATCTGAAGTAAGCTGTCTTATTATACATGAACTGTATTTCGGTGAACCCCTTTGTGATATGGCCATGGATCACCCTAATTAGAAACACAATGTGCTTGTCTCTGCTGTTAGCCTTTTATTACTATTTCTTTCTGCTAATGTTAATATTCTAGAAGCTGCAGACTCTTATACATTATCTGTGAGCCTCTATTAGTTTCGGCTTATTTCCTGACATAAACTGTTTGATTTTCAAACAGATGTTCTACAAGCAGGCGAAGAAAACCAATTCATGCTGTACAATTTTATAGACTGTTCTCTGAAAATGGAAGGGGGCGGTTCAACCACGGATAAACTTGTGTCTATGTTGCATATGAAATATCGGAGAATTGTTTGTTTATATCATCTATGATATTCTGTAAGCTTGAATTCTTTTTTGTTCTCCATTGTAATATGATCTCAGATGAAGAGAAAGAGTCCAGTCTCAGATTGATATTCTTGTTTGAAAGTTGTGATGTGATCATGTTCACCTAAATATAGTTACTATATGACATGTTTCCTGTTTCTGATGTCTCGTCTTCCTGATATTTGGCACAATCATTGATGTATGCTGAGACTGAATACCCAAAATCCCCATTCCGCAACCAATGTGAGACAAATTCGATACCCCTGTACTCCCTGCGCATGACAGACCTTCGTACTGGAGAATGGAGTCATCAGGTATATCAAGAATTGAGATGGATCTAACTAACTTTGATCATGATAAGAAGTGAACCTTGCTAGCTAACGACATTAGCCATTAGGGGTGAATCCGTTTTTCCAGACCTTGGACCTATAGTATGTTATAGTACCAAGTAGAAAGTACCATCAAACCTCCAACGGCGGTATCGTCACTTTGAGATTTTATTATAGAAAACATATAATATGAAAGATCGATTTTAAAAAAAACTTGGCCTTAAAATTTCAAAACTCTATCATATGTTCAAATAAGACTTTAATATTTTTCTAAAAAAATATGAAGTCAGATTATATCAAACAATTGTAGTGACAATAATGTGGAAATTTGAGGCTAACATGGTATCCTTAATCACCAAGTTTACACCAAATCCAATGATGTCTCTATCCATAGAAACTTCATGCCAAATTAGTGAGTTCGAGAGAAGAGTTATGTTCAAACGAATCCAAAGTTCACATTAAAAAAAAGAAAGTTAATAGTTAAAAATACACTAAAAATATTTTAAATTTTTGTATGAATTTTCTATATGAACTTTACTATCTGGTGTACGAGTTGGTTCTATCAAATTTCATAGCCAAATCATTAGACGTAGAAATTTTATATATGAAATATTAGATGTTTTTGTATAAATTATCAGATATGTAAGTGTTTCATATCACCAACTATTTAGATACTATTTATCTAAATACTCTTTAACTTATTCCATTTTTCTTCATGAAATATCGCCATCTTTCAAATAAAAAAGAAAAAACTTAATAGTTAAGATTTATTAACTAATTAATTATAATTTATATAGAAAAATTGCACTGATATTTCATTATAAAAGTCCAAAACCATAATACGTCTCTAAGAAGAAACCACATAAGCATATACAAATTCAAGAAACTTCATTTGAAAGAAACAGATTATATATTCAACATTTCATAATTTATATTGTAAAATTAACAGCAAACTCTCTTACAAGATACAACAACACACTATTACACATACTATACTACCAACTCTACAAGGACACATTTGAAAGAAAATTACAACCTTAAAAAACATTTGAAATATAAACAACAATAAACTCTTCTTTTCAAGACAACTTTTCATAATTTATATTGTAAAATTTATTTGGCTATTGGTTTTAACAAGCTCATTATTTTCCAAAGATTGATTTGATCCACCAAATTCCTTTAGTGTCATTTGGTGCATCTTGACCATCTGGTGGAGGATCAGCTTGAGGTGTCTTGTGAAGTTTGCTCACATCATATCCTACTTCTTTTGCCTTCTCAACAAGTTGGTTGTATATTTCTTCATCAAGATGTGGTTGCCTACATAATATCTATAAACCAAATAACATTTTGTTAAAACCATATAACATAATCGATCTCCTTAGGAAACATGAAATTACCTGACTCCACTTATAAGACTATACTAAATAACTTAGTTATAAGACTATACTGAATAAGTTGTTATTGTATCTAAACTCCACTTATAAAACTACTATAAAACTATAGTGAATAAGTTGTTATTGTATCTAAACTCCACTTAAGTTTATGATAACCATTATGTAACTAACTTCCTCCCAAATATTGATATCCAACCATATGCCATTTTTCAAATTATCAACAACAACAAAAAATAAGATTTAGTGAACTTACCCAAAGATATTTCTTACTAGGTTGACCAATCAAAGCATATTGATAATCATCATCAATATATAAAACCCAATAATCTCCAACAATTGGAATAATTGGCAAGAAAGGTGGGACATAAAATTTCACTTTAAGTTTTGCTTCATCACTTTTTGGATCAACTTTATAAGCTATCCCTTCAATTGAACCTCTTTTTCCACCACTCCATGTTTCATTTAACACATGTACTGTTCCATCTTGGTTTAAAGTGTAAGTGGCTCTTGTGTTTACACCATCTTTTGGTTGATTTCTTGATGGAAATGAGGCAATTTCATACCATCTTCCCATGTATCTTTCAACATCCAAATTCTTCACTACTTCCATCTCTTTTGTGGTCATTTTTTGCAAAGTTTCAAAGAAGTGAGGGGTTTTTGGTCTCTTTTAGATTGGTTTCTCGATGAGGTTTAGTGTGATGTGAGATATATAAAGGTGAGATAGGGTGGAATGTCAAATTTCAAGAAAGTACTAGTAATCTTTTTTTCCAAGAATTTTAGGGGTAGAAAAGGATTTTTGTGATGATAATCTCTCGTTTTTAATTTATATTTGTCATATTTTTCCTTTTAGTTTATTTAAAAATTAAAATATCTCATTTTGTCAGCTCTTTTTTAACTAAGCATGCAGAAAATAAATCTTAATCTGAACATTTACTTTGTTGGTAAGAGTTTGATTTCTACTTTGTAATATTTTCTTTATCTATTTCCCTTCCCTAGCTCTACTGATTTCTTGATAAGGTTTATTGGGATGAGGATATATTGTGTAATGTGAAATATTTGTGGATATAGACGCGGACATTTGAGCACCTTACAAGTGTAATAATGGACCTTTTTTGGCAGATTATGAAATGGTAGGTTCTAGAATTGTGTTCAATATAATACAAGGGGCTGTTTAAATTTTTTTTTTTTTTCATTTTAATGGTAATTTCTTTCTTTTAATTTTTCACATTCTAGAATAATTATTAATGAAGGTGATAGTTAACTAAGACATTTTAATATTTTTATTTTTAGTACATTTTCACAGATACTGGTAAATCAACTTAAATGGTACACTTGAAATATTTCATTTTTAGAATACAGCTCTTTACCTTCACCAAATCTCTCAACTTAAACTAAAGGCTTTTCACCAAGTATTAGAGAACCTCAAACTATAGAAAATTGAAATATAGCTGATCCCAACTATTTGGGATGGCCATAGTTGATTGATTTATCAATCATCTTCGTCATCGTTGGGAGTATATTATTGACTTGTTATAAGTAACAAAAGACTTTTTAGATGATATCGTCACGCAATCATTAGCATTTTGCAATGTGAGGGCTTATTCAACACAAAAGAACACATCGGGTATGTAAGTTAACAGAGAGACAGAGCAACCACCTGCATTCTGAGAGTCGCAAAAGCCTCCATTCTACTAGAACAATCAAGGTAACAGGGAAGGCTCAGATTCTCTTTTCTCAGATAAAAAATCCAAAGAGCTTTAAAACTGCCATGGCTGCAAGCATTAGATAGCCTTATGAGAAAGAGAAGAAAACACCAAAACTGGATCTTTTCTCTTCAAATCTCACAGACCCCTCTGAGCTGCCACGCCAAGACTTCGTCATTGTCAACCAAATATTGTCCAAATGCCTAAACAGTCTTTTCAGCTCAGGAGGAAAATGCCTGATTCATCTTTCACAAACAACAATCTTCATGGCCTCTAAAAAGTGAAAGAGAGGGAGTAATAAATCAATCAACTAAGGGTGTGGTTTTGCAATTGGAATAACTTTCATTTGAGAGATCATTGGCGCAGCGGAGAATGACAGAGAGGGGCAAAACCACCCATAGAAACTCCCCACAGCTCTCTTCTTTCACTGCAACCTAAGACTTAAACTAAGGAGAGTTACCAGAAATTGAGGCTCAGATCTATGTTATATCCGGGCAAAAAGAGATCTGACGATGCCATGCCTGCAAAAACCACCTGAAAATCTGGGATTATGCCCCGCCAAGATACGAGTCGAAAAATCTCAAATGTCCGATTAATAAGCTCATAAGGGAATGAAAGGTTGCTAAAATCATCATATTGCCATAACTTGTTGCTAAACCAAACAAATCAATAACAGCTTGTTTAGATTGTTGTTACCCATTGTATTATATTGTTACTTTAGATAGGCCAAATACATAGATGACCCTTCAAACTAGCCATGAATTGTCAAACAAATCAATAACAGCTTGTTTAGATTGTTGTTACCCATTGTATTATATTGTTACTTTAGATAGGCCAAATACATAGATAACCCTTCAAACTAGCCATGAATTGTCAGTTAGGCAGTGATCACTTGGGCACTTCAACATGACAGATGCAAAATGAGATCCAACACGCCATGGCTGCAAAAACCACCAGAAAATCTAGGGGCATGCCCTGCCAAGATACGGGTCGGATAGTATCAAATGCCCGATTAAGCTCAGAAGGGAGTGAAAAATTGATAAAATTATAGTCCCTCTTTCAAGCCATCAATCATATCACCATTGACAATTTTAACAGCAGCCTTGAAGTATCCCATTTGTGCAATTTTTTCTAATTTCCCAGAAACTGAGGCCCAGGTCTGTGTTATAGACCATGTTGCTCAAACTCCTCAAAAATATTATCAGATGTGATGGATCCATCAAAAGTAGTGCAGTTTTTGGAGGATTCGACACTCTGGTGCAACACCATTTTTGAAGAGTTCGAGCAACTTAGGTTATAGCTCAACAAACAGAGATCCGTTGATAAAATGACTGAACAACCACCAGAAAATTTGTGGGCATACCCGCCAAGATACGGGGCACCACCACCTCCTTTTGGAAGTCGAGTATACTCACCACCACCACCGGCAGCATTAAATGATCCGGTAAAGGCACAAAGAAAAAAAGAAAGAAAGAGACTGAAAGATGCATGGTTTTAGCATACATCATGGAGGAAACACTACAAGCTTCCTCCTTTTTTGAGACTGCTCTTTAATCCAAAAGAGCAAAGTCCTGAAGAGCGAAGAAAGGGCTGTTGAGATGTTTACAGTAATGGAGAAATCATTGGCTGATGCAAAGGGAGGCAACTTCCCTTTCACCAAAAATCCTCTTAACTCTCCGGGGCCTCATTTTATCCCTTCTGAGCTTTCTTGTTGAGAAGAGAGAGGCAAATAAGACTCTCAAGTTCAGAATGCAGGAAATGACAAAAATAGTCCCTTGTGTTTGAGAGTGGGTTCAACGTAGCCTCTTCAGTATGCACTGACCTGTTTTGGTCTTCTATATTTGTCAAGAGATCAGTACCTAAATTTTCAGATCAATTCAAGAAAACTTCTAAAAGATACTGTTTCAGTGATCAAAATTAAGTTAAATTGAGGTAAGGTGGCACAGACTTTCGCCTATTTAATCAAAGAGCAGAGCTAAACCAGCCATGGCTGCAAATATTGGTTGCCTCGTGAGAAGGGACTACAAGAAACCTACTATTTCTCATCCTTCTTCACAGACCTTCCAAGTTGTCTTTGCCAAGCCATGCCTTGGACTTGACTCCAATATTTTCAGTCTTATAAAGATAATCTTCATAGCCTCAGTATTCTAGGATTCTCAAGATACAGAAAAGGGCTTCAAATTTGAGGATGAACACGTGACACTTCAATTGAAAGACAGATAAAAGCTTGTCATGTTAGTACCCTTACACAGCCAAAGCAACTGCTCAAAGGCCATTTTTCTGACAAATAATTAAATAGTGCAAAGAGCACAAAACCTTCTGAGTTAAATCTTGCCTTAATTGGCAAAGATAATCTCTTCTCCAGTCAACACTTTACTGCTTTGACTCATTCCTGCAGAGTTCAAAGACTTATTTTTCAAGATAATATAGATAAATGTTGCAGGTTTAATCAAGGTACACATGAATATACTTTTCTAGCAATAGCATGAGCTTGCCACTTTTTTTTTTTTTTTGGATAAAGATAATGTTGTATTCATCAGCATTAAGGATATGCTGGAGACCTCCAAAAATTGGTTTCCAACAAGAGAAAAAACAAAAAGGTTAATAGGATTACAAAGTGCCTATAAAATCCAAAATTTGTGCAGCTTCTACTATTTTACCAGAAGAGACCCGTAAAGTTGCAATTCATGGATTCATATACTTCCATTATCAAAAACAACATAAGCAACTAGTCTTACGACAGAATTTTCTAAAATCAATAAATTGAGGTTCAGATCTGTGTTTACCTCTGGCAGAAAGAGAGTTCAACGACGCCATGGCTGCAAAAACCAACGAAAAATGTGGTGCATGCACCGCCAAGATGTGGGTCAAATAATCTCAAATGCCCGATTAGTATTAGTTTAGGAGGGATGAAAGATTTACAAAATCATCATCACCTCTTTCAAGCCATCAATTATACTCATCACCACCTGCAGAACTTGTCTCAAAGGCGGATCCAGGATAACGTTAATGCATTCTAGACAATAACTTTTCTCTGGAGGTGAATCCAGGACTTTGTTTATTGGGCTATTGATAGATTATTACACATATTAGCTGAAGTTCTTAAAACAAATACAGGGTTTTGGCCTAGGTTTTACTGAATTGATAGCTTCCAAAACGACAGAGAAAGAACAACATACCCAATGTAATACCACAAGTGGGTTGGGGGAGGGTAGAGTGTACACAGACCTTACCCCTACGTTGTAGAGATAGAGAGGTTGTTTCCAATAGAATCTTGGCTAAGTAACGCATCTCAAAGCAACCTGGCAACACCATGGCAGAGAGAAAGTGAGGCTCAGATATGTGTTAAGCTCGAGCAAAAAGAGAGTTCGGTGATGACATGGCTGCAATAACCACCAGAAACTCTGGGAGCATGCCAAGATACGGGTTGGATAATCTCAAAGTCTGATTGATAAGCTCATAAAGGTATAAAAGATTGACAAAATCCTCATCGCCTCTTTCAAGCCATCAATTATGCTCACCACCACCTGTATAACTATAACCAGTCTCCAAGCAAGAAAACCCTAAATACAAAATATTTTTCAAACTGACATAAAGGCTCAGATCTGTGTTTAAGCTCGGGCAAAAAGAGAGTCCGGCAACGCCATGGCAGCAAAAACAACCAGAAAATGGGAGCATGCTCTGTCAAGATACGGGTCAGATAATTTCAAATGCCCGATTAATCAGTTCAAAGGGGGATGAAAATTCGACAAAATCATCATTGCCTTCATCAAACCATTGATGATACTCGCCATGTACACCGCCAAAATTCAATGGTCCAGCAGAAGCATTTAAAAAAGTGAATAGATGGTATTAGCATGCATAGCATGAAAGGGTATGAAACCCCTAATAATACTCCGTCAGTAAGATTGATAAAAGGGCTGTTGGGATCCGGCAGAAGCATTGAAAAAAGTCAAAAAAAGTTGAAGGGAACAGAAATCATCTGCAACAATATGTAACAACCATCCAAGCAAGCTGCTAATAATACACTCAAACAACAACAACCAATAACAACATTCGCAGTGTATCCCACATGTGGGATTTGAGAGGGTAACGTGTATGCAGCCTTACCCTGCCGAAGGTCTGTAAATAATATACTCCCTCTGTTAAAATTGATAAAAGGATTGTTGGGTTTCCTCTAGTAATGGAGAAATCATTGGCTGATGCAGAGAGCGGCAACCACCCTTTCAATGAAAAATCCCGTAAGCACATTGTAGCCTCATTCTTTCCCTTTTGAGCTTTTGCTTTGTACATCTCCCTAACCTTTTGTTTCCCGAAACTGATAGAGAAAGTGAGGCTCAGATCTGTGTTAAGCTCAGGTAAAAAGAGAGTCCAACCACGCCATGGCTGCAAAAACTACCAGAAAAGCTGGTGGCATGCCCCGCCAAGATACGGGTCGGATAACCTCAAATGCCTGATTAATCAGCTCATAAGTGAATAAAATTTGGCAAAAGTCATCATCGCCTCTTTCAAGCCGTCGAATTATACTCACCACCATCGCTTCCACCAGCTCCACCAGCAACATTCAATGCTCCGGCGAAAGCACTAAAAAAAAAAAAGAAGAAAAAAAAGAGTTGAAGGGCGTAGAAACCCTTTGAAACGTTATCTAACAACCATCCAAACAAGCTGTTAGTTATATACTCCCTCCATTTAAAATTGATAAAAGGGTGGGTGGTTGGGATTCCTACAGTAATGGAGAAATCATTGGCTAATTTCAGTGAGAGGCAACCACCCTTGGAACAAAAACCCTCAAATCCCTGTTGCCTCATTCTTTCCCTTATGCGCGTTTGCTTTATTCATTTCCCAGAACTTTTGTTTACATAGTACCCTGAAGATGTTAGAATACTCCATCTGTTAAAACTTAAAATTGATAAAAGGGTTATTGGGTTTCATACAGTAATGGAGTTCAGTAAATTGAGGCTCAGACCTGTGCAAGCAAAGAGAGTCCAACCACGCCATGGCTGCAAAAATCACCAGAAAATCTGGGAGCATGCCCCGCCAAGATACGGGTTGGATAACCTCAAATGCCAGATTAATCAGCTCAGAAGGGAACAAAAATTGACATAAAATCATCATCGCCTCTTTCAAACCGGCCGATTATACTCACCACCATTGCTTCCACCAGCTCCACCAGCAACATTCAATGCTCCGGCGGAAGCATTAAAAAAAGAAAAGAAAAAAAAAAGAGTTGCAAGGGCATAGAAACCCTTTGACAATATAACAACAATCCAAGCAAGCTGTTAATAATACACTCCACTCCCTCCATTAAAATTGATAGAAGGATAGTTGGGCTTCTTACCGTAATGGAGAAATCATTGGCTGAATATAGAGAGAGGCAATCACCCATTCAATGAGAAGTCCTCAACTCTCTGTAGCCTCATTCTATCCCTTTAAAGCTTTTGCTTTGTCCATTTTCCTAACCTTTTGTTTCCCTAAACTGACAGAGAAAGTGAGGCTCAGATCTGTGTTGAGCTCAGGCAAAAAGAGAGTCCAATAATGCCATGGCTGCAAAAACCACCAGAAAAATCTGGTGGCATGCCCTGCCAAGGTACGGGTCGGTTAACCTCAATTGCCCGAATAATCAGCTCAGAAGGGAATAAAATTGGTAAAAATCATCATTGCCTCTATAAAGCCACCAATTATACTCACCAGCGCCGCTTTCAGCTCCACCAGCAACATTCAATGCTCCAGGAGAAACCTCAAAAAAAGAACAGTAAAAAAAAGAGTTGAAGGGCATAGAAGCCCTTCGAAACGATATATAACAACAATCCAAGCAAGCTGTTAATAATACATTCCCTCCGTTAAAATTGATAAAAGGATTGTTGGGATTCTTACAATGATAGAGAAATCATTAGATGAATGCAGAGAGAGGCAACCACCCTTTCAATGAAAAATCCTCAACTCTATGTACACCCAATTATATCAAATTATTGGCTGAATGCTTAGAGAGGCAACCACCCTTTTAACAAAAAGTCCTCCACTCTCTGTAGCCTCATTCTTTCCCTTCTGAATTTTTGCTTTTTGTTTCTCAACTCTCAAAAACATTTTCCTTCATACCAAACACACCCTAAATACAACCAAAAATATCCAAACTGAATAGAGAAAAATTGAGGCTCGGATCTGGTTAAGATCGGGCAACAAGAGAGTCCAACAAACGCCATAGCTGCAAAAACCACCACCACCGCAAAAGCTGGGAGCATGCCCAGCCAAGATACGGGTTGGATAATCTCAAATGCCCAATTAATCAGCTCAGAAAGAAATCAAAAGTTGACAAAAATCATCATTGCCTCTTTAAAGTCACCGATTATACTCAACCCCACAGCCTCCACTACCCCCACCAGCAGCACTCAATGCTCTGGCAGAAGCATTAGAGAAAAGAGAATGCACTGTATGAGCGCAGCATGGAAGTATAGGTTAGATTGATATGGTATGTATGTATACCTAATTAGGTCATTTTTAAATTTTATAAAAGGGTTGTTGGGGATCTTACAGTAAGGGAGGAATCATTGGTTGATGCAGAGAGCGGCAACCACCCTTTCAATGAAAAATCCTCAACTCTCTGTAGCTTCATTCTTTCCCTTCTGAGCTTTTTGACTTTTGTTTCTCAACTCGCAAAAACATTTTCCTTCATACCAAACACACCCTTAATATCAAACAAAAACGAGCCCAAGCTGAATAGAGAAAAATTGAGACTCAGATCTGTGTTAAGCTTGGGCAACAAGAGAGTCCAACCACGCCATGGCTGCAAAAACCACCAGAAAATCGGGGAGCATGCCCCGCCAAGATATGGGTCAGATAACCTCAAATGTCCAATTAATCAGCACAGAAGGGAATAAAAATTGGCAAAAATCATCATCGCCTCTTTCAAGCGATCAGATGATACTCAGCACCATTGCTTCCAGCAGCTCCACCGACAAAAATCAATGCTCCGGCAGAAGCATTAGAAAAATGAAAAAAAAAAGTTGGAAGGCATAGAAATCCATTTCAAACAACAAAAACTGTTAATTATATACTTCCTCTGTTTAAAATCGATAAGAAGGTTGTTGGGATTCTTACAGTAATGGGGAAATCAATGGCTGAAAGCAGAAAGAGGCAACCACCCTTCAAATGAAAACTCCTCAAACTCACTGTTAGCCTCATTCTTTCCTTCTAAGCTTTTGCTTATAGTACCCTGAAGCTGTTAATAATACTCCCTAAGTTAAACATAACGAAGAGACCGGTAAATTGAGGCTCAGATCTGTGTTAAGCTCGAGCAAAGCAAGAGTCCAACCACGCCATGGCTGCAAAAACCGGCATGCGCCGCCAAGATACAGGTTGGATAACCTCAAATGCTCGATTAATCAGCTCAGAAGGGAATAAAAATTGACAAAAATCATCATCGTCTCTTTCAAACTGTCCAATTATACTCACCACCATAGCTTCCACCAGCTCCACCGGCAACATTCTATGCTCCAGCAGAAGTATTAAAAAATGAGTTGAAGGGAATAGAAACCCTTTTAAACAATATGTAAGAACAATCCAAATGAGCTGTTAATTATATACGTCAATCAACACTTCTAAGGGTTTTCATGCTTTTAATATAGAGAGAAGTACTGAAACCACCCCTAAACTCGGCGCGAATTATTAGTTCCATCCCCAAACAATTGAGACCCTTAAAAACCCCTTTACATGACTAATTGAACTAAAATACACCCCCGATCTTGCAACATGAGTGAAATACGCCCCTAAATTATCGTCAAGTTTAGGGGTGTTTTCATCACTTATTTCGGCTTTTTATTAAGAGTCTCATGCTCCTACAAGAGTTTGAGACCGCTTGCTATGTCATTGATATGGCAGATCGAGGATGTATCTAAGTTTAGTTAGTCAAGTAGAGGGGTGTTTTTTAAGGCTGTCAATAGTTCGGAGACGAAATTAATAATTTGCGCCAAGTTCAGGGGTGTTCTTACTTTTCTCTTTGATATTGTACAGATAAAAGGGTTGTTGGGATTCTTACAGTAACAGAAATCATTGGCTGAATGTTGAGAGAGGCAACCACCCTATCAATGAAAAATCCTCAAGTCTCTGTAGCCTCATTCATTCCCTTCTGAACTTTTTGCTTTGTTTCTCAACTCAAACATTTTCCTTCATACGGAACACACCCTAAATATAACCAAAAAAAAGCCAAGCTGAATAGAGAAAAATCGAGGCTCAGATTTGTGTTAAGCTCGGGAAACAAGAGAGTCCAACAACGCCATGGCTGCAAAAACCACCAGAAAATCTGGGAGCATGCCCCGCCAAGATCCAGTTTGGATAACCTCAAATGCCCAATTAATCAGAGCTCAGAAAGGAATAAACATTGGCAAAAATCATCATTGCCTCTTTTAAGCCATCCGATTATACTCAGCACCATCGCTTCCACCAGCAACAATCAATGCTCCAGCAGAAGCATTAGAGAAAAGAGAATGCACTGTATGGTCACAGCATGGAAGTATAGGTTAGATTGATATGGTGTGTGTATATATATATATGTGTGTGTGTGTGTGTGTGTGTTTAATTAGGTAGTTTTTCCTAAAATTTATGAAAGGGTTGTTGGGGTTCTTACATCAAGGGAGAAATAATTGGCTGATGCAGAGAGCAGCAACCACCCTTACAATGAAAAATCCTCAACTCTCTGTAGCCTCATTCTTTCCCTACTGAGATTTTTGACATTTGTTTCTCAACTCTTGAAAACATTTTCTTTCATATCAAACACACCCTTGATATTAAACAAAAAAAAAAAAAAGCCAAAGCTGAATAGAGAAAAATTGAGACTCAGATCTGTGTTAAGCTTGGGCAAAAGGAGAGTCCAACCACGCCATAGCTGCAAAAACCACAAAAAAAACTGGTGGCCCGCCAAGGTACGGGTCTGATAACCTCAAATGCCCGATTAATCAGCTCAGCTTGGGCAAAAGGACAGTCCAACCATGCCATGGCTGCAAAAACCACCAGAAAAGCTGGTGGCATGCCCCGCGAAGGTACGGGTCTGATAATCTCAAATGCCCGATTAATCAGCTCATAAGGGAACAAAAATTGGCAAAAATCATCATCACCTCTTTCAAGCCGTCCAATTTTACTCACCAACATCGCTTCCACCGGCAACATTCAATGCTCCGGCGGAAGCATTAAAAAGGAGTTGAAAAAAAGAGTTGAAGGGCATAGAAACCCTTAAAACAATATGTAACAACAATCCAAACAAGCTGTTATTTATGTACTCCCTTCGTTTAAAACTGATAAAAGGGTTGTTGGGATCCTTACAGTAATGGAGAAATCATTGGCTGAATGTTGAGAGAGGCAACCACCCTTTCAATGAAAAATCTTCAACTCTCTATAGCCTCACTTTCCCTTCTGAGCTTTTTGCTTTTTGTTTCTCAACTCTCGAAAACATTTTCCTTCATACCAAACACATTAAGCAAAAAAGAGCCCAAGCAGACTATAGAAAAATTGAGACTCAGATCTGCGTTAAGCTTGGACAACAAGAGAGTCCAACCACGCCATGGCTGCAAAAACCACCAGAAAATCTGGGAGCATGCCCCGCCAAGATACGGGTCAGATAACATCAAATGCCCAATTAATCAGCGCAGAAGGGAATAAAAATTGGCAAAAATCATCATCGCCTCTTTCAAGCCGTCCGATTATACTCAGCATCATTGCTTCCACCAGTTCCACCGGTAACAATCAATGCTCCGGCAGAAGCATTAGAAAAAAGAAAAAAAAAGAGTTGAAAGAAATAGAAACCCATTTCAAACAAAAACTGTAAATAAAATACTTCCTCGGTTTAAAATCAATAAAAAGGCTGTTGGGATTGTTACAGTAATGGGGAAATCACTGGCTGAAAGTAGAGAGAGGCAACCACCCATCCAATGAAAAATCCTCAAACTCACTGTTAGCCTCATTCTTTTCCTTCTAAGCTTTTGTTTATAGTACCCTGAAGCTGTTAACAATACTCCCTCAGTTAAAATTAACAAAGAGACCGCTAAATTGAGGCTCAGATCTGTGTTAAGATCAAGCAAAAAGAGAGTCAACCACGCCATGGCTGCATAAACCAGTATGCCCCACCAAGATACGGGTAAGATAACCTTAAATGCTCAATTAATCAGCTTAGAAGGGAATAAAATTGACAAAGATCATCATTGCCTCTTTCAAACCGTCCGATTATACTCACCACCATAGCTTCCACCAGCTCCACCGGCAACATTCAATGCTCCGACAGAAGCATTAAAAAGGAGTTGAAAAGAAGAGCTGAAGGGCATAAAAACCTCTGAAACAATATGTAACAACAATCCAAACAAGCTGTTATTTATATACTCCCTCCGTTTAAAATTGATAAAAGGGTTGTTGGGATCCTTACAGTGATGGAGAAATCATTGGCTGAATGTTGAGAGAGGCAACCACCCTTTCAATGAAAAATCCTCTACTCTTTGTAGCCTCATTCATTCCGTTCTGAGCTTTTTGTTTTTTGTATCTCAACTCTCAATAACATTTTCCTTCATACCAAACATACCCTAAATATAACAAAAAAAGCCAAGCTGAACAGAGAAAAATTTGAGGCTCAGATTTGTGTTAAGCTCAGGCAACAAGAGATTCCAACCACGCCATGGCTGCAAAAGCCACCAGAAAATCTGGGAGCATGCCCCGCCAATATACGGGTTGGATAACCTCAAATGCCTGATTAATCAGCTCAGAAGGGAATAAACATTGGCAAAAATCATCATTGCCTCTTTCAAGCTGTCCAATTATTCTCAGCACCATTGCTTCCACCAGCTCCAGTGGCAACAATCAATGATCCGGCGGAAGCATTAAAAAGGAGTTGAAAAAAAGAGTTGGAAGGGCATATAGAAACCCATTTCAAACAAAAGTTGATAATCATATACTTCCTCTGTTTAAAATTGATAAGAGGGTTGTTGGGATTCTTACAATAATGGAGAAATCATTGACCGACTGCAGAGAGAGGCAACCACCCTTTCAACGAAAATCCTCAAACTCCCTGTTAGCCTCATTCTTATAGTACCCTGAAGCTGGTAATACTACTCCCTCAGTTTAAATTGACGAAGAGACCAGTGCATTGAGGCTCAGATCTGTGTTAAACTAGAGTATAAAGAGAGTCCAACCACGCCATGGCTGCAAAAACCAGCATGCCCCGCCAAGATACGGGTCGGATAACCTCCAATGCTCAATTAATCAGCTCAGAAGGGAATAAAGTTACAAGAATCATCATCGCCTCTTCCAAGCCATCCGAAGCAATAAAAGCAACTGTTAGAAAAATTATAGGAAATATAATTGAAGAAGAAGATGGCTTTAAGGCATGAAGAATCGCTTTCCTTAAAGAGATATTGCCCGTATACATATTGGGAAAAATACAAGCAATTGCCTTCAAGATACAACAAAGTCCTTGTATATACATGCATATTTTTCTTTTTGGGCTACTTCTAGAGAGTCTTTATATTTATAAAACTTAAGAGATCAACTTTTCATAATAGTCATGTTTTTTCATAGTCATGTTCTTTCATGTGTTCAATTTAAGACCTCTATATATTACAAAATATCCAACAACAACATACCCAATATAGTCCCACACGGTGGGGTTTGAGTTTGAGAGAGTAGAGTATATGCATATCTTACCCCTACTTAAGAGGTAGAGAGGTGGTTTTCACTAGACTCTCGGCTTAAGAAAAAAGTCCAAAGCAGTCCAGAAAGAGCAACAAAACATATTGAACAGTAACTACAAAAATATATGATAGTCGAAGTACAAGAAACTTCCAATAGTAACAATATGAAAAGACAAGAAACTATATGAGTAATATTATGACCACTACTATGGGAAGATCGCAAGACAATGCACTACAAGTCTACTACCTATGAACCTCCTACCCTAATGCATGTCCTCCACAATATGTAACAACATTCCAAACGAGATGTTACGTTTGTCCATGAAGTTTTTTCAATTTTTTCTGGAGTTGAACTCCGAAAAACAAGTTTGGCCATAAAATTTGGAATTCAACCATAGGATTTGAAAAACAAAAAAAGATATTTTTACTTTTTTCACTCCAAATTACTCACAAAAAGTCAAAAACGACTCCAATTTGTATTCATAGCAAAATACAACTCTAATTTTCAAATATAATTTTTCATTTTGAAAACAAACACTACATTATTTTCAAATTTCAGAATGAAACATGACCAAACACAAACTAATATACTTCCTCCATTTTAAATTGATAAAAGGGTTGCTAGGTTTCTTACAGTTGGAGAATGCATTGGCTGAATGCAGAGAGAGTCAACCACCCTTTCAACAAAAAAAATTCTCAAAAGCCCTGTTAACCTCATTTTTTATTTATGAACTTTTGCTTATAGTACCCTGAAGCTGTTAATAATACTCCCTCAATTGAAATGGACGAAGAGACCAGTAAATTGAGGCTCAGATCTGTGTTAAGCTCGAGCAAAAAGAGGGTCCAACCACGCCATGGCTGCATAAAACAGTATGCCCCGCCAAGATACAGATCGGATAACCTCAAATGCGCTCAAAAGGGAATAAAAAGTGACAAAAATCATCATCGCCTCTATAAAGACACCAATTATACTCACCCCCACCAGCAACACTGAATGCTCAGGCAGAAGTATAAAGAAAAAATAAAGAGAAAAAGAGTTGAAAGGTCATAGAAACCCATTTCAAACAAAGCTGATAATTATATATTCCCTCTGTTCAAAATTGATAAAAGGGTTGTTGGAATTCTTACATTAATGGAGAAATCATCGGCTGATGTAGAGAGTGGCAACCACCCTTCCAATGAGAAATCCTTAAACTCTCTTTAAGCCTCATTCTTTCCCTTTTGAGCTTTTTGCTTTGTCCATTTCCCTTAGGTTTTGCTTATATAGTCCCCTCAACAATTGAACTATAATACTTCCATCTTTTTACCAGAGGAACAGTTTCTTCATTACTTTTTCTTGTTGAAAGTATAAAAAAACAATTTCTTTAGGACAAAGATTTACATTTACGATTTTTAGATTTTTTTTTTAATATAGTTTCCAAATTTTCTTGGTTGAGATAGTTTGAATATATGAAAATGAGATGTACAAGTGTTCCAATGCAAAGGTACAAGGATATTGTGGATAGGTGATAAGACATGATGCACTAACTTCACAAAGATATGACCTTGGATATAGTAGTTAAGAACAGTATCACTTTATTCTTTCATATAAGGTGGAAATCGAAATTACACCAAAAAGATGATCCATCAATTGAGCTATCAAAATTTTCCATAAAGTTTCTTGTTGTTCCATCCCTTTTAGTATTATTTAATATTTCTTGCACATCAATCACTGTATAATTTTGATAGTGATTGCTCCTTTTTTAGTTTGTCATATTATCTTCAACATTTTACCTTAATTTCTTCACTTTCATTCTCTTTTTTTCGAATTATATCAAAGATCAACTTCTCTAACTCCAGGTATTACTTTTCTACCAATTTTTCCAACTGAACATATGGTCTCACTTGGCTCTAGAAGTTGTGAACATTATTAGCAATATTCAGAAAAACAGTATACAAATTTCACTTTTGTTTTTTAATAACCATAAAATCCCCAATAATGGATCACGGTTTGAAACTCTATGTTGCACCAGTCATATCCGTCTTTCTCTGCTTAAATACCAAGCTTAACAATTCAAATCTGTGGAATGCATCAAACACACCAACTGTTGCATTCTTATCCCTAAACCAAGGGGATAATTCAAACTCACGACATGCACCTCTATAACACAGCAATTGTTGCACTCTCACCGCTGGACCAAAGCCCCTAAGCCATGGGATGTATTCATAAAAATAGTAGAGGTTTTTGATTTAACACATTTGAAACAACAACAAAGAGGAACTTTTGAAATATATAATCTCCAATCAAGAGTAGTGATGGGCAATGTAGCCAAGCAAGAATCAGCTGGTTAGAACCATATATTAGCTCATCAACTAGAATCGTTCCAATCTTGTCCAAGTATCATATCGGCAACAGGGAAAAAGAGGGGATCAACAGATACAGAGCCCCTCGGCAAAGTTGCCTTGTTTTGCAATTCTTTTTTGCATATAACAAACAATTATCTATTTTCATACTTAAATAATGTTAGACCCTTTCAATTAGAATACATAGCAGCAGCAAGAAGCTGATTAAATACATAAAATACACCAAGTATAACAATATTTTTAGACAAGTAGTAGTGATAACACAGCTAAATAGAGGCCTCATCTATCAGAGTAACTATGACAAAAAGCATCATTTGGATGTTGATCCATGGCTTACTTGAATTACTCATCATTTAGGATGAATTGCTTCATGCACCGAGTAAACAAATTGATTGAAGGAGATCAGCATGAATTATCAAGACTCCTAAGTATGTGGCTTCTTGTAAAGATCATTATCAATGAAAGAGAACCCCTAAAAGATAATACATAGCAAAAACAAGAAACTGACTAAATGAAGCATAAAAATCACCTAGTGAAACTTCTTTAGATAAGTAATTGTGACAACATAGTGCTAATAGAGGCCTCATCTATCAGAGTAACTATGACAAAAAAGCTTCATTTGGATGTTAATCCATGGCTTACTTGAATTTCATTTAGGATGAAATATTTCATGCATATCGTAAACAAACTGAATAGAAGGAGAGCAGTAAGAAGTATAAACACTCCTAAGATAATACATAACAGGAACAGGAACCTGACAAAATGAAGCATAAAATCAACTAGTGAAACTTCTTCTTAAGTAGTCTTGACAATGGAGGTCATCTATCAGAGTAACCATGACAAAAAGCTTCATTTGGATGTTAATCCATGGCTTACTTAAATTATTCATCATTTAGGATTGAATTCCTTCATGCACAGAATAAAGACTAGAAGTATTGATTTACTGTTTAGGTAATGAGGTCAATCACTAGTGTGCCCAAAAAAAACCTAGGTAGGACAGAAAAAACCTCAAAAATTAGTGGTATCCACAAAACAAGCAATAACAGCAAAATTTGCATAAACTATAAAATGATCTTACTCCCAATCTGATTTATAAATACACTGTCTTGCTCACAAAAGATTTATGATTTGGCTTGTATTCTAACACAAACTGTGGTGCTCCTGCATAAATTGATGCAGTTGTTTACATCATGTTAAAAAATGAACAATCAAATTACAGTTTAAACTACAACAGGTCAGGTTGACGAAATTATGAACTTTCACCTATAAGAAAACTAAGCATATCAGCAACAAAGTAACTCAAAAATATATGCTAGTACTCAAATGCCCAGATTTCTAGACAAAGGAATACATATCTGGGCACAGGCTTTGTAATTACCATACAGAGTTCAAAAACAGATAGAACAAGGGATGACATTAAGGCACACTTATCTCAGAGAAAGAGCTTCCCTATTCATTATAATTGAAAAATAGGGTAGTTTTAAATATAAAAAAGGAATATATTTATCAAAACAAAGAAACTCAAAAATAGACGTTGACATTCATAGAGTTCTTGTCAAAAGAAAACATTTGTAGGCACGCTCGTATGGAAAAAGCACCTCTAGGAACTCGGTAAGCTTATACTGGGCATGCTGTTTTTGTTGTTGGAATAGGCTCAGATTCGCCTTCTCTCAGGAAAAAACCAAACTTCAAAAAAACACTATGGCTACAAGCATCAATTAGCTAACTTATGAGACAGAAAAGGAAGACCAAAAATGGAGCTTTCTCCTCCACTTCTCACAGACCCATCTGCACACCAAGATAGTCTTTTCTAGCTCAATGAGAATATATGACTGTTTCAACTTCCAAAGAAAGACAAAGAACTTCAATTCTTCATTGAAGATTATTTGAAACGTAGGAAGTAGCAAGCAAAAGAAACAGAGGGAGTAACAAACAAAAGGGTGTTTTTTGTAATCATTTGAGTGATCATCGGCAGCGGAGAATGACATAGAGCGGCAAAACCACCCACTGGAACTCCCTAAAGCTCTCTGCTTTCACACAGCCTCAGACTTAAACTAATAAGATTAGGCTCAGATTCGCCTTTTCTCAGACAAAACCAAAAGCTTTTAAGAAAACCATCATTGCTGCAATCATCAGTTAGCCTTATGAGACAGAAAAGAATACTTTCTCCTCCACTTCTCACAGACCCATCTGAGCTGCCACGCCAAGATACAGGTTTTTTTTCCAGCTCAATGGAAAATGTGTCTGATTCATCTTCCGAAGAAGACAAATTCTTTCAAATCTTCATAGCCTGATAAATTGGGACTGAGAGAGTAACAGCAATTAGGAACAGAGGAAAGTCTAGTGAAATTTCACCAAAAGGGTGATTTTGTGCAATAATTTTGAGTGATCATCGGCGGCGGAGAATAACAGAGAGTGGCAAAACCACCCATTGAAACTCCTTAAAGCTCTCCGATCTTTCACCGCCGCCTCATACTTAAACTAATGAGATTTGTGCTATTTTCATGTTAATGCTGCTCTTCTTATACTGTGCCCTATCAATTGGGCCTTAATTTGAAAAGCCCATCTCGTCGGGTCGAATTCAATTGCGCATAATTGGGGAAAGAAGATTAGGGCTTGTAGCCGTTGATTAGACTCACCAGCAACGGCAACAGCAACACTGAATTTTCCGGCGGAACCATAAAAAGAAAAGATCATATTTGTGCAAATTTCTGTATGAAAAAAGAACAGTTCCAAATTTCCAAAAGAAAGGGTTGTTTGGAGTTGTTATAGAGAGAAGCAAACCGCCCTTCAATGAAAAATCCTTCAACTCTCTGTAAGCCTCATTCTCTCCTTTCTGAGCTTCTTTTGCTTTCTTCAATTCTCAAAAAGAGCTGGTTTTCGATTGACCCTCCATTCAAGTAAAGGAGAATCAATACGATAAAATATAGGGAAAGAAAAGATATTTTTGACAAGATATATTCATGATTTGTCAAACATTACATACTGTATTATTCTGATGAATACAATATTAAAATTAGAATGCAATGCACCAACAATACAAAGAATAAACTTATAATCCTCAAAAAAAGGTAAACAGCTAGAGTAATTACAACAAATGGTATGTAAAGGGGATATTACACGTCAAAGCTCAAGAAAGTAGTTATTGGCCCGAGCCCAAAGTAGCTGTTACAAGTCAAAAACTATGAACTTGGCAAACATAAAAAAAAAAAAAAAAGTTATATATCCACTGTTACTATCTGCTCTTAAGTCCGGGATACTGTCGACCCGAGCCCAAAGTAGGAAAATAACAGACTAACGCAAAGGGTTCATTAGCCATACATAGTTAAGGAGGAGACATTCCTCATGCTGCGGTTCAAAAAGGCTTCCCCAAGCAGGTCAGTGGGAGCTAAGACAGGCCAATGCTTGACTGCTTATCCAACTCAAGACAGATGAGGGCAGACAGCAAAATGGGACATCCATTGGCAGAAGAGATGTGAAAAATCACTGTAATTCAGAACAAAACTAAAAATATATGAGCAATATTTATAACCAGACAGAATATGTAAATGAGAAACAGCAACTCTTTTTGCCATCTTGAAAAAGGGGGGAAAATACGAAAGAAGGGAATTGTGAATTACTAGTACTTAATATAAGGCTCAGATCAGTTTCTCACAAATGCCATGGCTGCAACCTAGAGCAAGTTGCCCATCTGCTGCCTCAGTTTTTCACTTTTTTCTTATTGGAGTGTGATTCTCGCTGTTTATGTGTTAATGCAGCCACAAAGCAGCAAGGCGAGAACCAATAGCAGCAACAAATCAACGATAATGTGCATCTTCTGAAGCTAGAGTTGCAAGAAAGAGCCAGCCACTGTTAGTTTGCCAGCAAGATTTCACATTTCTCATTGATGATGTCTCATTTATGAGCAGGCTTTCAAAAGAAAGATTTTTCCGTCAAACAATGTCCAGAGGGACTACTTGCAATTTTGAGGTTCAGAGTTGGTTACTAATGGGGCAAAGAGAGGGAGATCGTGCCATGACTTCAAAAGAACCAGTTGCATGTGATGGATAAGTCTCAAATCACATACCATCAGAGGTTTACCAAGTATAGATACAAATCTACTCGTCTCTAAAACCCAAACAACCTTTTTTTTAGCCCAGACAAGCAAATACAATCACTGCCTCTTTGAGAAAATGATAGCAAATGTTTCAAGGAATTTAGGGAGCTGCTTTGGACTGAGCTCATAAATCAGAATGAGGTCAACTACTGCTGGTGTAGTTAATGCTCTGTTTTATTTGTTTTCTCAGGTGAAAAGAAAGGATTGGTAATGGAGAAATGATGTAAAGGCTTCTGAAACTGGAGGATCAGATTATATGGTGGCATTGAGTTCTTTGCACCAGCCATGGCTGGTAATTGCAAAATTTCAGGTTGTCCCACCAGGACACCAGTCAAAACACTCCAATGTCCAATACAATGAGCTTAGGACATCATAGCCTCATTGGTTCCCCTTTCCAACTTTATGAACGCCCAATCTTTGTTTGCATTGCATTGAAACACAACCAGTGAGGACAAAACTAAGACAACCGAAATATTATAGACAATACTCATTGAAAAGGTAAAAGTTTTCTCTTTGTTTAATTTGGGGGCCGTGGGGGGGGGGGGGGGGGGGGGTGGACAGCCAAAAAAGGTACTTTTGAAATATAAGCTAAACATATGCAAAAGGACTAAAATTTTCCAAGCAAAGGAGAGATGGAGAATGTAGCCAAGATAGAATCAGCTGGTGAGAACCACATAGTAGTTTTGGGAGGATACCATGCCTATAGGCCCTTTCAACAAGAAAACCATGCCTATAGGCAAAATTTTGGGAGGAAAAATGCTTCCGTAAATCCAAGAATCAGCAACAAGCAAGTTTAGCAAAACATCTAGGATAATACATAGCAACAGCAAGAAGCTGATTAAATAAAGCATAAACTACACATAGTAAAACAATTTTTTTCAGACAAGTAGTGGTGATAACATAGAGCCAATAGAAGTCTCATCCATCAGAGTAGCAATGACAAGAAGCTTCATTTGAATGTTAATTCATGGCTTACTTGAATTACTTATCATTTAGGATGAATTCCTTCATGCACACAGAGTAAACAAATTCAATTGAAGGAGAACAGTAAGAACTATTGAAGACTCCAAAGATATTACATATCATAAACAAGAAGTATGACTTCTTGTATAGACCATTCATCAATGAAAGAGAACCCCCTAAGATAATACATAATAGAAACAAGAACCTGACTAAATGAAGCACCACATAGAGGAATCAGAGTAACTATGACAAAAAAGCTTCATTTGGATGTTAATCCATGGCTTACTTGAATTACTCATCATTTCTAAAAAACAAGAATCCATAGTTGTAAAAGTCAAAGCTCAAGAAAGTAGCTGTTCTCTAACACTATGAAGTTGGAAAACACACAAAAAGCGATATATCCACTGTTATCATCCGCTCTTAGGTCCAAAACTACTATCGACCGAGCCCAAAGTAGTAAAATAACAGACTAAAGCGAGGAGTTCATTAGCCATACATAGCTAAGGAGGAGACAATCCCCTAGCTGAGGTTCGAAAAGGTCTACCCAAGCAGGTCACTGGGAGCTAAGATAGGCCTGTGCTTGTCTAACTCAGGACAGATAGGGGCATGACAGTAAAATGGGCGATCCACTGGCAGAAGTGTTGCGCAAAATCACTGTACCAGACAGAAAATATGTAAAAAGAAAATTTTCTTCTGCAATCTCAAACAACAACATACTTGAAATCCTACAAGTAGGATCTAGAGAGGGTAGAGTGTATGCAGACCTTACCCCTACCTCGTGGAGGTAGAGAGATTGTTTCCAAAAGACCATCGGCTGAAGAAAGTAAAAACATAACGAAGAACGGAACTGTGAATTAGTAGTACTTAATATGAGGCTCAGATCTCTCTATAACCAGGTATTACATTTCTCAGAAATGCCATGGCTGCAACCTACAGCAGGTTGCCCTGCCAAGCTACTGAGTCTTGTATCATATCAACAATGAAAACCAATATTGCTATTTGTCAAAAACCATATCATTACTGCCTCAATTTTTCACATTTTCTTTATTTTGAGCATGATTATCAATGTTTATGTGTTAATGAAGCCACACAGCAGCAAGGCAAGAACCAATAGCAGTAAAAGATAATTAATTATGTGCATCTTCTCACGCTAGAGTTACAAGAAAGAGCTAGCCACTGTTACTTTCTTCCAGCAAGATTTCACATCTTGGCCTTACCAGCAAAACCAAATGAAAAAATAAATTATTCACATTTCTCATTGATGATGTCTCATTTATGGGCTAGCTGTCTAAGAAACGATTTTTCCATCAAACAATGTCCAGAATGACAGCTTGCAATTTTGACACTCACAGCTGGCAACTAATGAATGGGTCAAAGAGCGAAGAAGACTACGCCATGGCTGCAAAAGAACCAGTTTCATGTGATAGAGGAGTCTCAAATCACATATCATCATGGGTTTTTGCCAAGCCAAGATACAGATCTACTCGTCTACAAACCCAAACAACCTTTTTTTAAGCCAAGATAAGCAAATATCATCTGCCTCATTGATTAACTGGTAGCATAGGATTCGAGGAATTTGAGGTGCTTTGGACCTGAGCTCATAAATCAGAATGAGATCCAACTACTACAACTGCTGCTGCTGATGTTAATGCTCTGTTTTTTTTTCTCAAGTGAAAGAAAGGAAAAGGACTAGAAGAGGGCTGTTGGTTTTGGTAATGGAGAAATGATGCAAGAGGCTCAGATTTTGTCATGGGGCATTGAGTTCTTTGTGCCCAGCCATAGCTGCAAATTTCCAGAAATTCAGATTGCCTTGCCAAGACACCAGCTACAGAACTCTAATGCCCGACTTAAAGAGCTCAGCAAAACTATCATCATAGCCTCATTGTTTCCTCTTGCTGACATTATGAACGTGTAACTCTGTTTGCATTGCATTGAAACACAGCCAGTGAGGACCAAACTAGGATCCAAAACATATGCACAATGCATTATAGACACAAGAAATATGCATATGCATAAAGCCATAAACAGCCGTCTAGTTTAAATTTAAAGCAAAAATAAGTCACCAGAATGTCGGAGATGGTCATCCACACGGAGAAGTTCAACACAGAGAAATCACCAGAACGTCTGAGATGATCATCCACACAGAGAATCATCTCTCACAGTATTTTAATTTTTTTTTCTTGTATATTTCGAAGGGCTGTTGGTCTTTTTGGTTATCAATGGAGAAATCATGGGCAGAGTAGAGAGGGGCAACCACCCTTTACAGAAAATCCCAATCTCTCTGATGCCTCATTCTTCTTTCTTTCTAGGCTATGCTCAGCTGATACCAAACAAATAAGATTATACATTAGGACAGCAAGAGATTTATAGCTTGTAGTAGAAAATCGCAGGTTCAACATATCTCAAAATTGAACCACGGAAAGATTCTTTCTCTCTCTTTCTTTTCAAGCAAATGGGGCTCAGATGTATGTAATGATAAGGCAAAACAGAAGCCAATCACGCCACAAACACCGCTTGCATGCAAGAGACAGAAGCAGCAAGCACAAGCCATACCGGGTCACCACACCAAGATACGGATTGGATAATCTCAATGCCCAAATTAGTTAGCCCAGAAATAGAAACATCCATCATCACTGTCTCTTTATGTACATTTCATCAACAGTCAACACGGTAAAACACACAGAAGAAAGACAGAGATCTCAGAGAATACATGTTAAATCCATTTTGGTTATTCCAGTTTTTGCTTTTTCATAAACACGGGCTGTTGGTTGTTTTATAATGGAGGAAAATCAGTGGCGCAACAGAGAGGGGCAACCACCCTTTACAGAAAATCCCACTCTCTGCTTTGCCTCATTTCAAGGATAACCTTTTCCCATTTGGGGTAAATTCTTTGGCTTGACGGCTAAATCATCGGCATATCTGAGAAGGTCAAACAGCCCAGAAATCCCCCAAAATAAGCGGGAACTCACCACACCCTCTCTACCTTCACAAGGTAGGGGTAAGGTTGCGTACACACCACCCTCCCTAGACCTCAATTGTGGAACTACACTGGGTATGTTGTTGATGTGGGTTCCAGCTAATTTCCTTTTTTTCCCACTACTTCCATCAAATTATTTTACGAAATCTAAAAATGCTAACTTTCGGAAAACTTCAAGGACCAAAATTGTTAAGTGCATATTTAAGGGACTATTTTGGACATACCCTCAAACATAAGAGATTTGTCATTTTCTCCCTCATTCTGAAGTCAGAGCCGAAATTTCAACACAAAACCGCAATAGGTTTTCCAACCCGGGAATAGAATCACCATGGAAGATCATAAAATGGGTTATTGAGGGCTCAGATTTGTAGTAATTCTTAACAAAGAAAAGAGAAGAACGCCGCAGCCATGGATGCAGACACCAGTTTGCTATTGAAAGCCGTAACCGGGTAGCCCAGCTAAGATACAGTTTTTTCTCAATGCTATAAATGAACATAGCCCAGAAAGGAAAGTAAGCAATCATCATAGCCCCCTTTACAACATCAGCAGCAGCAACACCAACACAAAGAGACAGAGGAAGAACAAGAAGAGTATAGAGGTGTGTTTGGATGACATTTCTTCATTTTTTTCCCTTTTGTTTATTTAAAACAGCTGTTAATTATTATGGTTATCAATGGAAAAATCACTGGCAAAGCAGAGACGGGCAACCACCCTTTTACAGAAAATCCCAATTTCTCTGATGCCTCATTCTTCAAAGCTGAAATTTCATTTGAGGGCTCAGATTTGCTATATCTGAACAAAGCAAAAGAGAAAAGCGGTGCCTCCATGGATGCAGACACCAGTTTGCTATTCAAAGCCGTAACTGGATCACCCTGCCAAGATACACGTTTTTCTCAATGCTATAATTGAACATAGCCCAGAAAGGAAAGCAAGCTATCATCACAGCCCCTTTACAACATCGGTAGCAGCAGCAGCACAAAGAGACAGAGGAAGAGCAAGAAGAGTATATGGGTGTGTTTGGAGGAAGTATGTGGAGGAAGCTGAATTTGGGTGCATGAGGAAGGACGCAACAGTGTCATCTCTCCTATAGCTGAGTATTGCACAGTGCAAACCATCCCTGTGTTGAAAGACACTCGCCCTTTAGCTTCTGGGAGAAAGACTCTGCTAAAAGTTCTCCTTGGAAACAGAGTAAAATTCTCGGTAATCGTCATCTTTATCAGCAGACAGCATAAGCAAAGAAACTTGGGGAGATGAGGCATCAAAACTTTCTTTAGTAGCAGCACTTCGCCGTGATTTATACAAATAGCACCAAATACAACGAAATCCTCCATAACTGTTAAAACCTTTGCTATTGTAACGAGTAGATCGTATTTTAGTTCTGACCAATTCACCATACCTTCCATGGTAAAAAGGGGAAAAGAAAACAGTAAAGGATTTAGCCATTATAGAACAATTATAATGAAATGAGGGACAAGAATCTGGGATCCAAAAATGGCAAGTTTTCTATATATGTCACCCCAAGTTTTGAGTTGAATTTGGACTAAGATTCGCTAACAGAACCATCTCTTGCGGCCCTAAACTGGCAACTGGGCTACCAAGAACCATGTCATAACTGCCTCAATTTTCTAGATGATTCTCACTGTTGGTGTTCACACAGCCATGCAGCAGCAAGACAGGAGAACCATCAGTAGCAGAACTGACCGAATGAACAAATAAATAAATAAATAAATAAACAATTCCCATTTCTCATTGGTGCCTCGTTTATGAGTTGGCTTTCAAAATAAGTGAAAATGGCTTTTCACCAAACAATGTCCACAACTACTTGCAATTTGAGGCTCAGATCTGGGCTATTAATGGGGAAAAGAGAAAGAGACCACGCCATGGCTGCAAATATCACATAGCAACTGTGGTTCACCAAGCCAAGATACGGGTCTGATTGTCTTTATCCTGAAGCCAGATAAGTAAATATCATACTGCCACTTTGAGAAAATGGCTGCATAATTTTCAAGAAATTAAGATACTTTGGATTTTGCCTTATTAACCAGATTGAGGTCCAAGTATTACTACTACTAGCACTGTTAATGCTTTGCTTTAAACCGGAGGCTCAGATGTGTATCTGGGGCATTGAGTTTTCTGGCACCTGCCATGGCTGCAACTCACAGATATTCAAGTTGCCATGCCAAGATACAGGCAACAAAAATCTAATGCACGATTATATTTAGCTCAGCAGAGTGCAGACATCATCATCACAGCCCAATTGTTTCCCTTTCCGAGTCCAATGCTTTGGAACACAGTCAGTGAGGACAAAGCTAAGATGCTTAAATTAATAAGCACAAATCCACATGTACACATACAGAAATATACATAAAAAGGGGTTGTCTGGTTTAGAGCATAAAGAAAATCATTGGCGTGTTGAAGATGGTAATTCACATTGAGAATCATTTCCCCAACGCCTCATTATGAGTTGAACGGTTGTGGTGGTGTAGTTGGTTATCATGTCAGTCTAACACATAAAACTGAAGAATACCAATTCCGGAGTAACTTTCCATTGAAGACTATCAACGGTCGCATAAAGAGGGTGTTATTGATCTCTCTCCGTCAAAGAAGGTCTCGTGTTCGATTCCCAGGTTGTTAGGAAGGAAATTTGGAAAATGAGGCTCAGATCTTAATTTTCTATTGGGGTAAAGAGAAGGTGACCATGCCATGGATGCAAAATAACCAATTGCATGTGAAAGAGAAGCCTCAAATCACAGCCCTTGTGGGTGTTTGCCAAGCCAAGATACAGGTCACGATGTCTCTATGCCCAAATGGAAATGAGGACGGAATTTAAAGTGGCCTCAAAAAAGACCATTTTTGTAAATGCCGATAAACAATTATCATCACGGCCTCTTTCAGAAAATGTTCACTCTTCCATAGATTTCAAGAAACTGTAGAAATTTTGGACTAAAGAATGCAATAACGCTTGACGGCGAAGGCGCCAGATATTTGCTTTCTTTGGTTTCTTCGAGCAAAGGAAGAATAAGAGGGTTGTTAGTTTTGTTAATTGAGAAATCATAGGCCAAACAGAGGGGACACCGCCCTCCTAGAAGTCCCTCTTACCCCTGTTGGCCTCATTTTCCTTCTGGGCTCAATCTCCATTGTTACTTTTGTCGAGGAAAAAGCTTGTAGTTATACAATGTACTAATATCTAGATTCTCTTTTAGCCTGTCAGGCAGAAATGTACCATGCTATTTTTTGTGGCTATTTCGCTCGGATTCTTCAAAAACATCAAAGGGTGTGTGTCGGATACTCCAAAAATAGTGTATTTTTGGAGAATCCAACATGAGTGCGGCGGCATTTTTGGAGAGTCCAAGCAACATAAGTTTGTGGTGACATGCAACAATTGAGATGATTTTTTATACTTCTCAGGTAATAAAATATGATGGATATCTTTTACTTTAATATATAAAGATAAGCTGTATATATAAATCTCACTTACAGTGAATTTACTGCAATTACACTTGCCGGTCACCAAATAGCCACGTGGCAACCTACAGTAGAATTGAGCATGAACTATATGATACTGCTACAATTAGTGCTGTAAATATTTTTAACGAAAGATATATTAGATATATTAAATATTTTGACAACACATTTGTAATGGAACTTTGAGCAATGCCATGATTGAACATAGACCAGAAAGGAAGCAAGCAATCATCACAGCCCCTATACAACATCATCAGCAACAGCAGCACAAAGAGACAGTGAAAGAGTATAGGGTGTCTTTGGATGAAGTTCGCAATTTGTTTTTCTTTTTTCCTTCTTGTTTATTTTAAAGGGCTAGTGGTTTTTTTGGTAATCAATGGTGAAATCACTGGAAAAGCAGAGATGGGCAACCATCCTTTACAGAAAATCCAAGTTTCTCCGACGGCAAATTCTTCATAGCTGAAATTTAAACGCAAATCCGTAATGGGTTCTCCGACCCGAATGGGTTATTGAAGGCTCAGATTTGCTGAATTTGAACAAAGCAAAAGAGAAGAGTGCCACCGCCATGGCTGCAGACACCAGTTTGTTATTCAAAACCGAACTAGATCTCCCTGCCAAGATACGGGTCGGATCTTCTCTAAATGCCATGATTGAACATAGCCCAGAAAGGAAGCAAGCAATCATCACAGCCCATTTACAGCAATAGTAACAGCAGCAGCACAACGAGATAGAGGAAGAGCAAGAAGAATATAGAGGGGTTTTTTCAATTTGCTTTCTTTTTGTTTATTTGAAAGGGTTGTTGGGTTTTTTGGTCCATTAATGGAGAAGTCACTGGCACAGCAGAGATTGGCAACCACCCTTCACAGAAAATCCCAATTTCTCCAACGCCTCATTCTTCAGAGTTGAAATTTCAAAGCAAACCAAAAATGGATTTTCCTACCCGAACAGGTAATTGAGGGCTCAGATTAGCTGTATTTGAACAAAGCAAAAGAGAAGAGCGACACCACCATGGCTGCAGACACCAGTTTTCTATTCAAAGCCCTAACCAGGTTGCCCTGCCAAGATACGGGTCGGATATTTTCTCAATTGCCATGATTGAACATAGCCCAGAAAGGAAGCAATCAATCATCATAGCCCCTTCAAAACATTAGCAGCAGAAAGAGAGGAGAAAGAGGAAGAGTAGTATAGGGGTGCGTTCGGTATGAAGTTTTTATTGTTGTTGTTGTTTATTTCAAAGGGCTGTTGGTTTTTTTGGTCCATAAATGGAGAAATCACTGGCAACGCAGAGATGGGCAACCACCCTTTACATAGAATCCATTCTCCGACGCCTCATTCTTCAGAACAGAAATTTCATTGGAAATCCGTAATGGATTTTCCAACCCGAATGGGTTATTGAGGGGTAAGGCTGCATAGACACCATCTTCCCCGACCCCACTTCCGGATATGTTGTTGTAGTAATGGGTTATTGAGGGCTCAGATTTGCTGTATTTGAACAAGAGAAGAGTGACGACGCCATGGCTGCAGACACCAGTTTGCTCTTCAAAGCCATAACCAGGTCGCCCTGCCAAGATACGTGTCGGATATTTTCTCAATTGCCATGATTGAACATAACCCAGAAAGGAAGCAATCAATCATCAGCGCCCCTTTACAACATTAGCAGCACAAAGAGAGGAGAAAGAGGAAGAGCAAGAAGAGTATAAGGGTGTGTTTGGTATGAAGGTTTTTGGTTTTTTCTTGTTAATTTCGAAGGGCTGTTGGTCTTTATGGTCCATTAACGGAGAAATCACTGGCATAGCAGATAGGGGCAACCACCCTTTCAGAAAGTCCCAATTTCTCTGATGCCTCATTCTTCTTCCTTTCTAGGCCATAATCAACTTGTAGCTTTTGTTTGCCAAGAACAATATCATCACTGCCTCAATTTCACCTTTTTCTAGTATGATTCTCGCTGTTTAGGTGTTCATGCAGCCATGCAGCAGCAAAAAATCGTGGGCCTACTAGCAAAACTGAATGAATGAATAATAAATAAATAGTTTGCGTTTCTCATGATGCCTCATTGAGCTGGCTTTCAAAATAAGTGAAATGGATTTGGTTCCCACCAAACAAATGTCCAGGACTACTTGCAAATTTGAGGCTCAGATCTGACCTATTAATGGGGAACAGAGAAAGAGACCATGCCGCAGCTGCAAAAGTACCGGTTGCATGTGAAAGAGAAGCCTTAAATCACATAGAAACTGGGGTTTGCCAATGCAAGATACGGGTCTGATTGTCCTTATTCCCAAAGCCCAGATAAGCAAATATTATCACTGCCACTTTGAGAAAATGGTTGCATAATTTTCAAGATATTAGGATACTTAGAATTAAACTCGTAAATCAGACTGAGGGTCCAAGTACTACTATTACTATGTTAATGCTTTGCTCTCAACTGGAGGCTCAGATTTGTATCTGGAGCACTGAAATTTCTGGAAACCTGCCATGCCTGCAAACAAATCACAGAAATTCAAGTTGTCATGATACGGTTACAAAAATCTAATGCCCATTGTTAATTAGCTCAGCCCTGTTGTTTCCCCCTTTAGAGTTCATTGCTTTGGAACAGCCGGTTCAGACAACTTATGACAACTGAATCAAACAAATCTAAATATACTTATATGCAGAAACATTACAAAAAAGGTTGTCTGGTTTAGAGTGAAAAGAAAGCACCTGCATGTCGAAGATGGTCATCCACTCTGAGAATCATCTGATCCCCCAAAGCCTCATCCATTGATCAGAAATGGCATGGTGGTAGTAGGTCATCAGTCAAACACATAAAACTGTAGAATCCCAAATCCAGAGAACAACCTTCCATTGAAGACTAATCAATGGTTGCATTAAAAGGATGTTGTTATCTCCTGTGAAAAGAATTCCAGACTTGCCACATCAAGAGAAGGGAAAATCCAACTTCTCTTTGAAACGAGGCAAAATGAGTATCCATTAAAGAAGGTTGCATGTTCGATTCCCGGGTCAGCGGGTCATCAAAAGGAAATTTAGAAAATGAGGATCAGATCTCAGTTTCTGATGGGGCAACCAAGCCATGGCTGCAATAGAACCGATTGCATGTGAAGAGAAACCTCAAATCACAGATCATTCCGGTGTTTGCCAAGCCCAGATACGGGTGGGATGCCCCAATGCCCGGATGGAAATGAGGACAAATTTAAATAGCGGCCTTAGAAAATGTCGCAAATGGACCAATGAACAAGTATCATCACTGCCTCTTTCAGGAAATGGCATAAATGAGCCTTTTCTCAAAGTTCGGTGGCATATTTGAGCCTTTTCCTATTAAAAAATGATTTAATAAATGACATGGCTGAATCATAATTGACCACGTGTAATAAATGGTTTTGCAAAACCGAAACTTATTTCAATTAACAAATAATGGCATGGATGAGCCTTTTCTCAAAGTTCAATGGCATATTTGATCCTTCTCCCTTTTTTAAAAAAAAAAGTTACCACGCCATGTCTGCAAAATCACCGGTTGCATGCAAAAAAGAGAGCCTCAATTGCATGCCATCCTGGGATTTGCCAGGCCAGGATATGGATTGGATCATCTTCAGTGCCCGAATTTGTTAACCCAGAGAGTGACATTATAATCATCATTGAGATATATGTCACCTGAAAAATCACAACTTGTCTCTTCTCATAGAATACAATGGTAACAAAGTGTTGATTTCATCATGAAAAAAAAATAAAAAATTCTATCATACCAAAGACACCTTAAGAGTAAAACTTAGGCTTGAATCTATCGATAAGAGAAGAGAATGAAGACAACCTCATGGCTGCAAACACCGGTTGCATGACACAAAATCACAAGTTTTCCGGATTGCCTCGCCAAGATTCGATCACTCTATTTTCTTTGCCCTATTGAGTTGCTCAAAAAAAGAAACAAAAAAATTATCAACATAGCCTTCAATACCCAACAAGCCCTAATAATAGTTTCCCAATTGATAGAGAAAGTGAGGCTCAGATCTGTGTTAAGCTCGGGCAACAAGAGAGTCCAACAACATCATGGCTATAACAACCACCAGAAAGTCTGGGAGCATGCCCCGTCAAGATACGGGCCGGATGGTCTCAAATGCCTGATGAAGGAAATTAAAAATTGGCAAAATCATCATTGCCTCTTTCAAGCCACTGGTTATACTCAACCACACAGCTTCCAACACCAGCACTCAATGCTCCGGCAGAAGCATTACAGAAAAGAGATGGCATAGCATGAAAGGGTATAGAAACCATTTGTAATGATATGTAAACAACCATCTAAACAAACAGTTAATATTACTCCCTTCATTAAAATTGATAAAAGGGTTGTTGGGGACTTGGGGTTCTTACAGTAATGGAGAAATCATTGCCTGATGCAGAGAGAGGCAACCACCCTTTCAACGAAAAATCCCTAAACTCTCTGTAGCCTCGTTCTTTCCCTTTGGAGCTTTTACTTTGTTCATTTAACTAAACTGATGGAGAAAGTGAGGCTCAGATCTTTGTTAAGCTCGGGCAACAAGAGAGTCCAACAACGCCATGGCTACAAAAACCAGCAGAAAATTTGGGAGCATGCCTGCCACGATACAGGTAGGATAACCTCAAATGCCCTATTATCAGCTCAGAAGGGAATAAAAATCTGACAAAAGTCATCATTGCCTCTTTAAAGCCAACGATTATATTCACCAGCATCACTTCCACCAGCAACATCCAATCCAATGCTCCGGCGGAAGCATTAAAAAAAGAAGAAAAAAAAGAGTTGAAGGGCATAGAATACCTTTGAAACTATATGTGACAACAATCCAAACGAGCATTTAATTAAATACTCCCTCCGTTTGAAATTGATAAAAGGGCCATCACGATCGAAAAAACAACACACACAAACATAGGTGAACGACCATATATATGACCTAAATCCTCTCTGCTTCTGCTTTTTTCGAGAGCTGTTGGTTGTTTGAAAATGGAGGACAATCAATGGCGCAACAGAGAGGGGCAACCACCCTTTAAAGAAAAATCCAAATACTCTCTGTTTTGCCTCATTTTTGGTTTTTCACCTTCGAGTTTCCCATCTCTCCAATGCCTCACTCTTTGATAAACCCGTAATGGGTTTTTCCACCCGAGAAGACTCAACACCGAAAACCATGAAATGGGTTATTGAGGGCTCAGATTTGCTGTATTTGAACAAAGCAAAAGAGAACAGCGACGATGTCATGGCTGCAGACACCGGCTTGCTATTCAAAGCTGTACTGGGTTGCCCTACCAAGATACGGGTCAGATATTCTCTAGATGCCGTGATTGAACATAGCCCAGAAAAGAAGGAAGCAATCATCACAGCCCATTTACAACAGCAGCAGCAGCACAAAGAGACAGAGGAAGAGCAAGAAGAGTATAGGGGTTTGTTCGAATGAGGTTTTTTCAATTTGTTTTCTTCTTTTTCTTTTTGTTTATTTCAAAGGGCTGTTGGTTTTTTTGGTTATCAATGACGAAATCACTGGCAAAGCAGAATAGGTTTTTCGTCCCGAATGGGTTACTGAAGGCTTAGATTTGTTGTATTTGAATAAAGCAAAAGAGAAGATCGACGCTGCCATGGCTGCAGACACCAGTTTGCTATTCAAAGCCATAACATGGTCACCCTGCCAAGATACGGGTCGGAGATTTTCTCAATTGCCATGATTGAACATAGCCTAGAAAGGTGGAAAGCATATGCCAGCCACCCCCATCCAAATGATAGAAAATAAATACTCTCTCTGGTTCAACTTGTTTGTCTTCCCTTTTTAGTCTGTTACAGAAAGAATGCCTCTTTCCTTTTTTGGCAACACTTGAATTCTAACTTTCCACATGACATCTTAAAACCACAATATTAAAGGGCGCCTTAAGTTTAAGATCTCCGAGTTGCCCTGCTAAGATACGGATCCAATTGCTCTCCCGCACTATTGATTTGCTCAAAGAAAGAAGAAAATCATCATCACAGCCTCAGAATTTTCGCAACAATTATTATTATAACTGGGTGTGAGAATTTGGAGAGAACAAGCAAAGACTTAAGGGTCATTTGGTCGCTGTTTAGCTGCAACAAGAGCTGTTGAATTTTTCTTTTTTCACAGCAACACTGAAACCACAGGTATTGCAGAGAGGATTCACAGCCCTTTGAACTTCCCCTCTGCTCTCTGCAACCCTCATTCTTCGTCTCTGAACTTTTACTTTTCTAGGTTAAGCTTTTTACCTTTTTTGGGAAATTCTCATGTGTGTTTCGACCTGAGAATTTCCCAACTGCAACAACAACCCAGTACAATTTGACCTCTACCTTGTGGAGGTCAAGAGACGAATTTCAATAGACCCTAAGCAAATCAAACATTGAGGCTCAGATTTGTAATACTGACGATCCGGCAAGATACACTGGAATCATCGCCATGGCTGCAAGCACCGGTTGCAGGGTAACCTGTCATCTGGGTTGCCACGCCAAGATACAGGTACAATCTCTTTCCTGCACTATCGATTTGCTCAGAGTTAGAAGAAAATCATCACCATTGCCTCGGAATTTTCGCAACAATTATTATTATTATTATTATTATTACTATTGAGCCTCACTTTGGGGTTGAGAATTTCGAAAGAACAAGCAAAGATTAAGGGGCCGTTTGGTAGTTGTTTAACTGAAAAGGGCTGTTGAATTCATATTTTTTCATAGCAAAAATTGTAATCACATGTATTGCAGAGCGGAGCAACCGCCCTTTGAAGTGTTCCCCTCTACTCTCTGCAACTCTCATTCTTCGTCTCTGAGCTACGCCTTTTTTCCTTTAACAGAGAAATTCTCATGTGTTTTTCGACCTGCGAATTTCGCAGCTCAACAACAACGACAACCCAGCATAATCTAACTCCTACCTTGTGGAGGTAACAAGATTGTTTCCGACACTCTATCAGCAAATGAAACATGGAGGCTCAGATTTGTTATACTTACAACATGACAAGAGAGACTGGAATCACCGCCAGGGCTGCAAGCACCGGTTGCAAGGTAACCTGCCATCCGGATAGCCCCGCCAAGATATGGGTCCGATTTCTTTCCTGCACTATCGATTTGCTCAGAGAAAGAAGAAAATCATCATCATAGCCTCAGAATTTTTGCAACAATTATTATCATTATTATTATTATTATTACTACTACTACTACTATTGATTCTCACTTTGGGGTTGAGAATTTCGAGAGAACAAGCAAAGATTTAGGGGTCATTTGGTAGTTGTTCAACTGAAAAGGGCTGTTGAATTTATATTTTTTTCACAGAAAAAATTGAAATCACAGGTATTGCAAAGAGGAGCAACAGCCCTTTGAAGTGTTCCCCTCTGCTCTCTGCAATCCTCATTCTTCGTCTCTGAGCTAAGCTTTTTTCCTTGAACGGACAAACTCGCAGCCGCAACAACAACAAAACCCAGTGTAATTTCACTCCAAAGATTGTTTCAGACACACTTTCAGCAAATGAAACAATGAGGCTCAGATCTGTAATACTTACAACACGGCAAGAGAGACTGGAATCACCACCATGGCTGCAAGCACCGGTTCTGATATACTTCCATCCGGGTTGCCTCGCCAAGATACGGGTCCAATAGCTCTCCCACATTGTCCATTTGCTCAGAGAAAGAAGAAAATCATCATCACAGCCTCATAATTTTCGCATCAATTATTACTACTACTACTACTACTATTGATTATCCCTTTGGAGTTGAGAAATTAGAGAAAACAAGCATATTGCTGCTTAACTGCAAAAGGGCTATTAAGGATTCTATTTTTCACAGCAAAAATCAAATCACAGGTATTGCAGAGAGGAGCAACAGCCCTTTGAACTTCCCCTGTACTCTCCGCAACCCTCATTTCCGTCTATGACCTTTCACTTTTCTGGACTAAGCTTTTTTTTCCTTTTATGGGAAATTTCACAGCTGCATTTAAGAAAAATCAATGAGGCTCAGATCTGTAATACTTACAATACAGCAAAGAGAGACTCGAATCACCGCCATGGCTGCCCCGCCAAGATACGGGTCCAAATGCTCTCCTGCACTATCAATTTGCTCAGAGAAAAAAACGAAGAAAGTCATCATCACAGCCTCAGTTTTTCGCAACAATTATTATTATTATTATTACTATATTATTCGAGCAAAGGCGTCGTTTGGTAGGTGTTTAACTGCAAAAATGCTGTTGAAATTATCATTTTTTCACAGCAAAAATTGAAATCATAGGCATTGCAGAGAGGAAGCAGCAACAGCCCTTTGAACTTTTTTCTTCTACTCTCTGCAGCTCCTCATTCTCTTTTCTCTGAGCTTTTTGGATTTCTACTGCAAGACCATCTCCACCAACACTATTTTTTAAGCCAAATCCTATTTTAGTGTAAAATTTAGTGTTGTGGACTTCCAACCCAACATTATTTTTATTTGGAAAAATTAAGGCGTTTAAGCAAATTTATATTATTTAATTACTTATCATATATATAATTTGTTATAATTATTATTCACGATTAATATTATACATTAATTACATGTGTTGATTTCGAATTTGTATATTAGTCACGTTTGTATATATATATAATTCGTCATACTTGTATAATTTGCAGCCAACAATTATTTGTTTGATTTGTATTTGTATACGATTGTTTATATTTGTATATGACGATGATTTCCTTTGGTTTTTCAGTCTTGTCATCATCTATATTCAATCTTTTTGTGTATAACTTTTTAAAGTTTGTATAAACGTGTAGTTTTTAGATTTTGTACAATATAATTTATATAATGTAATTTGTATAATATATTTTGTATAATTGTTTAAAGTTCATATGTTTATATTTGTATCAATTCATTATTTCAAATTTTATTATATTTGTATAATTTCAAACTTTATATTACTCAATTATACAAAAATACGTGAATTATATAAATGTACATGCAAATTATACAAATTATTGTCTTCTCTCGCTCGCCTCTCTCCTTCCTCTCCCAATATCGCTTGCCTCTCTCCTTTCTTTCTCAAACTCTCTCACCAAAATATACAAATACATATGTATAATATACAATTATCTAACTCATATACATATACAATTAACCTCTCTCTTACTCTCTGCCCTCGCTCGCTTGCCTTTCTCCTTCCTCTCTCAGTCTCGCTCACCACTCTCCTCCCAATAACATGTAGCTACGAATTGTAATTAGTAAACTATAGTTATGGAGCATAATTATGTTATTTTTAAATAGCTATATGTGAAAGTTCCTCTTTTTATTTTTTACACTATTTTAGACATTATTTGGATGGTTTAGTTATCCGTTGTATTGTATTATCAGTCTAAATACAATATTTTTTTTTATTGTTACTTAGATTATGTTATCTTATATTGATTAAATTCATCGTTATGCAAACAATAAAAAGACCTATTTTGTGTAACTATCGATTTGATATGATCGCGACTTTACCTTAACATTTTTTTCTCGTTTTGTCTTTACTTATTATTTAAAATAATTATATTTTATCATTTGTCACATCTTTTCATAGTAAATCTATCTTGTACCCTACAATTTCTAGTAAATTTATCATTCAAATTATAGAACATTAAGTAACAACGAAAAACGATACAATCTCTCTAAACATTATATATATTAAAACAATATATTACGATACAGTACAATACAATATCAAGCAATATAGAACAACCATCCAAACAACATAGTGTGTGATCAACACTTACGGTTTGTTTGGATTGATTTAAAAAATAACTTTTAAATCAAAAATAAAAAGTCAAACTTCAATGATTTTTAAGTCATAAAAATAAAAAACAGGGGGAGACTTACTTTTGAATTTTGACTTATTTTAAGTCATTCTTGACCTTACCAAACACTTCTCAACTTATTTGTCAGAAGTCAAAAACTGACTTAAAAGTATGTTTGACCAACCTTTAAGCCAATCCAAACACCCTCTAAATCACCGTTCATATATGCTAAATATTTTTCATTATCTTATTATTATTTGTATTATATAATATTTTTGAAAATATAAATAATAATATAAGACTGTTAAAAAGAGAAGATAAATTACTTTTTAGTGTAAAATTTAATTTTAATGAAGAGAATCGGAAGATAAGCCATTTTACACCTTGTTTGGATGGTTGTTGCCTTGTATTGTATTGTTAGTCTAAATATGATATTTGTTTTGACTGATACTTTCATACAATACAACACACCATAATTTAATACTCTCTCTGTCCCTAATTATTTATTAATTTTTAAATTAACACACATATTAAGAAAATAATTAATAACATTGTGAATTTATCATTTTATCCATATTAATTATGAAGTGGATGAAAAATTTTATATTTTTTAAAATAATTAATCATTTAATTGAGAGCATAATAGATAAAAAAATTATTCTTTCTTAATTTGTCAAAATAAATAAGTAATTAAGAATAACTCTAAAAGAAAAAATTGGATAAATAATTAAGAACATAGAAAAAGTATGATACATTGTTATGAAATAATAAATAATAATCATCTAAACAAAGTGGTCAATGGCTTGTGAGTAATTGTTTCGAAATTAGTTATTTTGAATTTGTTGTCCTACTTTTAATATGAAATGTAATAAATATTATAATTTCAAAACAATTTACTTGCAATTTTATTTCAATCATTGATTAAGAATTAATAGGTAGTGAAATGTCGCTTTACTTTTAGGGGTCGTTTGGTGTGAGGTATTAGAAATAATAGTGATGGGATAAAAAAAAATTTATGTTGTTTGGTTGGAAAGCTTGGGATAACTTATCCCGGGATTAATAATTAGTACCGGGATAAGTTATCCCTCCCATTTGGTGGTATAGTAATACCGGGATATTTTATCCCGGGATAGAATAGGAAAATGACAACTATATCCCTTTATGTATATTTATATTATTTTTAATATCAAGTATGCTAATATTCATTACTTCTTATTTTTAGGATAATTATTTATATTTTTCTATTAAAAAATTACACTATATAAATATAACTTTTATTTATGAATTTATTTGACTAATTCTTATGTTTATTTATATTTTGATTTCCCATAAATCTTCTTTCACTTTAATAAAACTTAAAGAGGGAAATTCTATTTTTAAGCTAAATAAGAAAAAAGTTATATTTTTAAATACATATGGTACTTATCATGAGAATGCATAAACAAAAATATTTAAGCTAAATAAAATAAATGTTTTATTTTTAAAAATAAATAATTAAAGTTTGCAAAGAATATATTAACTAAATAAAACGAAGGGTAATTTTGGTCACTTTATTGTTGTTTTCTTGAAGCATTTTTGGAGTTTTATTTTTAAAAATAAATAATTAAAGTTTGCAAAGAAAATATTAACTAAATAAAATGAAGGGTAATTTTGATCACTTTATTGTTGTTTTCTTGAAGCATTTTTGGAGTTTTGATTCAATATTTTTGGTTATTTTGATACAAGGAGCGGCATGACATCTGAGTAGAACAACGAAATGTCATTTTGTTCTCGAGGCACCTTACAAGTTACTTTCCTATCTTCTTTTTCTTTTGCCATGCACTCCTGTTACATAAAGGAAAGAACATACCACATAGCACATTTCATCAGGAAAAAAATCGTAACAATCAAACGGTTACCCTTTTTACTTCAAATTATGATTGATTTGTTTTTAATTAATATTTTACTTATGATAGTGAAGAGGAGAGGCTTCCCACGGGCCTATTTCAATTCATATGAAATACAAATTTAAACATATTCACGTAATTTATTTTTAAAAGTGAATAAATAAAGCTCCGTAAAAAATACATATAAAAAGCCTAAATAAGATGAAGGGTATTTTTATAAACAAACAACTTATTCTTAAAAAGTATGTCATGCATATTAGTTTTAATACAACAAACCAAACAATCAATAAAAAACAATCTCAACATAACTAATTCCAGCATAACTTATCCCAACATAACTAATCCCAGCATAACTAATCCCATCATAACTTGTATTCAAACCAAACGACCCCATAAGGTTAGACTTACTGATATTTATGGATCATTATAAGCATTTTTTACGTTTACGTTCAATCTTATTCGAAACCAAAAAAAGAACCAGAGATTGTGGGTTGGATTCTAGCTGGCTGATCGGTGATTAGCTAAGCCAAGATAATGTCCATCATCAACCCAGTTATCTGGGAATCCGAAGAGATCATCATCATCACGGCCTCGAATTTTATGGATCAAAAATGAGAAAATCAACATACAGAATACAAATAAACAAAGACGAAAAACATAGTTTTGTATGAAGATAATTTTCCATGTTCAGTAATTTCCAGGAAAAAATTTGCATGAATGGAAAAGTTATTGATTATGAATTTAGAGGCTCAGATCTGCAAAAGAAATCGGGGCACAAGAGAGCCGACCACGCCATGGCTGCAAAATCACCGTGATTTGCCAAGCCAAGATGCGGGTCGTATAGTCTTCATACCCGACCCGATTAGCCCAGTATCCGAAGAAATCATTATCTTCATCATCGCCTCTAATTATTTGGATCAAAACTGACAAAATTGTTCAACAAACACAGAGAAACAGAGTTGTAACCATAGTTGAAGAAAAAGTACAATTTTCCATGTTCAATAATTCATTCATTTCCAGGAAAACATTCATGAATCCAAAAGTTGTTTGATTACGATATTAGAGGCTCAGATCTGCAAAGAGATCGGAGCAAAGAGAGAGACGACCACGCCATGGCTGCACAATCACCATCAGATTTGCCAAGCCAAGATACGGGTCGTATAGTCTCCATGCCCGATCCGGTTAGCCCAGAATCATCATCATCATCATTATCATCATCACTGCCTCAATGGATCAAAACTTAGAAAATCAACCAAGATAGACAGAGAGAGTAATTAATTAATTAATTAACAAAAACAGAATAGCATAGATGTAGAATTGGAAAGTTGAGGAATATATGTATGTTTGTATGGCATGCATGTTCCAATAATTCCCAGGAAATTAACATGAATTCAAGGGTTGTTGCTTCATCTTTTTCTGGAAAAATCATTGGCTAAACAAGAGAGGGGCAACCACCCTTGTCAAGAAAATCCAAAACTCTCTGTTTTGCCTCATTTTTTTTTTCCTGGGCTAACCTTTTCTTTGCTTGGGAAAATGATCTTCCACCTTTAACTTTTGCCTTTTTTCTTGTTTTATATAATCAAAAAACTAGCTTTTAAAGTGGGTGAATTATTATAAATGAAACTTGTCAGCGAAAAGTGTCAAAATGGCATAACGAAAAAATGAATATCACCTAATTATAAAGCCTACTTAAAATTTGATGTCAACTTTAGAGGACATTGGTTTGGCCTATATAATATACAACACAAACTATTGTAGGGAATAATTTAGAGGGGTTATGTGATAACTTTTGAGTAAAATTGTTAGTAATTTCTATTTTATGGACTCACATATTTATATATTTAAATATAGATATGTTTTTTATTTAAAAAAGCTCAATTTATATTTATGTATATAAAATAAAGATGTTATTATCATTTTTATCATCTCTAATGGATACTTATTTAAAAATGTAAAAGGCATCTTTAAAATCGTCAAAATCGATTAATATTATATTATATGATTAGTTTTATCGTATCATTTAAAGTATTAATGAAAAGTCTTATTTTGTATAACAATCAATTTGATATCGTTTAAAGTAATGATGAAAAGTCTTATTTTGTATAACAATCAATTTGGTATGATCATTTTATTATTTTAATATTTTCTTTTTATTTTATTTTATTTATTATTTAATAATTATTTTTTATCCTTTCATAGAAGCTCTATGTTGGCACCTACTTTTTTTTTTTTTTTATATGTTTATTATTCAAAATATTGATATGTGAAATTATATAACGATAAAAAATGATACAATTTATCTAATTATTGTATTCATATATATTCTTTTCATTTATTTTTAAAATAATTTTTTATTTTTACTTGTCACTTTTACAATATCAAAAATAGATAGTAATTTTTTTTCGTATTTTACCTTCAACATTAAATACTTACTTTACAAATCATTTTTCAAAACATTATTTAATAAGAATAATTTAATAATATATTTATATTAATAATTATTTTATTAATAAATCTGTTCAGTCAAAACGTGACAAATAAAAATTAAAACCGATTGTGTATTTCTTTCTAATAGTTTGTTGCGGTCTTGAGTGAATTCTTTAGAGGATTCCAACAAAAATTTCTTGATTGTATCTGTATTTGGATCAAATTTCAAGTAAATGTCTGACTCAATGTAACATCATGTGGGACATGGGAACCCATTAATATTCTTGTGACTCTTTTTAGGTAAATGGTAACTTTCGAGGTGGCAATTCCCTATAATTTGATATTTTCTTGATACTAAATTGTTTGATTTTTTAATGGTTAATATTTGTGTTCAATAATAATTTTTCACTATATTATTTTAAAATACAAATCATTATTTATCCATTTTATAAAATCAATAGAATTTTTCACTATACTATTTAAATCATTATTTATCCATTTTATAAAATCAATTGATAATTTTAAAGAGATAGGTCAATCAAGTCATTATCACTCATATATTTGATAAACAATTCATTAGGAAGTGGACATTAGATTCAATATTTTCAAGGTTCAATAAGTAGAAAGTGAAATGTCCAAATAGTATGGTCAATGGCTCAAGAATGAGATTTGCACAGGTATTTCTGAATCAAGGTGAAATATAGCAACGGAAATATGTGATCAATTACTTCTTTTTCATGTAAAATCAGTCGTAAAAAATTATTATCCTTCAATAATTTTGAAATAATGAGAACATTGTAAGATTATTCAACATCAAATCAGTAAGTAAAAGTTATTGATTAATCGATAACGAGTCAACAATTTGACAATTTTGGTATCGATTTAATGATAGTAAATGTATAAACCTATCTTAGAAATTAGTTTCATCTCAAACTTCTGAATATATATTTTACAATGCGTCAATCATTCAGTAATTGGCAGTAAATTAGAGGCTGATTCTAAATTATGATTTAGAGGCTCAGATTTGCAAAGAGTGACGACCACGCCGTGGCTGCAAACCACTGTAATTTGCCAAGCCAAGATACGGGTCGAATACACGGTTAGCCCAGAACTGAAACAAATCATCATCACTGCCTCTATTGTTATGGAACCAAAAACACAAACAGGAAAACACAGCTATATTGGCTTTAATTGGTCCAATTTCAACGATTCATTCATTTCCAGGAAATTTGCATGATTTAAGTTTTTAGAGGCTCAGATCTGCAAAGAGATCGAGGCAAAGAGAGAGGCGACCACGCCATGGCTGCAAAATCACCGTGATTTGCCAAGCCAAGATACGGATCATATGATCTCTATGCCCGATCCGGTTAGCCCAGATTCATTAACATTATCATCACTGCCTCAATGGATGAGAAAATAAACCAACATAGAGAGTACAGAAACAGAAAGCCAGCCAGTATAATCGCCATATATATATATATATATATATGTTGGAATATAGTAGTACGTATGTATGTTTTCCTGGTACAATGATTCAATAATTTCCAGGAAATTTACATGAATCCAAGGGTTGTTGCTTTTTTTTTGTGTGGAAAAATCATTGGTTAAACAAGAGAGGGGCAACCACCCTTGTAAAGAAATTACCAAAACTCTCTGTTTGCCCTCATTTTACCTGGGCTAACCTCTTCTTTGCTACTTTTTCACTTCTCACTTTTTCTGCTTTATATGCCCAAAAATCTGCATTTGGATCAAATTTCAAGTAAATGACTGACACCATGTGGGACCTGGGAACCTGTCCATCATTAATATCTATTTTCTCCTTACACAAGCCCCTTAAAAGTCATAAATAAAAATAATAATTTTGTTAATTTAACACTATCAAAAAAGGGTAAAAATATTGAACAAAATTTTTAAAAGGAACAAAAAATAATCAAATCAAAAGAGCAACATTTGAATGAAAGGTGGCTGTTAGTTAAATTGTACATAGGAAAGCGCAGCCTGACATGCGCCTTACGAGGAGCAAGACATGCGCCTTCCTATGTATAATTAAAAAAATAAAAAAATCCTTTTGGTCAAAAAAATTAGCCAGACTAGTGTTTTATATATGTTATTTTTATATTTTTTGAACATTTTTATTCTTTTAACTTTAACACTTCTAATTAAAAATGACAAACAAATTAGTTTAATTTTAAAATAAAAAAATATTATAATTTTTTAAAATTTCTAGCCAAATTCCGACCAAATTTGCTGGCCATTTAGCATTACCCCAAAAAAAGGTTACATGTTGATTGCAGACTCCTCCGGTAGAGCTAACAACCAATCAGTGATTGTCCTGTGTTACTAAGTTTCAAGACATTGAATCCTTCACCATATTTTGGTGGGAGAGACAACTGCTTCCAAGGAACAATCTCCCTGCCAAGGACATCAATGCCATACGACCAAAAAAATAACAACAAATTATAGACAGTACCATTCAGCCATGATTCTTCCAACTTCAAGCTAAGTACACGGCAATGGATGAGGAAAACTAGAAACTAAGAACAACATATATATGTATCTATAGGAAAATCCTCAGATTTCCCTATGTTTCCTTATTCATTTATTTGAATACTGAAGATAAAGCAAAAATATTGATGCACTATGTGTGCAAAAGAGACTGCTTTCAAATTCAGTTGCTCTAGAACATGCCTGCTTTTTATTGATCTTTGGATACAAAGTTGCCGGTGCCGAAAAATGGTGAGTCACAGATCTGCAGAAACGATCAGGCAAAGAGAAGGTAACCGCGCCATGGCTGCAAAACACCAGTTGTGCACCATGCATGCAAAAGAGGACTCAAATCACCAATCAATATTCCACTGATTTGCCAAGCCCATATATGGGTTAGTAGCCTCAATGCTGAAATTGTTTAGCCCCATCATCATCACGCTCAAAAACATTCATTTGCTTGGTTTGCACACAAACATATTCATTATTTGCGAGGAAGTACAAACGTGGTCACAGAAATAAAAGCAAGAACAAAAAAAAGGAAAGCAAATCATATGCTTACCAGAGTAGGAAGGGAACCACCATCACGAAAATCCCACATTTCACTCAAATGCCTCATTCTTGAGCTATTACGGATAAAAGATTTGGCAACACATTACAAGGGAACAATAATATAACTTCACTTGTATGCAAAAACGTGTGGGTTTGATATATTTCATGTACAAGCATAAAAAAGATATACTTTCCTTAGCAAATTGAGGCTCAGATATAAGGCAAAAGAGAAGTCCATGATGCCATGGCTGCAAAACATTGGTTGTGTGTGAGAGAAGAAACTCTATCACAGGTAGCATAATGCCAGGTAGACACTTTTAGCAATCACAGCCATACTGGGTTGCCACGCCAAGGTACGGATCAGATCATCTCCATGCCTGAACTGGTTTAGCCCAGATTTAGAAAAGGTTATCATCACTGCCTTTTTAAGAGTTTCCAAAGCCATAAAGGAGACAGACTGAAGAAACAAGGAACCTGAAGTGTTGGGTTTTGAGCATGTATCACAACAGGACCCAAAGAAACCAAGAAACTGACGTTGATATATTTTCTCTTTTTTTTTTTTTTTTTTTCAAGGGCTGTTGGTTTGTTGAGAAGTGGAAAATCATAGGCAAAGCAGAGAGGGGCAACCACCCTTGAAAGAAATCCCATACTCTCTGCTGCCTCATACTCGTCATTTCTGCTAAAATAAGAGAGTTCGTTTAGATGAGAGCTTTTAACTGAAGAGACTTCACAAGTCTGCATTTAAGAGAATTTCACAACTTCAACTGCAACAATGTCCATACGCCTACTTATGTTCTTCAACAAATTGAGGCTCAGATGCATGTAATGATATGGCAAAAGAGAAGCCAGTCACGCCATGGCTGCAAAACACCGATTGCATGAGAGGGAGAGAAGTTCTCAACAGGCCACACCGGGTTTGCCACGCCAAGATACGGGTCGGTTCATCTCAATGTTCCATGATCAGCACAGAACTAGAAGATATATAAGCATCATCATAGCCCCTTTCTGTAGCAGAATGCATCATAATGGAACACTTTCCAGTTTCCACTAACAATAAGAGAAAACGGGAAGAAATATGCAAAGAGCCAAGAGAAGACAGACTGAAGATCTGAAGGTGCCGTAATTGTTGTGGTATACTTGAAAATTGGGGAAATTTCATGAATGATCATCCAGAAAACCAGAAACTGAAGTACTATGTTGCTCTTTCTTTCTCTTAAAGGCTGTTGGTTGTTGAGAAGGGGAGAATCATAGGCAAAGCAGACAGGGGCAACCGCCCTTTGAAAAAAATCCCATACTCTCTGCATCCTCATTCCTCTATTTCTGGGCAAACTTAATAAATGGAATTCGCTTACAAGAGAGCTTAAAATGAAAAGACCTCAAAATTCTGCATTTAAAAGAGAATTTCTCAGCTTCAACAGTCTTTTCAGCTCAAGAGGAAAATGTATGATGATTTTCACAAACAACAATCTTCGCAGTCTCTAAAAAGTGGAACGGAGGGAGTAATAAATACATCAATCACAACTAAGGATGAATTTGCAATTAAAAAACTTCCATTTGACAGATCATTGGCAGCAGAGAATGACAGAGAGGGGCAAAACAACCCATAGGAACTCTCCACAGCTCTCTGTTTTCACCACAACCTCAGACTTATACTAAGAAGAGTTCCTAGAAAATGAGGCTCAGATCTGTGGTATATCCCGGGCAAAAAGAGATCCAATGACGCCATGGCTGCAAAAACCACCAGAAAATCTGGGGTTACACCCTGCCAAGATATAAACTGGATAATCTCAAGTGTTCGATTATTAAGCTCATAAGGGAATGATAAGCTGCTAAAATCATCATTGCCTCTTTAAAGCCGTCAATCATATTGGCTTAACTTGTGTCTAAACCGAACGAATCAATAAGAGCTTGTTTGGAAGGTTGTTAACCATTGTATTGTATTGTATTGTTACTTTAGATATGCCAATACATAGATAGCCCGTCAAACTTACCATGAATTGTCAGTTGGACAGTGTTCACTTGGACACTTCAACTTGACAGATGCAAAAAGAGATTCGACATCGCCATGGCACCAAAAACCACCAGAAAGTCTAGCGGCATGCCCTGCCAAGATACGGATCAGATAATCTCAAATGCCCAATTAATAAGCTCAGAAGGGAATGAAAGATTGGTAAAATCATCTTCTCTCACCACTGACAATTTAAACATCAGCTTCAAAGTATCCCATTTATGCAATTTTTTCTAATTTCCCAGAAATTAAGCTCAAGCAAACAGAGATCCGATGACAACAGGGCTGCAACAACCACAAGAAAAATATGAACATGATTAACTAGCATAAATGCAAGACTTCAAAAAAAAAATCAGGGGCTTACCGGAGAAGGGAGGCAACCACCCCTCAAAAATCCAACATTTCATTCAAATGCTTCATTCTTGAGCAGTTACTTATCAAAAGATGGAGATACATTATGAATGAAAAGCATTAAAACTGCAAATCAGAAGGGCGTGGGTTCAATATATCCCACATTAATCATGGAAAAGTTATTGCCCCTTATGCATAGTAAAGGGGTAAATTTGACCCTTTTCCCTTTTTTCTTTAGCAAATCAAGGCTCAGATTTGTGAAATGACAAGGCAAAAGAGATGCCAACCACGCCATGGGTGCAACACACGATAGCGTGTGTGAGTTATGCGTCTCAATTACAGGCCAAACCAGGTTGTCACGCCAAGATACGGGTTGGGTAATCTCCATGCCTGGAATTTGGTCAGCCCAGAAATCATCACTGCCTCTTTAATAGTTTGCATAGTCATTTTATTGTTGTTGTTGTAGTATAGTTGTGCGTATTGCCTTGTGAGCATACGTTTAAGGGTGCAAAATACAAAAAAACCCAGAAACTCAATTGTACTCTCTCTGTCTCTTTTCTTTTTAAAGGGCTGTTGGTTTGTTTTGAGAAATGGAGAATCATAAGTAAAGCATAGAGAGAAGGGCAACCACCCTTGATAGAAATCCCATACTCTCTGCTGTCTCATTCTTGCCCTTTTTAGGCTAACCTAACAAAAGGGAATTCACAAGACTTCAAGCATCTTTCGGCTAATTCTTTCTCCTGAGGCTCAGATTTGTTATAAAACCAGGCAAAAGGAGACAAATCAATCGCCATGGCTGCAGACCTCAGTTGCAAAATGGAATACCTTACTGGGTTGCCCTGCCAAGATACGTGCAGCTCCAATGCCCAACCCAACTCTATACAACTTCATTTGTTATCATCACAGCCTCATCCTATAATTAAAAGCTAGCAAGGGTACATAGACCTTACCCCGGTCCTTTGTGGGGTACTAGAGAAGTTGTTTCCAACAGGCCTCAGCTCAAGAAAATCACAGTCCAGAACCTAAATGACTGGAAGAAAGAAAACAACAGAACTAGTTTGTACTTCATCTTTCTCTCTTTCTCTTTTTTAAGGGCTGTTGGTTTGTTCAAAAATGGAAGAATCATAGGCAAAGCAGAGAGAAGGGCAACCACCCTTGAATAGAAATCCCATTACTGTCTCTGCAGCCTCATTATGGGTTAACCTATCAAAAAGGGGTTCACAAGTAATTACTTGCAAAAACAGAAACGGGTCTTTTTCTTGAGGCTCAGATCTGTGAGATAAAATCAAGCAAAAAGGAGACAAAGCAACCGCCATGGCTGCAGACCTCGGTTAGCAAAACAATGGAAATGCCTTACCAGATCGCCCTGCCAAGATATGTGCAAGCTCCAATAGGCCCGACCCAACTCTAGACAACTTCATTTGTCATCATCACTGCCTCATAGGAAGTAGGAGAAGTAGTAGTAGTAGTGTGCTTCAGTTCACTTTAATATGGACTAGAGAGAGTATAATTTAGCTCAACAGCACATAATATAAGCCACAATCCAAACACGCTCGTAGTATGTGATTAGACCTTTTTCAACTATGGTGGTTTTGGTGAAATTTTGAAAAGGAAATCATCAGCGGAAGAACAGAGAGAGGGCAACCACCATTAAAAACTCCCCAATGCCTCTCCGTCGCCTCATTTTTTCCGTCTAGAGTTGCAGAACACACTTACTTTAGGTCATTTTGTCCAAATGCCTAAACAGTCTTTTAGCTCAAGAGGAAAATGTCTGATTCATCTTTCACAAACAACAATCTTCATAGCCTCTAAAAAGTGGAACGGAGGGAGCAATAAATCAATCAACTAAGGGTGGTTTTGCAATTGGAAACACTTTTATTTGAGAGATCATTGGCAGCAGAGAATGACAGAGAGGGGCAAAACCACCCATAAAAACTCCCCACAGCTCTGTTTTAACTGCAACCTCAGATTTATACAAAGAAGAGTTTCCAGAAAATGAGGCTCAGATTTGTGTTACATTCCGGGCAAAAAGAGATCCAATGACGCCATGGCTGCAAAAATCTGGGGTTATGCCCAGCCAAGATACGAGCCAGATAATCTCAAATGTCAGATTAATAAACTCATAAAGAAATGAAAGGTTGCTAAAATCATCATTGCCTCTTTAAAGCCGTCAATCATACTAGCATAACTTGTATCTAAATCGAACGAATCAATAACAACTTGTTTGGATGGTTGCTACCCATTGTATTGTACTGTATTGTATTGTTACTTCAGATAATGGGACCATATATTTATATAGGAGACTTCCGAAAATATATTATCTTATCGAAATCAGCCATTTTTTCCACTGGCCCAAGCTGGGGCAGGAGAAAAATATTATTTGAGAGAGTATATTAATTTATATTAGTTTAGGGTTTAGCATTTATATTCTCGGAGCCCTTGAAATAGAGAGCATCTTAGTAGTGAGTATTTTAACTTCTCCTGAAAAGGGTGTGGGTTCAATATCTCCCACATTTATCATGGAAAAGATATTGCCCCCTATGCATGGTCATGGTGAAGGGGTAAATTTGACCCTTTTCCCTTTTTTCTTAAGCAAATTGAGGCTCATATTTGTGTTATGATAAGGCAAAAGAGAAGTCAACCACGCCATGGCTGCAACACACAATTGCATGAGTGAGGTCTCAATTACAGGCCATATTGGTTGCCACGCCAAGATACGGGGTGGGTAATCTCCATGCCCGAAATTCAGTTAGCCCAGAAATCATCACTGCCTCTTTAATAGTTTTCATAGTCAATAGTCATGCGGTTGTTGTTGTAGCATAGTTGTATGTATTGCCTTGTGATATGTTTGGGTGCAAAATTGCAAAGAAACCCAGAAACTCAAGTATATCTCTACGTCTCTTTCTTTTTTAAGGGCTGTTGGTTTGTTCTGAGAAACAGAGAATCACAGGCAAAGCATTGAGAGAAGGGCAACCACCCTTGATAGAAATCCCATACTCTTTACTGCCTCATTCTTGCCTTTTTTAGGCTAACCTAACAAAAGGGAATTCACAAGAGTTCAAGCGCCTTTCAGCCAATTCTTTCTCCTGAGGCTCAGATTCATTATAAAGCCAGGCAAAAGGAGACGAAGCAACCGCCATGGCGGCAGACCTCGGCTGCAAAACGGAATGCCTTATTGAGTTGCCCCGCCAAGATACGTGCAGCTCCAATGCCAACCTAACTCTATACAACTTTATTTGTTATTATCACAGCCTCATCCTATAATTAAAAGCTAGCAATGGTACATATACCTTACCCCGGTCCTTTTTGGGGACTAGAGAAGTTGTTTCCAATAGCATCTGCTCAAGAAAATCACAGTCCAGAACCTAACTGACTGGAAGAAAAAAACAACAGAAACTAGTGTGTACTCCATCTCTCGTTTTTAAGGGTTGTTGGTTTGTTTAGAAAATGGAAGAATCATAAGCAAAGCAGAGAGAAGGGCAACCACCCTTGATTAGAAATCCCATAACTCTCTCTGCTGCCTCATTCTGAGCTAGTCTAACAAAAAGGGGTTCACAAATAATTACTTGCCAAAACTGAAATGATTTTTTCTTTTGAGGCTCATATCTGTAAAATAAAACCAAGCACAAAGTATACAAAGCAACCACAATGGCTGCAGACCTCAGTTTGCAAAACAATAGAAATGCCTTACCGGGTCGCCCCGCCAAGATACGTGCAGCTCCAATACCCGACCCAATTCCATTTGTCATCGTTACAGCATCAACAAGTGAAGAAGCAGTTTTTCAAAAGTGCCTTTCTCTATAGGCTCAGATCTGTAATACAAAATCAAGCAAAAAAGGAAACAAAGCAACCGCCATGGCTGCAGACCTCAGTTAGCAAAACAATGGAAATGCCTTACCGGGTCGTCGCCCTGCCAAGATATGGGCTAGCTACAATATGCCTGACCCAACTCTAGAAAACTTCATTAGAGAGTTTATTTTAGCTCAACATTTAGCCAATCCAAACAAGCTCTTCTTATATATGATAAGACCATTTTCAAGTATGGTGGTTTTGGTGAAATTTTGTAAAGGGAACTCATCGTCTGAAGAACAGAGAGAGGGCAACCACCATTATAAACTCCCCAATGTCTCTCCATCGCCTCATTTTTTCCCATCCAGAGTTTTAGAACACAAATCTTTGGATTGCTATTTTATAGTACATGTAGCAACTTTCTTTTTACATGCATTACATTTTCTTTTAAAATTATAATTAATAAGTTGGAAAATACATATTTTCACTCTTCGAATTCAAAGTTAGCACATATATATAGCAATTGTTTGGTGCTTGTTAATAATCATCATATGTTGAAACTGGGAGTGTGTGTGATTGTCTTTCTTCTGTTCATGGTTTGATATTCTGATGTGAGGAAAATATTTGGTTGAAAAATGTAAACAGATATCGTATTTATTTTTTAATGTTTGATAAGCAAACAAAGTTGTTTTATCAATAGTAATGGAATGAGGTAGGAAGAAGGGGTTCAAGGGTGGTGGAGAGTGGTACGGTCAAGGGGCGGGGATCGAAAATATTGAAAAGGAGACAATCAACTTGAAATTGCATATTATTTATAAAACTTATTTTCCCTACTTTCGTTAGAGATTTGACTTATTGTTACTTGCTTCTGTTTTTTCAACATATAATAAGTAAATGAAGGTGAAGATTGGTCGATATCCCTTGGTAACAAAAATCTAGTAATGTAATCATTCTTGGAATGGGAAGATGAGGTCCACTTCTTTGATTTCAAGAGCTTCAAACAGTTGGAATATTGTAAAAACTGTGTTCTTCTCTGATAAGAGAGCCAGCTGACCTGAGGTTTTTACTGATGAAGAACACCTGAATCAGTAAAGTTTAGCTAGAGAGTAACAACTTGAAGATTGTTATATCTTCCCAAAGGTCATATTTACTTTACTACACCAAGAACAGCTTGGTTCTATTCATCGGTCAAGAAACTTATCATGACACCCTAGACACAACTATTATTTACCGGTGAGTAAGGAAGGCTGGAAAAGTGGAATCCATGATAGCATACAACTATTATCATTCAGATGGGAGACAATTATTGCTAGAAACTGCCCATCACAATGCTGCCTAATTCATATTCTCAAGTGTTCTACTTATTTTACATTCTCGACGAATTATTCTCAGTTGGGTAATCAACTAGGCTCAGATAACAGGGTAAAGGAAAGGGACAACGCCAGAGCTGCAAACCAGAATAGCATGCAACAACATCAACAATCTAGTTGGATAAGCTAAATGAATCCCTAACATCCATTCCACTCAATTATGACCTATTTTGTCCCAATACTCGTTACACCATTTACAACACAGTTTCGTTTTCCCTACCAAGATTCGGTTCAAGATGACCAAAACCCGATTAACTCAATTAGCTCTATACATCACAGCCTACAGATAAGCATAGTCATAAGCAATGATGCTCAACAAAGTTATTGACTCGAATTTTTTTATCTAAACATCTAAATGACAGGGAAAAAAAGGTACTGCAAAGCAAATTGGACTTCATTAAGGCTCAGATAAGTACAATCAAGGCAAAGGAGACAATGCACCCGCCATGGCTGCAGACCTCGGTTGCACTACGAATAGACCTTCCGGGTTGCCCCGCCAATATACGGGTCCAGCTCCCTTGCCCATTAACTCTAAACACCTTAATCATCACAGCCTCTCATCCGTAACAAAGTAGTAGGGTTGGAGAAGGTGAAAATGACGACGACGAATGACGATGATAAAACGAAGAACCAAAAGAGTCAGATCTTAAACCTGAACCCTTCTTCCTGTATATATAGAGAGAGAGATGAACAATGAATGTGTGTATACACATACTGCAGTAACTTCCGATTTTAAGGCTCAGATCTGTATAATCAGAGCAAAGGAGACAATGCATCCGCCATGGCTGCAGATCTCGGTTGCACTACCAAAATGCCTACCGGGTCGCCCCGCCAAGATACGGAACCTGCTCCTTTAACCCCATGAACTCTAGACACCTCAATCATCATAGCCTCTCATGCATTACAACAACAACAACCATAATAATAATAATAATAATAATAACAACAACAACAACTCCAAACATCGCGAAAACCCTTTTCAAGGAATCACAGATGATGATGATGAGGAAAAAGAAGAAGAAGAAACAGTAAAAGGGTCAGATCTTAAACCCTAAACCCTTCTTTCATGTATGTGAATATATATATATATAGATACATAGATGTATACGTGTGTACACATACATACTGCAAAAACTTCCGTTTTTTCATCGGAAGTTTCAATACAGCAGCAGTACCAAACGACCCCTAAAGATAAATGGTGGTTTATTTGAAGTTTTCTTCGCGACAATGGAAAAATCACCGGCGAACAGAGAGAGGGCAACCACCATTAAAACTCCCCAAATACCACTCTGTTGCCTCATTTTTTTTCCTTTCTAGAGTTCATTGAAAAGAACTATGTAGAAAGAGATGACTTTATAGTACTCTATAGTCTCCTCATTTACGTTTCTATCCTTGCATTTACTCATTATTTGCAATGTCGAAATTTCAACGGATTGGTTCGATTTTGAAGTTTAGATTTATTGATTATCGATATTATTTATTAGTTATTGATTTGTAGATATTCTAAATCCTTATTGAACTATTAAGATATTGACTTATCGATTAGGTTATTGTTTCGGTTACTGTTTTAACCGTTAAGATTTGATTAAAAAAAATACGTTGAAAATCACTCAAAAACAAGGTGACAAACCAAATGAATCATACACATGAATTGACAAGTTGCATCATGTTCAAAAGCAAACACCGATACATTGTAGAAAATCAAGAATTTGAGAGAGCTAGAAATAAAAGTGTGAAACTAAACTCTAAATCAAAAACTTGATATAACGGATGATATAAATATTATTTATTAATTTGCTATTAGGTTACCGGCTAACACGTCAAGTAAAAATCCCAAACTGTTAAGAACCGATAACCTAATAATTAAAATAATAAAATCATTACCAAAATCGCTAACTAATAATCTATTACCAATAAATCAATAACTTCTTTTTTTATTCGAGTTATCCAATTGCACATTGGATGAATACAATCTTCTCGCTATTATATTTCCTTTTCAAATTTGTGTTGATATGCTTTATCGAAAACAATCTCTCTAATTTCACGAAATGCAAATCACTATATGTCGTTGTTGTTGTATCCTACTTTATTCAATGCTCATTTCTATCATCTGCAATCATCAGTTTCATCAAACTTCTTTCGAAGTTCACTTTCTGCTAGGTAACACTTGCAAGTTGCCTCTCCAAACGTCATGTCCACTCTTCCAGACAACATTTATGCAATGCTTGATAAGCGATCGACGAGCCTCATGTTACGATGTCGATCCTCATGTTACGATTTTTTGACTATGTGCCGATTTGGATTGACTTATTTTAGGTATTTTTAAGCCAAAATAGCTTTTAAGCAGTTTTGAAGTGCTTATAAACACTTATTTTAAAGCCAAAATAACAAAAATAAGCCAAAAGCCAAAGCAAACAGGCCCTATGTTAACTGAAGGAAATTATTATAGAAAAAAAAAAACCGAAAAAGCTACAAGAGAATAGAGAACATCTGCGTGGTAAAGAGATTTTCTTATCTTCTGTTATAATTTCTGTAACTCAGATATTTTTCTCTAGCACAACATACAAAAATTGCGTTCTGACTTTGTGCTCCAGTGAAACAAATAATTTTTCCAAGAGACAAAGCAGTTTACCACGATACATACTACACAGGTAACGGCAATTTCAAGTCCCTGTTTCCTAGTTCCAGATTCTCCTGAAATCTGCTTCTTTTCCATGGTCCCTTCATCTTGTAGACACCGAGGTTTAGTTCCTGAAGTTCATAGTCCAAAAAAGTGACAGCAAACACAGAAGACTCCTGGAAGGGAGTGGCCTTCAAGGAAGAATGACCATGGAGGGCATAGTTATCAGCCATAGTCGCTAACTATGGTTCTCGAATACAGTGTTTACTACTACTCATACACTATAATTCAATGTCATTTAATACCCAAAAATGTAATTCTGGCACCCCAACAATGGGCCACTATGATGTTAGGCTTACTGGTATATACATGTATTACAGAATTAAGAATACCAAATAGATAATCTCAACATGGTTACAGATTCTCAAATCTACCATGGGAGGTCTACACAAACCTCAGATCCTGAATAGACAACGGCAGTACAGGCATCCTTAAGTTGTGCACATTGGCAACACATTAGCCAAGGAGGGCATATACACCATGAGTAGGAAATAAGCCATCAAACAAAGTTGTTCCTTGAATTCTCATTTAATTGCTTGTCCATCTCCTCCTGCGTGCTGGACGCTCTGGCTTCACCTCTGAATCTGGAGGGGTTTCGCTTTGAACTGAGGATAATGGATCACCTTCCACCTTTTTACTTACTGGAGCTTCTTTCTCACTTGGCATTGGAAGCTTGAAGCGCTCACTACGCTTCTTCAACTTCTCAACTGTCTCCAAGTGTTTATCCTCCACAGGCTTTGTTTCTAGGCTATTAATCTCAGGGGCACCTCCATTTTTATTGTTAGCTGCAGGTTGTTGATTGTCTTCAACCATCTTTAAAGCTTCATCTTGATTTTTGTTAGCTAATGAAGTACCAGTGCCCTTGTGTACATTGTTGTCTTTCATGTTCAAGGAAGATGATTTAGCATCGATACCAAAATCTCTTTCCTTGTGGCTTGTCCATCGTTCCAACTTGGAACGTCCCCTCCTGGAATCCTCCTGCTCATCATCTGATGAAGCTGCATCCTGATGTTTCTTGGAGGATTGGCGATTCCTGTGGATCTTGTTGTCATTGGTTCCTTGCACAAATTTTCCCTTTGAGTTCACCTGAAGGTAAGGCAAGAAGGAAACATGCAGCTTATAGGAGGTTAAATTAGAAAATGGAAGAATAGGTTTCTACACACCAACTCTACTTTGATAGATCCAGATTCCTCTTTTTGGACAACATTGCTTCACTAAATGCACCATGGATCTAAACTAGAAAGTCAGGGTAATGTGGATCACATATGGCTGTTCCTGGATATTTATGCAAATTAAATCTTGTGTGCTTCTTAAGTTTCTTTTGCCAACTTAGAGTTTGATAGTTGTGTTTTGGAAGCATAAAATGTTTTCCAAAACAATCTAAACTTAGTTTTTCAGAACAATACTTCCAGTCAACCAATCATGATGTTAACTGTCTGTTTGGAATCCAAATGCACCTTCTGCATCTAGAAATTAGTTTTTAATTGTCCCACAGCATTAGCTCATGATTAAGTACACCTACAATCTAGTCAACAGACACTTCTGTAATGACCAAGTATGTTTGAGAGTACAAGCTTACAAATATCAAAGAATCCAAGCCAATTTTGAAGTAAGTTCCAATTTGGGCTCGCAACAAGCTGCAAGGGGTTACAACTTACGACTAAGTTCCAAAATGGCCCGAATAACTATTTCTCATCTGCAAATTACCCATAGCATAATAGAGTGCATAAGAAATTTTGAGTCCTGTCCAAAAAGACCTAAGGAGTAAAGGAACAAAAGAGTGTCTCTAAAAAAATTGACAATTCCCTTCGTATAAATTAATGATAACATTTTCTTAAAAAACCTTTGAAGCTCTGATATTCTTGTCTATATAAATTATTGGATGCTCTATCAAGTAGTATGTAAAGACTTCCCCATCACATCAACAGGATTATTTAATTGGTTTAGATATTTGGAAAAAACTCAACAAGGAAGTTGAAATTTCTATGTAATCTTGCCTTCAAGCCCCATTAGCACTGCTCATCACTTTTTCCCCTTACGTTCAGCCATTCGTTCTCCTAATATTTTTAACACATAAGCTAAGCCAGATGCCACCATTATATATAACTTTTGTTAATAATGTGGTGTCCATGCCAGCTTACTCGTACCTCGACTATTCGTGTGTGTATTAGCTACTTCCCATCCATACAGCCATATAGGTAATAGGCAATAGGTAACATTGACCATAGTTGTAATATTAAAAGTAAAAAATCTCAACTAGTACTCTTAGAAAGAAATATCAAAAGCTTCTTAAGTCGTCAAATGCTAAAAGAATCTCCGTGAAGTACCATTTAAGCCAACCGAGTACCTACACCATGGGTAATCAGAGTACCAGACTCTTGTAATAGCTAGAACTTCCATTAAATAGTTCACCATGCAGTCTCTTTTTGTCTTTACCTTAAAAAACTTTTCATGAACATTAGAAGAAAACAACTTGTTAGAGCTTCCAAGGGGTTGCCTAACAGGCGAGAGTGAAAGTAAACACCTTGAGAACCAAGGTTCAAGTCATAGCAGAGGCTTTAGAGATTTCTGTTATCTGCCTAAGTATATTTGTTGGTGTGAAAGTTGGTCCAGACACCACATTCTTGCCATACCCCACCACCCACCCCACCCCACCCCACAAAAATAAACTCAGAAAAAAAAAGGAGAAACCGATTAACATCACATCACATCTTTTGGTCTCTCTACACCTAATATCTATTCCGTGGCATCAGATTTTGTGTAGGTCTAAATTTTTTGGGGAAATTAGATCTTGGAAAAAAACTGAGGACAATTTTGGGAAAAGATGTGCTTAGATACATTTTGAAAGATTATTTTTGGGTTTCTGCCCGATGTTTTGGTACCGACTTTTACAGAACTGGCTAATTTTGAAAGATAATTTCCTTTTCGAGAACTTTTGAATTAGAATGAATAAAGTTGAGTAGAGTAGAAGAATAAAGAGGATTCATTTTTAAAAAAACCATGGTATCTGGGCCAGCTTGCGTGCACCTCGACTAACTCCTTGGAATACATGTCACGTCCCCCACCTTACCCTCTACGAGATAGCTTTGTCCACCAAGGCTCGGACAAATAGAAAGAAATCACCCAGTGTTTTTACCAGACTCTGCTGGTAGTTAAACCTGAAAATTCATGGTTCTCAACCTATTTCATCGACTACTAGGCACCCCCTTGGGTAAAATATCACTACCTAGCTAATTTGGATTTAGGTGTTACTTATCATGCATTATTTTTTTGTTAAAACCTACCCTTTTGACTGTCTTTATTTCAGAAAGCATTTTATTTTGATTTCAGGAAAGTCTGCTTTAGAAAAAGACCAAACAAAGTTGTCTTAATATTTGGAAGTTTTTTCAATTCCAACACTAACTGTGCATCTGTTACTATGTGAGTAAAATTTGCTATCCCCATCTTCACAAACAGAGTCGTAAGTCATCATCATTAATGCAATGTGCCAACAAAAACTTGAAGACTATTGATATAAAATAGAAATAGGTACTTACCAACTCATTTTTCTGTCCATTCAGTTCATCTTCGTTCATGTTCAAAGTCATCTGGGAGTTATGATCACCTTCAAATTCTTTACCCTTCTTTAAATAATCTTTATGTCTTTTCTCATTAACCTTGGAGTTATCTGAAACAATAGGAGCACGATCTTCACGTGAGCTCACCCTGTCATGCCTTGCTCTTCTTTCATCCTCACGTGTCCTCAGCCTCGATGGACTTTCATTTTCAACACGATCCCTCCTTCTAATATGGTCAGCATGCCTCACATCCTTTGAGTGCTGATCAGAGTTTCTATACTCATCTTTCCCTCTAGATTGACCAGCCCAAGTTTTTTCTTCCGGAACACGTCCAGCCCGCATCCCGCCCCTTATTTCTTCTCTCTCCCTTTTTGGTAGTGTCTCTTCATGTGACTGTTTGAGCCTATACCACTCCTCACGTTCTCGCTGTCTATCACTCCTCTCCCTCTGAAACACTCCATCTTCTTTGTGCCTGATATAGAGCTGCTCATCTTCTCGTAGTCTCATCAGCTCATCTCTCTTTCGGTGATCTGAAGCATCATCTCTCTCTCGCTTTCTGCGAACCATAGTTTCTCCATGGGAATGGAAGGTTTCTTCCTTGTCAATGTGTTCCCTACTTAATTTTACCTCTTCTTTCCTTCTTTTATTGTGGCGATCATCCAAGGTATCATACCTCTTCAACTCATCCCTGTCTCTGTGCCTTGCTCCCATATCCTTATCATAATCAGGCCTTAAAGTAACGTTCTCCAGCTGTTTTCTGTATAAATGGCGTTCTTCTCTATCACTTCCCTCAAATTCTCGAGCCTTGCTGCGGTGTCTAATTCCAATTTCATCAATAAGCTCCCTCTTTCGTGGTTCTTCCATTTTTGCTCTCCTCCCCTGTAGATCGTCATCCCTTCTTTGCCATACTCCCTCTGAATATTCGCGTTCCCTTCGCCGGTCAATGTAATGGGCTGAACTAGAATCAGCGCCTTTACGGGAATAAGAATCTTCCCTCCCTTTCACTACCACAGAGTGCTTTTCTGCTTCTTTCTCATTGCGGGCTTTCTTTTGAACTCTATCCTCGTCTCTGGCAACTGTTTTTTTGGCATTATCTATGCGCATAGAGCGTCCACCTTGAACAACTTCCTCATCCATATCATCCCGTAACTTGCGATAACCTCGACTACTTCCAGATTGGACTTTGCTATTCTCGCTACTTCTTCCAGCCTTGGAGTCTTCTCCATCATCAGTTTCTTGAGGAGAAGACTGTTCATGTCGTGAACTTAACTTTTGCTTTTTTGCAGAATGTAGAAATTCATCATTCATGGCTTCACTATCAGTTCTAGCATCCAAAGTCATTTCCTCCCTCTCAACTTCACTGTTTGTGTCTTCTCCAACAATTTGATCAGGGATATCATCTCTATCTTCCATATCTTGCTCCTGAGCAGGTCTATCAGCAGTGGGAGAAGGAGGGACAGGAGTGTGTGTACGATCAACACTTTCAAATGATTCTTCCTTCTGACTATCAACTTGGAGTCTATCTCTGCTATTGCTTGGAGTAATGTCAGGTGATCTGTCGCGTGCACTTACCTTTTTTCCCCTGGAATAAAAAAAGGGGAGACAGCCAAAATTAGGTAAACACAAGACAATAGACTCCAAGAAAAGAAGCAGGTAACAACAGCACTGTTTTAACAATAGCAAGAGTAAATGGGAAGATAGCATAATGTGTGACTAAACTTTGCTCCCTTAAGACATCCAAATAAGATAGAAAGCTTTTCAAAGAACTTAATAAGAATGGTGCTATGAGCCAGAGATTCCCAGATTCGTGAAGTCGCTTGTCCAAAAATAAATTGATCATAGTCTAGGGAAGTCATTGCTTCAGAAAAAGCTAAATAAGTTTAAAAAATCTGAAATATTTACGACAAATAATATATCATGACACATGCAACAAGATTTATAATGTGCATCAAATTTTGAACTCCGGGTTATTGCATTGGTAGAAGCAGCTACCAATCAAATACAACATAATAACCTAATAAGCAAGGATGGGTGCACTCTTGTTTAGAGCTTTGTTTGTATTATATCTTCTGATACCCCCTTATAATTTAAGGGCCTCTCATGAGCTTCTCTGAATCTTACTTGCTTGTAATAATTAATTTTCTAACTAGAAAAAATAAAAGGGAGGGACTTGGACATTGCTAACAAAGCTATCACCAGTATATTTTGATGTTTGGACCTCCACATTTGTCTGGCTTAACTTAATAGGCATCTTCATACAACATGACAGAGAGTAGATCACACAACAGGGCCATAAGGTAAAGTTGCCGAACACAGTTAAACAAAGTACATTAAAGCCACACAACAATATATACTACCCAACATATATAACTAATAAAACCATAAGTTAGGGTGACCAACTTATGGCATTTAGTTGATTTGGCTTATAAGCGCTTTTCGTGTTAAGCAAATGTATAGAAGCTAGGTTGACCACTGACCAGCTTAGAGCTTTAGCCAAACATACTCTTACTCTAACACATGGAATACAAGTTCCAGAATAGAATAATAGGTGTGGAGTCCACAAACGCCTAACCCAGTCCAGGTAAGGGTCAAAACTCAAGGGGTGGGGTGTGATGTAGGCAGTCTACCATGGTACAAGCATCAGTGGTGGAATTAAGCTTTAATACCAACTATGTGGTATTTGCCTACATGGATCTCCTTTGTTGACATTATGTTATGTTTTTAGATAAGTGCATATTACTTCTAAGGGATTGTACGTCCATTGAAACAATTTTTTTGTATATAATTTTAAGTTGGCCTTGTCTCCCTCAATCACCACAATGTTGTAGATACAAACAATCCATATAAGACACCTTTCCTTGATTCATTCTATGTGTACTACTTGCATCCACTATCCAGAGTAATCATTCTAATCGCGTCTAATCTAGTAGGACGACACAACCATCTTAACATTCTCACTTATACTGCAATTCATATTTTTTATGACCGAGAAATCGGCCTATGGACAACTCTTAGGAACAACTGCAACATTCAAAACTTTGGATAGTGAGCATGCCCTTCCACCCTTACCCATTCAAATACCCTGCTTAATTCCCATGATGCAGGGCCCGAACCCCAAACTAGTTACCAAAGTCACAAGTTCCTCTACCCTTACCACTTAAACAAAGCCTTGAGGGCTACTTTAAGTACAATCATTGTGTAGATATGCAAAGCCTTAAAGGCCAACAATTACTCGTTCACATTGTTGCGCTCATAATAGTTCTGTAGAAATCTCTCTCATTTCGTCACGTATCTTCCTATTGCATCACCCTCATATCATGTCTCCATTTTAGTGATCTAATTTATGACATGATTGGATAGACTTATTTTAAGTGCTTTCGGTTTTTAAGTTATTTCTCTTTTTTTTGTGGTGTTTGGAAAAGATAAAATGTGTTTTTAAGCACTAATTTTTAAATCAAAAGCACAAAAATAATTTAAAAGTTGGGTATGACCAACTTATGGCTTTTAGCGTATAAGCTGTTTTTTTAAAAAAAGCTAATCAAAACAGACTCTTAATGTGTTTTAACATTTATAAATCATGTCATTCTCCTAGCTAGATATTGGCTTCTCATTTAAGCACCACAACCACTAAGTTTTTAGGTTCTCCCAACAATTAGAAAGTGTAGTATGCTTGAATCTAGGGGTTTGCATTGGTAGGGGAACCAAAAAAAAAATAATCTAGTTACTATAGATATAGGCGAAGCATTTTATGCAACATGGCGAGAGGCATAAGCCCCGAAACACGTGGCACAAGTCCACTCCATATATCCCATCAATTTTCGGGGCATAAATCTCATATATTTTCAATTTTATAATTGTATTACTCAGAAAAATAATCAGAAGTACAATTTTCAATAATTTTGCAAATAAATTCAAAGAAATCACCAATAATATAGAAAAAAATATTATAATTATTTTAAAGAAAATCTTTAAAATGAAATCATCATCCACTCCATCATCAATCTCTACATCTACTAGTCTTTCCCACCTTCAACTAATATTTGCATTGATTTTTTCTTTATATATTTCAAATAAGGAGAAAGATAAAATGTGTAAGAGCAATGAAAAAAATGGATAAAGTTGTCTCACAAACATAGTATCATGGAATCTTTATCCTATCAATTTCAGGCATAATCATCTAAAAGTATTATTTATGGCAGTGACATTTTTATGAGAGTTGCTTTCTTTATTTATATATATTAGAAAAAATCACTATAACATGAGAACATGATAGCACTATAAATATAATTACTGATTACACTATAGTAAAAAATATGATGTATAGCGAAAATTCTTTTAAAATAACAAAAAAAAAATTTACCCCAAAGGCACACACTTTTACTGCCAGAGCTTATGCCTCAAATTGGACCCTCGACCCCTCACAAATCACAACTATAATACCAAAATTGGTGCCACAACCATGTTGTAATTTTACATTGAACCAAAGCCACCAATGGCTTGAAACAGCTGAGAATTCTCCGAAAATCAGGAAGATGGGCAATAGACACAACTACATTAGAATATCTAATGCTTAATTGCATTTAAATGATGAGGATAGTTTGAAGGGTTATTTGACACTCCCATTCTTTTCATTGTAGACCGTGAAATTTTGCAAACACCAAAAAATAAGTGAAACCTTATCTACTTCTATCTATGTTACCAATTAAAACAGGAAAAAGGATTAAGTTTCACGTGGTCTGAAAGGTAAATCCATTATTTATGCAACATATATAGTACCTTTCCTCTTGTTGAGAAACACAATTCTTGTTGTCATATGCAGAAGTCTGTCCTCCAGAATCAGAAACAAATTGACCAGGAGCCTCCGAGGAGAAAGGAACCACTCCATCTCCTTTGGTTAAATGATCACCTATAGGGTTTATAAACTGTGTTCTCCTAGCATTGGCCTCTCGCTTGTGGCTCTTATAAGGATGCTGAAAACCATCAGATTCTTGAACATGTTCCTGCAGGGGTCCTCTTCTTGTATCACCTCTAAAATCCACTGTCGAAGGAATATTGTCCAATTGCACTTCATTCTTGTCAATCCCTGTGTATTGGTCATCATCCTGGCACACAATCTGTTCACCCAAGAAAATGTCAACAGAGATAAATAAAACAAAATGTAGAAAATAAGAAGCAGTATAGTCTTGTTAGAAATATGCAAAAATTAGGGAAACAATAATGCAGAGTGATCTCAGTATGAAATTCTGCTTCTTTTTTCTATTTTGATAGACACCTCCTTTTGGATTTGGAAAAAGACGGTCAGATCACTCACTTCAATAATTGCATCCGAGTCACGCTGTCGTGGTGGTCGGGTATCAATTGATGGTAGGCGATCACCAGAACCGGTTTCAACCTGTATCGGTCTTCCAGTGGGCTGGTAGAACATCACATCAGTGAGTAAATAGTACGAAAACTAATATCTGAAACTTTGGTATCATTACTTATTATGGTTAAAGATGAAATAGTAAGCATACTTCACCCAATCGCCAAGTTAGAAAGTTAGGCCCACAAAATACCAGAAAAGTTTCTAAACGTAAGCCTTGAGTTCAAAATACATACTAGTGGTGGTCTCATGCGCATTGATCCTCTTGCTAGGTCATTTGCAGTTCCATCAGTTTTACCATTCAAATTTTCCGATGGAATGTCTTGCATACCAGCTGCAGCTGCAAGTTCTGGGGGCATTTCTGGATCATATTCCTAAAATGGATACCAAATAAGAATAAGAACAATTTGAACTATGATAAGCATCTTAGACATGCACGTCTTGCTGAAGACAGTATCTTCATCTGCATAAGCATTATATTACCTGCTCTGTCCTCCCACTTTCATACACCCGAATTCTTCCTTGCATAGTTGACTCGAGTCGAAGTTGTTCCTGGAGCAAAGATTGAGAATCATATTTCAAGATTTCCACTCAACAGAACCAATGCATTCACACATACTAAACATGCATTTTGTGGTTGCACTCCAAAACAGTCCTCTTTCCTAGCTCTCTTCATGCATGCACAATGTCTCACAGGCATTGAGAGGCAAGCCCCTGTGCCATGGGGAGTGACCAACAGATTATGGGGTATGGCTGGAAAGCACCCATGTCAACCAGAACAAAGAAAGGAGAAGGGCCATGCTAAAAGAAGAAGGGGAAGGGGGGGAGGTGAGAGAGCCCAGTTGTACATTTTTATGTGAAGCATCCTAATAAAATCATAATCCCTCCATTGATTAGGCAAAGGGTAAGAATATAAAAGAGACTTTTGAGATGTGTCTAATGTACCAAAATGCTTTTTGAAATCTAGTGGTCTTAAACAAGTGATGTAGAATGTTGGAATTAGAGAGTTCCCATACATAGAAAGAAGCATTTTTTTACATAAACTAGAAAGGGAAGTAAGTCACTTGAATTGAAACGGAAGGAATCTTTTACAATTAGCTTAGCATACAAATTTAAATTGTAGGGAGATACTTCCAACAAGGTTTAAAACTATCGATCATTTTAAGGATATTTGATGCATGGATTCACAAAGAAACTGAATACAAGAACATGAAATATAGTTAACCAACCAGCTGCTTGCAATAATCTTTCCAGCCATCCTCATTCAAACCGAAGTTAAAAAAATCTGTTACATCAATGCCTGGAAGTCTCCATGGTTTCTCTTCAAAACCGTCAATGTCAACTTCAAATATAGTCCTGACAGTGTACATGGGTAAATAAGCATTTTTGAGCATCTTTGAACCTTTCCAGTAGATATATGATTTGCCCCAAAAAACTAAACAAATGAAAAGTAGTCATCTGACATTGTACACAGTAATACTTTCACCACACTCCAACATATCATACCATCAGTTTTTCTATACAGCCGAAATTACATGGACATACCACATAAATAGCATGAATTTTAACCTCATAGATCTACCACAAGCTTGTGTAAACTACCCTCCTTAGAGTTTCACAACATGAGGACAAGTTCTTCAATAGGTCTTAAGAGAGATAAAAAACAACTAGTTACTTGGGAAATTTGACGGGAAGCAAACACTTCTTATAGCAGCTGTAGACAGCGACATAAAATAAGAGGCAGGAAGACTGATTGATTATTGAACCGTATCTTTTTTTTTATCAGGTAAATATTTTCATTAATCACAAGGCCAAAAGAAGGTTCATATACAAAAGGTATACCAAACAGTAAAGGAACTACACAAAGATATTGTTCTCTATAAAAGACACTCAATCCTCAATACAACCCAGAACTACACGGGTGCACCAAAAATAAATAAGGGATCGGAGACTACTCCTCAACTGTCAAAAACTCAGTTCTGTGAACATACAACACAGTCATATAACTCTAAAATTCCAAAGAAAATTGGACAAAGGAACTAAAGCGCCCATGCTTAAGACGAGAACAGAGGATTTGAACATAATGACAATAACCAAACTAAATTACAGACTCAACACACGATGTATACTAAAAATAAATTCCAGCAAAGTAGTGTAACTAGAAAAGAGGTGGTACACTTGATTCCTTCATAACAGTAAATATCAAACCTCACCAAACAGAAAGAATAGCAAATTCGAGTATGTTATAAATCAGGGAAACATACTTGTGTGAAGGAAGAGTGAATTCCAGCCCAATCCCAAAGCCACGTCCAGACGCACCACCTCCCCAACCGGACATACCATACGCACCTTTCATTCCTGGTGGTCTCCAATCACCTCTACCACGTCCAGCAACAGGGCCTACATTGACAGGGGGGCGGACTTGACCAGGTATTCCTCCAGGACCCGACGGGGGAACTCCAGGCATAGGAGTTGCACCAGGCCTCACATACTACATGATACAAGAAAAACAGATAAGAGATTCATGTCAGCTGTCAAAATAATGTAGCAGGGACAACTATCAAGACAGAATGGCAAAAAGAAAAAGAATCCAGAAAAGAAATATATAGAAAATCTTTTTTAAAACAGTAAAAGTAAAAATTATATAGTAAATCTGCCAATCATCTGACAAGAAACAGACAACAAAATTGGGCAGCAGTTCTGAAAGATTTTCATCAAGCAAGCAAGCAAAGAGTAAAAATGTGGCCAAAGAACAGTTCAAATGTGTTAAGTATGTCACCAGATAAGCACGTAAGACATTGCTTTCACAGATTCAACAAGCAATGTGAGAAATATGGACTAAAATCTTCACTTTTATTAAGATGTCTGAAAATAGGACTTGTATATGTTACTTAATCATGTAAATTTCATGCAACCGAAATAAAACAGTTATCAGTGTTACAAATTCTTATATATCTTTTCTTTTCGTTATATTTGACCAAATACTAATTGAATGTTGTACTTCATCACTCAGCATTAGAAAATGGATCTTTCTTTCAGTATATATCATTATCAGTTTTAGCAACCAGATTGACTTGAATTGGCTTCATTCGTTAATGACCTACTCACACAGGTCCAGCCCGTCTGGAAAATGCAGGTGCTGATTAGAGACAAAAACATAGTTAAACTGAAAATAGATCAAAAGTCAGGAATGGTCCACCAACAAACTAATGTCCATAAGTTTTTCTGAGATTTTCCATTTACATTCTCAAGAGCTACTAACATAGCAGCAGATATAACTTGCAGACGGTGATAAATAGTTCAAAAACAGCTTTTATCTATTTAAAAAGGTGCTAACAACTGCCAGTTACCCAATTGTTCAAAAAAAAAGCTTTTATCTATTTAAAAAAGGTGTTAACAACAGCCAGTTAATTTGAAGTGCTTTTAGATGAGCAATGTTAGACGATTAACTGCGACAGCAGCATCCAATGTATCACGTGGCAATAACGTGTGAACCAACATGCAATCACATAGGATTTTGATTAGTTAGAGTTCATCACATGTGTCCCACATTTTCCCATAAACGGAGATATTCAATTGTACGTTTGGATATCCCAAAGAGAGTTCAATTTGTGGATGAGTACTGTTAGCCTTTGCGGATGCCTGGTATTGGAACATTCCAAACATCCTCTACCTATAAATTAAAGGATGACCATGCTATAGACTGACCAATCAGGAATTATTTCCAGCAAAATTATGAAATAAATTTTATTAATAATATTATCATCAGTACAATTCTTTATACAGCTTGTGCATACAATGAGAGCCATCGGCCTTAACATCACCAATGACCACAAAACCATATGAAAATTACAAGTCAGCTTACATTGCATGTTCTGATCAAACAATATGGGAAGAACACAAACCCCCAGATGTACAACATCACTGACCTTATACTGGGAATGATACGGATGATTGTATGCATGATTGGGGTACCCAACCTTTCCTGCTACTCCAGATGCCCCATTCACTTTTAGTGCATCGGTTATCTCCTTTCTCTCTCCATTAGCGGCAGGACCCCCCTCTTCACCCCAATCTTGCTCCTCCATCATTGGTGGATGGCTTGGGCCATCATTATCAGCAACAATAACCAAAGGATCTTCATCTTCATCGTCCTCTTCACCAATACCCATTCTCTCCATACCCATTGGTCCATGAGTGTTGTCATTTAACACAATCTGCAAATCATCCTCACTATCACTATCCCAATCATCCTCAACATTTCCTTCTCCAGTATTCCCCGCCCCACCTGAAACACCCGGAATCGCCAGCCCAGGAATCAACTGCTCGGCACCAGAAGCTTCAATCACGAAATTCCCTACATTTCCAGTCCCATCCTTCAGATTCTCAGGGTCTTCACCTACACTTTGATGAGTCCCCATCAAAATATCATCTTTATCATCCGTCTCTTCCACTACAATATCAATATTAGCTTCATCCATAAAATTCAAATCTTGAAACTCCGTTTTAGGTAATTTCACATCCTCACTCTTCACCAAAACCCTAGCTATCGAATCCGATTCATTAATTCCACCCAAACCCTCGATTCTTCGAGCTCCAATATTTAAATTCAGATTGGATTCGGGTAACCTCGACCCGGATTTAACATCCAGAGGAGAAGCTAGGGTTTTTTCCTGACCAGCAATAGCACTCTGCCCAGCAAAATTCGGTTTCGAATTCGAATTCGGAGCTCCGTATAAAATCTCCTCATCATCGCTGTTGATGTTCAGATCGATCGGCCGGCTCGTAGCCCCGGCGGCTTTGGGGGCAGCTTCTTCTTGCGCTGCCGGCGGCTGCTGAGACTGAAACGACGCCGTTAAGGGGCGGAGCACATCGGTGTAGAGATCTCCGAATTCATCGTCGTCCTCCATTATCGATTAGAGAGAGAACTGCGAGTACTTCCAGAGAGAAACGCAAGAAAGAGAGGGTTTTGAGGGCTTCTAAGAAGGGTATAAATTTGGACTCTTCAAATCTGGTTTTGAGGGTCTCTTAAGAAAAAAGGGTACAAATTTTGCCAACGACACTACTAGGGAAGATTTCCAAATTTTGAGCTTAGTAAAATGTGAAAAAGTAGTACTAGTAGGTACACAAAGTAACAAAAAAATGATTTTTGAGAATATAATGATATATTTGATTTATAATTATTTGTAGTCGATACAAATTAGAATGAATGAAAAATGATGTTATGTGTCACATGTTATGTATGGTTTAGAGTAGGATCGATATTTATCATGTGATACCATACACTAAAATTTTGGAGTTCAATGGTAAAATACAAATTTTATTTTATGTCCAATACTTGCATTAAAACTTCGATCAATTTAAATTTGCGTATATAAAGGTTCAACTAATTAACTTGAATTTAAGCATCATAACGTAAAACACAATTAAGAGAGAATGCTCCAAACATTATTTTTTTTTCATAGGTAGAATTCTAACACGAAGCTCCTAATTAAGGATAGAAAATTTTTATTCAACACACTATAATTCTTAATTATTGGTTACGTTATTTTTAACCAATTGATTTTTACTATTTATTTTTTAATTTTTTACATTACCTTAACGTAACATTAGCGTAAAAAGGGTTTAAGAATGTGAAAATTACATTATTAAGCAAATATGTTATATGTATTTACAATACAACACTATAGTTTGAAATAATTACAATTTGTGGTCATAGTAATTAGGGTTTTGTTCTTGTTTTCTCTCTTCCTCTCTCATCTCTCTTTGCATTCTTGCTTGCGTCTCTTCTCTCTTTCCGCCATCTCTCCCTCATCTCTCTACCTCTTTTCTCTTAATACTAATACACATGTTAACAATTAATTACACAAATACAAATTATAACAATCAACTAAATAGATACAAATGATAAGTGTCAACTATACATATACACTTCAGTGATACAAAATAAAAATACGCATGTATTCATTGATACAAATAATAACAATGTTGAACTTGATACAACACTGATACAATTTATTCATTGATATAAATTGTTTTAAAAAATTACAATTGTATTCATTGATACATGTATACATACTAATTGGAGTACATATATACCAATACAATCAATAATGCATATACGTGCTAGTTATATATATATATACAACGACGGACCTAAGATTTTCGCTCAGGGTTCGAAAAATAAAAGTATAAACGTGTAAATAAGCCTTTAGAAATGGTATCCTTGAATTCTTTTGGGTTTAAAACCACACTTTCAACATTTTTTTTTAAAAAAAAAAAACAAAACAAGTGAAACTAAATAAGTAAAAAATAAAACACTATCATAGGGAATCAAATTGGTGACCTCTAATTTAATTTTGGGCGAACTTGCCACTACATTATTAACTTTTCTTTGTCATTAAAGGGGTTCAAAAAATATATATCTATAAAAATATAGAAAATATACCTTGTATATACGGTGTAATTTTTTACCGAGGGGATTCGGGTGAACCCCCTAGAACCCACGTGGGTCCGCCCTTGTATATATATATATATATATATACACCTCTCTCCTCTCTCCTCCATTTCCCAATCTCATATGTAGCTACGAATCGTAATTAAGCAAATTATAACTATTTTATCTCATTATATATTTAATCTTTGCCATTTTTGTTTGCTACACTCCTTAACAAGCCCAACAAAAGTATATATTATATTTAAGATGACTTGATAAAATTGAAAACAAATGGAAAAGAGAAATTAATAAATGAGATAAATTAAATCACATATATAAAAAGAACGTTTACATACCAAACCAATACAATTAGATTAATATGTGAAACCAAAGTACATAACATTCATAAATATTACAAGTCAACACTATAATCCTCAGCTCCACCTACATTCAAGATTCGAATTTGCAGGTGCCATAACCTAGAAAAAAAAACACACACAACGTCATTAGAAAGATCATATATACAACGGATAATTTTATTTTTGTATTTTACGAAAATTTAGACAATACATTATTGTAAAACCTTACTTGGATCGGAGGATGCGATTACACCAGTACCAGCAAAGTCACAGTTGAAGTTGTTGCGGCCTTCCCTTTGGAAGTACGAGTTCATGACGAAGGCCGCATGAGACCGAATAGTGTTGGGATTAAAGCACGAACCACCCACTTGAATTGGTGTGCAGTCAACTCCTTGACTGCACACATAGTTAATGTTGGATTGTAGTTGTGCATCAGTTGCCTCAACCTTTGGCATGCAGAATTTTTTGTTCTCTGCTGGTGTTTTTGGTTGCCCACCGGTTTTTGGTGGGGGTAATGAAGGTGTTGGGTGAGCCTGTAAGTATCAAAATTATAAAACTTGATGTTAGTTATGTAAATGATTAGAGATGACAAATAAATGAATTAAACTGCATTTGAATAAGTCAAATTGATTAATCGGTCATAAGTAGTGACGCACTCTAGTAAGAAAATAATATTTTTCAAAAAAAACTGTGTAAGTTCTTGAATCTCTTATAGCGAAAGTGAAAAATCTTTGTATAGCAAAGAGATCAATAGTAGCTTCAGTCGCGCATATAGAATGAAAAAAGCGTTCATCCTAGATTCTTTTTCTCAAGAAAAATGTCAATTAATTGATCCCTACAGTCATAGTCTCCACTTAAGTTACAAGTTGAAATTCCAATAATAATGAATATTTTTGTATGAATTTATGGCTTGATCACTAATCCTAACATAATTATCACCAAAAATTTACTTGAACTAAAATGAATCAAATAACGGATCATAACCAACCCATCGTATATTCTCTGTGCAACCTAGTGATTAAGGGAATTGCAAAAATTTCTAAGGTTGTGTGTTCAAGCCTTGCTGGCACCACAATCGTTAATACCTCTTCATGAAAATCCTAAATTCGTCACTTCCGAATACAACCTTCTATCTTCAAATTAGTGGGACCAGAAAGGAAAAAGCAATACATTAAAAAGAAGGGAGAATAAAGTAAAAAAAAAAAAACAAAGAAGACAAGATTCAAATTTAAAGATAGAAAAAGATGATGCTCATGAAATCTATTTCTTTTTCATTTTGTAAATACAACATCACATGTTTCATTAAGTAGCCGTTGGACATGTTAAACTTTTTTGGTTCACTGAAAAATGACAATTTTTTAATGCAAGAGAATACAATGAAGAAATTTTATTTTATTAATCTATTACGAAACATGTGGTGGCCACTAGAACAGGTGTCAACTTTTTCCTTTTCGACCACGCCACATGTATTAATTCGATTAATTATGATAATAATGATTTCGAGGTCCATTTTTTCTAAATGCGTGTACATCTACTAGTATGAGTTAATACTATAGTCAAATTAAAACACTTAAATTGAACCGATTAAGTACCAAACGCGTTTCACATAGATGGAGAATATAATCCCATCTATCTAGGTTCTAGAGTGGGAAAATGCAATACAACTAGCTGTACTCAACTGGGAAAAAAAGATTCTTCAAACCAAAAGACAAAAGGAAATTATTTACAAAAAGCTTGTTGTAATTATTATAGCAGTACGATTATAATCATAATAATTCCAATTAAGAAAAAGACTTAAATACCCCTCATAGCTTTTATCAAATTAACTACATCAATAAAGTTGATTTACTAAAATCATTAGTTATTGAGATAGTATTAATTATATTCTAACAAAACAAAATTAGTATTTCTTTGTCATCTTTACTTATCCAAGGTATAATTTTAAAACGTCCAATAATACTTGTTTATTCTATAAAACCAATAAATAGTTTAACATTTTGTGTCTATATATTTTAGACTTACTATTTTCAATGTTTAAATGAGCTATATTTAATAGGGATAAATTGAGAAATCCTGTGCTTAGACAACTATTGATGAATAGTACTTATACCCCAATGTATGTTTTAAGCAACTTTGTTAAATGCACTAAATATATTATTATTATTATTATTGTTTTTGTATATAAGTATTACTAGCAAAATTACTACTCATATACACAAAAATAATAGTATTAATTTTTCGAAATTACCTGTTTAGCTTTCAAAACTCCGACATCATAAACCGCAGTGAAATCGGGTCGGAACAACCCGAAGTTCCTCTCAGCGATCGACCCGGGTTTGGTATTCTCATTGAACAATGAAAAAATGTACGTCTCGATCTTCCTGTGCGGCATCAATGGCGTACCCATCCCGGAGTTATACTTCTTCATCAATCCACCATTATACGAAGCTGCATTTTCCACAGTACACTGCGGTTCATACGTTTCTCCTTGCGAAGGCCATCCTGTCTCCGCAGCAACAATCTCCACATCTGGGTATTTCAATCTCACCATCGACATATACACCGCATCCAACAACATATCGAATGAATTCATGTACCATTTCTTCGAAAATCGATCGTATACCCCTTTATTCTTTCTAAATAGAAGAAAATCCTCTTGCTTTTTGTTGTATCCGAAGTAGGGATAAGGGTTTACCATGAAAGGACCTTTTGTTTCACGAAGAAATTGTAGCATCGGAGCTAGAATACCCACATCCCAACCGGGTCGAAACCGGGCTGCGCTGGGTGGGTTCGAACGGAGAAGAATACCCAATGAATGAGCTGAAGAGACTTTTATACCCTTCAACCCAGATAAACCCAAAGCTTGGTAAAAAACTTTCATAGCTGGAACAAGCTTGTTCTGTACATCAGGTGTATCCCAATGAAGAACCTCATTACCCACTAGAACAACGTCGATCTTTGTCTGTGGGTAGTGAGGCTTGATATTTTGCTCGACGTATCGTCGAGCATAGGCGAGATCCAGAAGATTCGGGATCTCGCCATTTGGGACTGTGACCGTAAGTGAGATTCCCGTGTTTGCAAAAGCACGGAGGATGTCCGGGTTGATGTCGAAAATCTTTACACGGTCTATGACTGTTTTATCCTTGATGAACTGAGCTACTTGAGCTGGCGGAGGGAGGTTGTTTCCGAGAGTTCCATAATTAACACCTATAGAAGTTACATCACGAAGGAAAAGAGCAATGACAAAGATGAACAGGATAAAAGAAGTTTTGCTTGACATTTTGTTCATGGTTGATGTGAAAATGCTTGATGTGGAGATAGATGATTTATTTATATGAGAAGAATAGTAAAAGAAGTCCAATTTGAAATTTGGACTATTTTGACCAAAAGGAAAGAGAATGGAGATTTCTAGATTTTTTTGTGAGTATTTGATGCATATGTTAAAAGGGAGGAATATAATATAGTATAATATAAACGTGTCGTGGCAACAAAGGTTAAAAGGATACCATAATTATTACAAGACTATGTTGATTACGCGTATGTTGCGCAACATCATTGAAAATGAATATGTCCGAAATGTGACAATGGGCATTTTTAGGAGTGTGGTTGAATTTGGTAAAATAGATATTTTAAAAAAAATAATTCAGAATCTCTCGGGCAAAAGTTAGCTTAATTAATGACAGTTATCATGATTCAAATTAATTATCTATACTGTTTCATGCAAGAGTAATATAATAATATATTTGGTATAATTTCACAAGTGACATATAAAGAAGATAATGTATACGCAATTTTATTCCTATCTTGTGAAATAGAAATAAAAAAGGATCAAATATATTATGCATTATTGAAAATAATTTTAAATATACTCCTTTCGTTATACTCTAGATTTAAATATAGCTCGCTCATTATACTTTAATACGAAATGATATTGTTGCTTAATTTCGAGGTAATGCAAGTTTTAAATCTCCACATGCTATAAACATTAGTCTAGGTCTTTCAGACATTTGAAAAGAGAAAGGACAATCTCATACCCAAGTATAATGATCGTAACACCAGAGAGTTAATCGCACAAGGCAAACACAATGCGACGAATTCGACCCAGGAGAAGATCATCTTGCTTTTAGTGGCGAAGGGTTTCGAACTTCAGACCTCAAACATGAAAATCTCAAGCCCAAACAACTGGGCCAAAAGGGTAGGAGTATATTTAGAGAGGAGTATGTTTGAATTGAAAGTATAACGAATGGTATATTTAAATTATTTTCAATAGTACCAGAGATATTTAACCCTTTTCTGAAATAGATGTTAGATCTTCAACTCAAAACAATCTCATGCATTAATAATATAAAAACCAATTCTATTCAAGGTATACAAGTCAAAACCATCAAATATACAAAATGAATGTAGAGGCAGACTTTCTTTGTAGTATTAGGCTATTAGCTGGATGACAAGGGAGAGGATGATGTTAAATGAAAACCTGCATTCATTACAAGAGAATTTACCTATTTGAGATAGTAACTATCGAAAACAACCTCCCTACCCCACGAAGATAGAGGTAATGTCTACGTACACCTCACCCTCCCAACCATCGCCTGTGGGGACTATAATAGGTATGTTATTGTTGTTGAGACAATCATCAACAGTTAACGATGATTCTATGACCAGTTAGTCAAGTGATTGGTAGGTGCAAATCATATCATGACTGGGTAAACACAATATTTACTACAAGCAAATCGAGCCACACTGGAACGAACCAAGATAACAGGCACAACAAGAAGAAACTCTCATATACAACTACATAAACCTTGTTGAGAATAAGTCAAAGGAATTATCAAATGAAATAAAGGTAAACAAAGGGCAATAACAATTAGGAAACAAGAAGAAATTATTTATTAGAGAAGAGCTTATTGAAAGAAGATAGTCTGCCCATGCGTGCTACGATAAAATAAAGGTTCTCGTTTGAAAACTACACTGCATCAAACAAAGCCTCAATAACTAATCAATCACTAAAGCCCCCACGAGGATTGGGCGTTATACCAACTAATTGAGAATGTCACGTTTCAGGGAAACCAGTGCAACACGTTAAAATAAGGCGTGTAACGATCTGGGAAGAAGCCAACCACCTTCAAGAAAGTCATCACATTATCTTAAAGCTGAATGAGCGGTATCAGAATGACACAAACTACTATAAGTACAAATCATTTTTAAGAAATCAACGGAAAACGGGCATAAGCGAGTGAACAAAAGCTGCCATAGTGTTTCAAGCAAACTCTGGAAAGCAATATCAAATGTACAATAACAATGTATGTTATACATACAAAGTACCGACTGAATCAAATGGCAAGAGGCAATATCTAAAACTCAGTGGTCTAGCATGTAACTATCCTTCGTGAAACAACATTTTTAAGACAATAAAACCAGTCCAAGACACTAGCAGATCACCTCGACAAAAACAGCTGTCAGTTTCTTCCAAGGGGCAAAGATCTGCAAGAATAAGTCTCCTTGAAGTCGGACTTTCTTGATGAAGTGAAAATGGAGGCATAGACTTCCTTTGTAGCATGAGCTGGAGCTACATCAACAGCTTTAAACCTCTTCACTGACCCGTTACTCGCACTATTCTTCACATCCTTAACTTCAATCTTGCTGTTAATGCCAACTTTAGCATTCCCTTCCACTTTTCTCGCATCCTTGCCTACTAGCTTGTCCTCAATGCCATGTTTCATCCCACTCAAGCGTGGAGCCCCAATGACCTCTTCACCATTCATAGCTACATCCCCGTTCCTCCCCTTCTTCACCTTCTTACTATCCTTCAATTTCACCCTTTCTTCCTCCATTCTCTCCCTCAAAGCCGCAACCTCTTCTTCACTCCCGTTAATCACAATTTTGTCACTCTCCACAATCTCCTTGTGACAAACCAAACAAGCTGAGGATTTCACTTCCTTCAAAGATTTTGCACTCAAAACATGTCCACAACCCCTCAAAGCAAAGAACTTGTACTTCCCATTGAACTCCAACCCCGTTACCGGGCACTGAAACCCAGTCCCTTCACCATCACCAAGCCCTCTATCCTCTTTACCCGGAATCACTGACAGCTCAACTGGAATCATATCTTTCAATCCCTTTATATAACCAAACTGCTTAGGCACCCTTTTCTTCAATAAAGCCTCAACTAAAGCCTCCTTATTGAACAAATTCCCAAGTTTATCAATAACAACCGGATGCTTTAACGGCTCATTCGACAAAGCACAATTCAACCATCTAGACAACCTAATCTCATTTGGGTCAATTTTATCCGGTTTCTTAACAGCATACATCTTAAGATAACAGTCTCGCGACTCCGCTCCCGTGGCACCTCCATCACCACCACCACCACGAAGGCGAAAACGCAGTACCAAAGTGGAAAACGGGCTAATCCCAGAACCATATAATATAGTTGAATCCTTTATGGGTCGACCATCAAAAGTAAAATAGACAGAATCCTTAATTGCAGCTAATGATTTCTGGGTTTTATCAAAAAAACATGATTTGAGGTCTTGCAAAGTGAAATTAGGATTAGGGTTTTCGATATTTAGGACATGGGTGGGGATCTGAAGCTCTGGTGATTGTATGAAAACTGGGAAATTGCGGATTTGGGGTTCCATTATTAGGGTTTATGAATTAAAATTGAAGAGAATTTAAGAAAAATTACCTGAATTGAAGAGGAATCGAAGAGCACTGGTTCTCGAAAGGGGGAAAAAGATTGCAACTTTATCGTATTCTTGATGTTTAGACTTTTGTCTTCAATATTGTTTGACCCGTTTGGTTTTATAGTTGGGCCGACTCATTATAGGTTTCTAAGCCCATATCTAGAGGAGGTGCCATGGTCTTCTCTTTTTGAGTTCGATATACCGCTCTACATAAGTCAAATCGAATATGGAGAGAGAAAAGTGAGATTAGTATCCGATCTTTATCGTTAGATCACCAATTTGCATTTCCTAATGTTTCATATGATCCCTAATTTGTCGGTATCAATATTTTCGGCTGCTCAAGATGGTACAGGGTACAAAAGTCGTTATCGCTGAGACGTGGGGTGAAATTAACAATAGACTGGAAGTTTGGAGATAGACTAATAATCTAAAGGTTTCAAGTTAAGCATGAGTAAAATAGAGTACTTAGAGTGCAAGTTCGGTGATGAAACACGTAAAGCGGAGATGGAAGTATGGAGATGAATGCACAACTCATATCCAAGAGAGGTAATTTTAAGTACTTTGGGTCGATAATCCAAGAAAATTGGGAGATTGAAAATGATATTGCACGTTGTATTGAAGTAGAATTAGGGTAAGTTAAATTAAGGCTGCATTCAAGATACTTTGTGATAAAAATATATCATCAAGACTTAAAAGATAAATATATAGCTATACTCCGTTAAAATTTTCTATTCTATTATTATTATTATTAGATTAAAATAAATAAGATAATTGTTATATATAAATATCATGTTTGATTATTTTCTAAGTGAAAATGAAAACTTGAGTCGTAAGATAATAAAAAAGATAGTCTTTTACGGTTAAAACCTTCATAAAAACTACAAATGAAATAGTGTCTCTCAAGGAAATACTTTCTCTGTCCAACAATAGCCGTCCACTATAATATTTTGAGATGTCCAACAATACTTGTCCACTTTATGAAATCAATGGACAATTTTACACTTAGCTCCTAATTTATCCTTATAATTAATTTTAATCATTTCTCTATTACATTTTTCAAGACATTGCATTTATTATATTTAAAGGGTGATATAGTAAAATTAATCTTTTATTTATAATTTTTAAAAAGTGTGCAAAGTTAATAATAAACAATTGTTATTGAACAGGTGGAATAATAAAATTGTTATATATAATTTTCTATCTTTTTGCTACAATTAAGTAATAAAATTACCAACAAGATAATTTATAGCTAAAAGACAACTAATTTGGGAATTTTTTTTGGTTTATATAGCGAAGGTAGGAAGTTGTGCATTTAAAGAAGATATTAAAGAGTGGATGAGAAGAGATTCAACTGTAGTTGGCTGATGTACTTATTTAATACTTTCTCCGTTTATCTTCACTTATTATATTTGAATTTGACACATCCAACTAGAAAACGATGATTTAAAAAATTAAGTAATTAATGTTAAGAGTAAAATATGAGAAAAATAATTATTTTATTTTGATATGTTAAAAATGACAAGTTATACATATATATATATACACACTTATACATTAGTTATATACACCATATATAAACATAATTATATATTATTTATATTATATCGACATTACATATACCCTATACGGTCAATAATTTTTTGTTGAAAACTTTTTCTCTTGTATGTATAGTTACGTAAAAGGTCCATTAAAAAGTTTCAAACAAATTACTTTAATATTGTGTATATGACGAGACTCGTGACAAAGTTAATATAACGCTGAAAGTTTGGAGATAGACTCTTGAGTTTAAGGGATTCAAATTAAGTAGGGCCAAGATAAGATACTTGGATGGCAAGTTCATCGATGCATTACATGATTCTAATGTGGAAGTGAGACTTGATACATATGTCATCCAAAAGAGAGACAATTTTAAGTAGCTTAGGTCTATTGTTCAAGCCTCCAAGGTAGTGGGGAGATTGACGGTGATATCACACATCGTATTGATATAGGGTGGATGAAATGAAGGCTCACATATGGAGGCTTGTGTGATAAAAAGGTTCTATCAAAATGTAAAGACAAGTTCTACATAGTGGTGAGTAGATCAACTATGTATGTGGTAAAGTGTTGATCAATCAAGAACTCTCACGTTCATAAGGTGAAAGTTGCAAAAATAATGGTGTTGAGATTGATTTGTATGCTTACTATGAGAAATAAAATTAAAAATGAAGACATTTGGGTTAGGTGGATATAGTCTAAATGGAGGGCAAGATGCAAAAAAAAATAAGACAATGATAGTTTAGACAAGTAAAATGAGAATGTACAAATGTCAAAGTGCAAAGGTATGAGAGGTTGACTATGGATGGTTTCAGAAAAAATAGAGGCAGATCAAAAAAGTATTGGGGAGGTGATTAGACAGAATATGGACATCTTTAACTTATCAGTACATGATTTTAGATAGGAGGCTATGGAGGACACAATTAGGGTAGAAGTCTAGTAAGTTGGAGTGTTGTCTCACTTGTGTGATTTCTTTTTCTAAAGTGCTTTATTAGTTTTTCTTGAGCACATGTTCTGGCGGAAATAATCTTTCTACCTCCCAAGGTAAAAAAAAAGGTTGCATACGCTCTGTCTTAACTAGATTCCACTTGTAGGATTATATTAGGTATGTCATTGTATTATGTACATGACAACAAATAATATTTTCTATTTTTTTTCTTTATTTGCTGGTTTATGGTTTCTCGACCTCAGCTTATTTGGATTTTCGAAGACTTAATATTGTTATTGTCGGTTTATCGGTTCTCAACTCCAATTTGCTCGAAATAACGCCTAGTTAATGATTGTTATTGTCGGGTGTGAGTTTGAAAATAAGTCTCTTATTATTTTCTGCCTAATATAACATTTGAATTAAAGTTAAATTGAACAATATAATGTATACAACAACAAATAACTTTTTTTCTGTAGTTGTTGGAAATTCTCAAACTCAATTTATTTGTAAGAACGAATAATTATTGTCGGTTTATGAGTTCTCTACCTCAATTTGTTTGGAATTACTCCTAGTTAATGATTGTTATTGTCGGTTGTGAGTTTGAAAATAAGTCTCTAATAGTTTTCTGCCTAATATAACATTTCGATTAAAGTTCTGGATGGTATGGTGTATACACAATAAATAACTTTTTTTCTGTGTTTGTCGGTAATTCTCAAACTCAATTTATATGTAATTACAATCATTTATTGCTGATTTATGATTTTTTTATCTCAATTTTTTATTTGAAAAAACAACCAGATAATGTTGTTATCGTCGGTTGTAAGTTTAGAAATATGTCTCTCGATTATTTCTGTCTAATATAATGTTTGAATTTTAAGCCTTTGGATGCACTCAAATCTTTTAATAAGAGTGTTCAATAAATTTTATATTTTGGTGTTTATCATGATCTTTGGTATAAAATTGAAAATCTTAATAATTTTCATGAATTACAATTAGTCAATTCTTTTAACTAAATATTTTAGATTGAGCCATAATAATAGAGTCCCTTATAAAGCAAACAAGAAAACTTTCTTTTTGAGCATAAGAACAAGAGTCTCAATTTCAGTTACAAAATAGTAAACAAACAAACAAAAATTACATTAATTTCACAAAAGAAAGAAAATAAGGTCTCGTCAACACGTTTTTAAAACATGTCAATCTCATTATTTTATTGATTGACAAATGTAATTGCATGCTTAACCATTTCTTTGTGCTTTTTGGTCAAATCAACCTCTTGGAGAAAATTTGTATTTGATGTAAAATAAGTTGAAGGACTTCCTTATTCTAAGATTGTCACTAAATGAATCTGTTAACTAATGCCGCTAGAGAGGTTGAGGTGAGTATCGTTGCATTATCTTAGACAACTTCTTTTGCTTTTTCTGACTCAATTATCTATCGTGTTTTTCTTTTATTCTCATTTTTTTTATAAAAAAAAAAAAAGAAAAAGAAGAATTTTTTACTATTTTATCTTTCATTTACTCTATTGAGATGTTTATAGTCTTCCAAAACAGTCATCAATCAGAGTAAAATGAAAGAAAATATTAATATTGTCTTAAATTTTTAAGACAACAACTTATTTGAGACAATTACTTTTATAAAACACAAAAATAGTTTGAGACAAATGGAGTACTTCCTTGTTCTTCTTTATTTGTTTAATTTGCATTTTGCACTCGTTTGAAAAAATCGTTAATCAAGTATATATTTTGAGAAAATTAAATTTAACTACTAACATTCTAATTAGTTTGTGAATAAATAATTAAATTATTAATGATAAGTATAAAATTAAAAAGAAAAATAATTAATTGTCTCATAAATGAGGATTATATATAGTTAATTAGTAATCATTTTTCTCTATTTCAACTAGTTAATCTATTTCTCCCTTCACAATTATCGATCTACACCTCTTTCCTTTTTTTTTTTTTTTTTTTTTTTTAAATTTCAACAATTCATTTTCTCCCTTTATAATCATCCGTCTACACTTTTTTCCTTTGTTTTCTTCAATGCAAGTAAGTTTATCACTTCTCTCTCGTTTTCTCTCATTAATTTATCGGTTAGTTTTTTACATTAAAAATAATGGATCAAAGATCGTCACATTAGTAGATAGATCACTCTTTGCTTGAAAATCATAAGGTGCATATAGTTTAAATACTAGTCATAAGGTCAAGCGCTATCAATTAATTGAACAACCCTCACATGAAAAATTATAAGGTGTTTATAGGTCAAATAAAGTCATTAAGATCTAGAGTAATTAATTAGTTTTTTATTGCAACTATTTAATACATTTTTTCCTTTATAATTATCAGTCTACACTCTACGCCTCTTTTCTTTATTTTCTATTCTTTATTTCAACGATGTAATCCTTTTCTCCCTTCACAATTATCTGTCTACATAGTTTTTCTTTATTTTCTTCAAAGCAAGTAAGTTCACCACTTCTTTTTTTTTTATCTCTCTTCAATTTCTCTGTTAGTTTGTCACATTAAAAATAATGGTAGAGTTACATAGATTTAAAAGAGATCAATCAATTTAAGATTGATTGGTCAGATAAATATTCTTTACCTGAAAATTATAGAGTGCATATAGATCAAAAATTGTCACTAGGTTTAATACTAATGAATCAATCACTCTTTGCTTGAAAATCATAAGGTGAATAGATATAGTTTAAATATTATTTCTAATCTCAAGAGTGATCAATTAGTTAACAACCCTTACCTGAAGATCATAGTGTATTTATAGATCAAATACGGTCATAAACACTAAAGTGGATTATATAGAATTAATTAGTAATCATTTTACTTTATTTCAACTATTTAATCATTTTCTTCCTTCACAATTATCCGTCTACAATTTTTTTTGAGGATCCGACAACTTATGCAAGAACTTTCCAACAGATCGATTGTTGCTTCCACAACTAAAAAGGCTTTATTGAAAACTTTAAAAGAGTGGGAGAAAGACTCTTTCCTTTGTCTTCTTCAATGCAAGTAAGTTGATCACTTTTTCCTTTTTTGCTCTCTTCAATTTCTCTGTTAGTTTGTCACATTAAAAATAATGGATCAAAGATCGTCACTAGGTTCAATATTAATCAATCCATCACTCTTTGCTTAAAAATCATAAGGTGCATACAATTTAAATGTTATTCCAGTCTCAAGAGTGATCAATTAGTTGAACAATACTCACTTGAAAATCATGAGGTGTTTATAGGACAAATACAATCATTCTGATCTAGAATGATTAATTAGTTCTTTATTGCAACTATTTAATTCTTTTCTCCCTTCACAATTATCAGTCTATACTATACACATCTTTCCTTTATTTTCTTTTCTTTATTGCAACTATGTAATCCTTTTTTCTCTTCACAATTATCAATCTACACATCTTGCCTTTATTATCTTCAATGCAAGTAAGTTGGTCACTTCTCTCTTTTACTCTCTCTTCAATTTATGTGTTAGTTTGTCACATTAAAAATAATGACAGAGTCACATAGATTCAAAAGAGATCAATCAATTTAAGGATGACTGGTCAGTTAAATATTCATTACCTGAAAATTATAGAGTGCATATAGATCAATGATTGTCACCAGGTTCAATATTAATCGGTCACTCTTTGCTTGAAAATTATAAGGGGCATATATATAGCTTAAATACTATTTCTAATTTCAAGAGTGATCAATTAGTTAACAATCCCCACACGAAAATCATAGGGTGTTTATAGATCGAATAGAGTCATAAACACCAGATCTATAAACACCACTGTGGATTATATATAATTAATTAGCAATCTTTTTTCTTTATTTCAACTATTTAATCATTTTGTTCGTTCACAATTTTCGGTCTATACCTCTTTCCTTTATTTTTTTTATTTCAACTATTTAATTATTTTCTCCCTTCACAATTATTCGTCTACATCTCTTTCCTTTGTTTTCTTCAATGCAAGTAAGTTGATCACTTCTCTATCTTTCTATCTCTTCAATTTCTATGTTAGTTTGTCACATTAAAAATAGTGGATCAAAGATCGTCACTAGGTTCAATATTAATTGATCCATCATTCTTTGCTTGAAAATCATAAGGTGCATATAGTTTAAATACTATTCCTAGGCTCAAGAGTGATTAATTAATTGAACAACTCTCACCTAAAAATCATAAGGTGTTTATAGGTCAAATACAACCATTCAGATCTAGAATGGTTAATAGTTCTTTATTGCAACTATTATCAGTCTACACTCTACACTTCTTTCCTTTATTGCAACTATGTAATCCTTTTCTCCTTCACTATTATTAGTCTGCACCTCTTTTGTTCTATTTTCTTCAATGTAAGTAAGTTGGTCACTTCTCTCTTTTGCTCTCGCTTCAAGTTTTCTCTGTTAGTTTGTCACATTAAAAATAATGACAGAGTCAAATAAATTCAAGAGAGATCAATCAATTTAAAATTGATTGGTAAGTTAAATATTCTTTACCTGAAAATTATAGAGTGCATATAGATCAAAAATTGTCACTAGGTTCAATTCTAATCGATCGATCACTCTTTGCTTGAAAATCATAATGTGCATATATATAGTTTAAATACTATTAATTTCTAGTCTCAAAAGTGATCAATTAACAACCATCACTTGAAAATCATAAGTTGTTTATACATAAGATACGGCCATAAACACCGATGTGAATGATATATAATGAATTTGTAATCCTTTTTCTTTATTTCAACTATTTAATTCTTTTCTCTCTTCATAATTATCAGTCTACACCTTTTTTTTCTTATTTTTTAAGTATTTAATCATTTCTCCCTTTACAATTATCCGTCTACGCCTCTTTCTTTTATTTTCTTCAATGCAAGTAAGTTGGTCGTTTCTCTCTCTTTCTCTCTCTTCAATTTCTCTGTTAGTTTGTCACATTAAAATTAATGAATCAAAGATCGTCACTAGATTCAAGTTTAATCGATTGATCACTCTTTACTTGATAATCATAGCATATAGTTTAAAGATTATTCATAGGCTCAAAAGTGATCAATTAATTGAACAAATCTCACCCTAAAATCACAAGGTGTTTATAGGTCAAATACAATCATTCAAATCTATAGTGATCAATTAGTTCTTTATTGCAATTATTTAATCCTTTTCTCCCTTCACAAATATTAGTCTACACTCTACACATATTTCCTTCATTTATTTTTCTTTATCTCAACTATTTAATCTTTTTCTACCTTCACAATTATCAGTCTACACATCTTTCCTTTATTTTTTCTAATTTTTTATTTCAACTATTTAATCATTTTTTCCTTCACAATTATCCGTCTACAACTCTTTCCTTTGCTTTCTTCAATGCAAGTAAGTTACTCATTTCTCTCTTTAATTTCTCTATTAGTTTGTCACATTAAAAATAATGGATCAAAGATCGTTGTTAAGTTCAAGATTAATCGAACGATGACTCGTATCTTAAAAATCATAAGGTGAATATAATTTAAATACTACTTTAGGGTTCAAGAGCGATCAATTAATTGAACAATCCTTACCTGAAAATCATATGGTGTTTATAGGTCAAATACATTTATTCAGATCTAGAGTGATTAATTAGTTTTTTTTTTTTTTGCAATTATTTAATCATTTTCTCCCTTCACAATTATCAATCTACACTCGACATGCCTTTCCTTTCTTTTCTTTTCTTTATTTCAACTATGTAATCATTTTCTCCCTTCACAATTATCAGTCTACACCTCTTTCCTTTATTTTTTTATTGTAAATAAGTTGGTCAGTTCTCGCTTTTTTCCGCTCTTCAATTTCTATTTAAGTTTGTCATATAAAAAATAATGATAGAGTAACATACATTCAAGAGAGATCAATTAATTTAAGATTGATTGGTCAGTTAAGTAGTCTTTACTTGAAAATTATAGAGTGCATATAATTCAAAGATTTTCACTAGGTTCAAGACTAATCAATCTATCACTCTTTGCTTGAAAATCATAAGGTGCATATATACTCTCACCTAAAAATCATAGGGTTTATATAGATCAAATACAATCATAAACACTGATGTGAATTATATATAATTAATTATTAATTCTTTTTCTTCAACTATTTAATCATTTTCTCCCTTCACATTTATTAGTCTACACCTCTATTCTTTACTTTTTTTTAATTTCAATTGTTTAATCATTTTCACCCTTCATAATTATCAATCTACACCTCTTTCCTTTATTTTCTTCAATACAAGTAAGTCGATCACTTCTCTCTCTTCAATTTCTTTGTTAGTTTGTCACATTAAAAATAATAAATAAAATATTGTCATTAGGTTCGATCGATTATTCTTTGCTTGAAAATCATAAGGTGCATATCATTTAAATACTGCTCATAGGCTCAAGAGTGATCAAGTAATTGAACAACCCTCACCTGAAAATAATAGGGTGCTTATAGGTAGTCATTTTGATCTAAATTGATTAATTAATTGAATATCCTTTGCCAAAAAATTATAGTGTGTTTATAGGTCAAATAGTGCAAGTAATTCAAAGCAAATCAATCAATTGGACATCTTTTGCATGAATATCATTAGGTATATAAAGATTGTTGTTGAGCTAAAAGTCGATCAGTAAAACACCCTTCGCTAGAAAACATAAGAAATGCATGTATAAGTCAAATATTATTTTTTGTACATATATATGATGTGTTTTATATCCTAGTCGGGTATTTATAACAAGAAATAATATATATGTCTCCCTTTTATTTTAGGTTGATCAATCAACTCAATTGACTCCTACAAATTTTCTATTTGTGAAATAGTCAAAAAGCCAAGCCTATAAGTGCAAAACACAAGTAGTATCCAGGACAGAAAAGTAATGGAGGAAGGGCCTGAAACACCAATTAGTAAAAATGTAAGCTTCATTAGTACAAATGAAGCTATAGCATCATTAGCAGAGAGTCCAGCTTTGCAACGCGACCTTGAACTTTTAAGATCTGCCAGAAATCAAGGTCATCTATTGTATTTTTTTATATAGATAAATCTCACTTTACCCCCTTAGTATCTTAAGTTCGAAAAATAACACTCTCATTATATGTTGAATTGGATAATAAATTCATCTTAATTAATTATAAATTAATGACTAAAAATAAATTAAAAATATTAAAAACAACCCTCATAAGTATAAAATGTGATATATATTTCAGTAGTTTAAAATTTTAAGTAATGGTATTTTATAATTTAAAATAAAAACATCTTTCTTTTTCCTCTTTATTTTTGGTTTTAAAATCTGGCCATTATACTTCATGGTATACATTCTTCCTAGAGTTCAAATTCAAAAATGTCTTGATATATTTCATTATTTTTATTCTTTTTAGGCAAGAATTCAATTTATTTTTAGTCATTGATTCTTATTGTCTCATTCAAAATGGAAAGGAAATATTGTTTCTCAAATCCAAATATTGAGGGGGTAAAGTGAGTTTTATTAACTCTTTCGTATATACACACTGGGGAGGTGTGTATATAAGTTATTTAAAGGGGAGGTGTGTATATAAGTTTTTTGGTATATAAGTTATAATTATAGATTATAAAAAAAAAATTATTTATAAATTTTAATATAATCAAATTCATTGTTAACTCTAGTTTTTTTGGTAAGAACATACCTTTTAGCGGCGATTAAAGTTGCCACTAATAAAATCTTTTAGTAGCGACTTATAGACGTTTTAGCGGCGATAATTATTTTCACTAATGTCAGTTTTTAGTGGCAACAAATATGCTTTTAGCGGCGATTAAAGTTGCCACTAATACATACTTTTAGCGGCGATTCAAGTTGCCACTAATAATACGTTTAGCGGCGATAACTGTTGTCACTAATACTGTTTTAGTGGCAATAAATATACCTTTTACCGGCGATAATTGTTGCCACTATGCTAGTTTTTAGTGGCAAGAAAAAATACCTTTTAGCGGCGATAATTGTTGTCACTAAAGCTAATTTTTAGTGGCAAGAAATATCCCTTTTAGCGGCATTTAGTTGCTACTAATACATACTTTTAGTGGCGACTAGTATAATGTTTTAGCGGCAGAAATAGTTGTCACTAATGCTTATTTAGTGTCAAAAAATATATCCATTAGCGGCGATCAGTGTTGCCACTAATACAACCTTTAGTGACGACTTATATATGATTTAGCGGCGATAATTGTTGTCACTAATGCTAGTTATTAGTGGCAAGATATATACCTTTTGGCAATTAATGTTGCCACTAATACAAACTTTAGTGGCGACTTGTATATGTTTTAGCGGCGATAATAGTTGTCCCTAATGCTTTTTTTAGTGTCAAGAAATATATCTTTTAGCAGCGATTAATGTTGCCACTAATACAAACTTTTAGTGGCGACTTATATATGTTTTGTTGTCAGTAATGCTAGTTTTTAAAGGCAAAAACGAGTTTGATTTTTTAACTATAAAATTTGACTATCACTGATTTTTACCTTTTCAATTGTGAATTCTAAGAGTATCAAACTATTTAAAAAAGTATGAATGCTACAAACATTGATTTCAAACCTAGTTATGAACTAAAGTAAGATTTCCATATGCAAAGAGATTCAACAATTTATATATAATATATACACAATTTGAACCAAGTCTTTTTATTAAGAGAATCCAATTGGACCTCATTTCGATTATATAGCTCCACCTCATAATGTGACTATATGCATTCATCTGAATGCAATTATCTTGACTCATACCTTACATATATATGTCAAAAGTTCACCAAGATCCTCTTTAGATGGGTTTATAACTTATTATTTAGTAAAAGTTACATTAGTATTAAGAGTTAATTACATTATAGTTCTATTTTTATTAAAAATTATAAAACCTCTTAAATTTATAAGATCTCAGATACATCAGGAAACTTGCAGATACATAGCTCACGGATTTCGAATGATACATTATTTAATAGGAGGGATGTATCCGAGAAAGGAGAGACGTATCCGAGAGGGGATAAGAATGTATCTGAAGGGGATAGAGATGTATACGAGAGAGGATAATAATGTATACAAGAGGAGATTTTTGTAATTTCTTTTAAATGATAAGAATTTTAGAAATTATGATAAAATAAGATATGCATTTATGTAATTTTTCCGGTAATTATAATTTATATGTCATAAGTTAAGAATTCTAACTATGATATTTGACTTATTTTTATTATTTTAATAAAAAAAAATATGTACTTAAAGATACTTGTTTTTTACCTAAACACTCTAAGAATATTTAAAGCTATTTTGGCTTTAAAACATATGGAATAAACCAATCCAAACAAGCACTAAATAAGTAGAATTTGAATCAAGTAAGCCACATAATTTGTGGGAAAAAATTCAAATTTGAATCTATATTATTTAAAGGATAAATTCCATACATAATCACATCATTATAAATTGAACTTTTACTTATTAGATTTTATTTTTCAAAAAAGAGTAAATAAGAGTTAAAATCATAAAGTTAAGTATTTTCGTCTCTGTGACTTTTTAGTTAATATACTCAAAGTGTAGTGATTTTTTAAATTAATAATAGATAGTTAAGTGATTTTTTTGTAACTATATCTGAAATTCACTCAATATTTAAATCTTTGATTGTTGAATCTTGTAGCTGCACGAAAAAGAAAGACTATGGAAGAAGGCAAATCAAAAGTCGTTGCTCCAAAAGGCATGGGGATCAAGAATAAAGGAGCAAATTTGATCTTCATTTTTTGAGGAAACTTGCATTTAATGTGAAGTAAAGATCTTTTACTTAAATTGTTATTTTTCTTTACTTTTTGTCACATTTTATTTTTAATATGTTAAATCATGACAAATTTTTTATCTCATTTATTATGGTGCATCTAACCACCCTATATTACAACAATCAATCTCTCTTTATGGGAGTTGACTGAATTAGTGACATGTAATTAATTAGTAATTAATCATTTTCTTCATTTTTACTATTTAATCTCTTTCTTCCCTTCACAATTTATCAATTTGCTGCTCTTTCTTTTCTTTTCTTCAATGGAGGTTAGTTGATTGCTTCGTTCTCTCTTCAATTTCTTTGTTAATTTGATACACTAAAAATACTGATTGAGTCACATAAACACAAAGTAATCAATCAATTTATGATCAATTAATCAGTTTAGCATTTTTTGCCTGAAACCATAGAATACATATAGGTCAAAGATCGTCACTAAGCTCGAGATTGAACGATCAATTTTTTTTGCTTTAAAACCACACAGTGCATATAGGTCAAAAACCGTTGTTAAACTCAACACTTATCGATCGAGTACTCTTTACTTTTAGTCATAGGATATGTATATAATTTAAATACCGTTTCTAGGCTCAAGTGTGACCTATTAATTGAACAATCTTTGCCTGAAAATTATAGAATGTATATAGATCAAAGATCAGTTCAATATCATCACCGAAAAATCATAAGGCATTTATGGGTCAAATATTGTCTCTAGCTTAGAATCGATTGATCAATTGAACATACCTCAATTAGATAAACATTTCACCCTAAAAAATCACGGATAGATGTATATATATTTAAAAAATCCATATATATACTAGTCTGTATATATAGCAAGTAAAAGGATATTTTTCTCTCTCTTTTATATAGGTTGATCAATCAACTCGAATGGCTTCTACCAAGCCCGCATTAGCAAATTCATCAAAGAAGCCAAGACTACAAGTGCAAAACACTAGTAGTATCAAGGACAAAAAGGTAATGGAGGAAGGGGAGCTGGCAGAAGTATCAATTAGTAGAACTGTAAGCCTCATGAGCATAAATGAAGCTATAACATCAGCAGCAAAAAATCCAGCTTTGCAACGTGCCCTTGCAATTATAAGATTTGGCACAACTCAAAGGTCATCTATTACTCCTTTCTTTTCTTTCCTTTTTTTTTTTAAAAAAAATTAAATTGTATGATAATGTTGAAGATTAGGAGCATATGTAGTTAAAGATGTATGTAAATTCACCTGAACACAATAATCTTGACTCATACCTTATATATGTTGTGTTAGAAATCCACTAATAAATAAGTATAGTTTGAATCAAGTAAATTAAATAGGTCGTGAGAAAATTTTGAATCTATAATATTTAAATTCTAAATCTGTCACCTACATATGATTTGTTCAATCTTCTTGCAGCACAAAAAAGAAAGACCATGAAAAAAGACAAATCAAAAGTCATTGCTAAGAAAAACATGAAGATCAAGAATAAAGGAGCAACAAGTAGCAAAGAGATTTTGACCACAATTCCAGAAGATGATGTGATCATACCACCAATCAAACCCCTTGAAATTTAGTATCTTCCATTTCAATTGTTTAGAAGGTGAAATGCATCTTAATCTTAATTATAACTATCTTGGTACTTAATTTGAGTCTATTAAACAAAAAATTCAGAAATGACTAATGTTAAGGATTTTTAGAAATCTATAGCTATAGTTTGTGTATTTACCATTTATAGCATGAGGAAAGAGGCTAGCAAGATTGGGAGAGAGGGAGGAGAGATGCTAGATACAAATTATAATCGATGAATTTAAGTTGTATCAACGAATACAAAATGATATATGAATGTTGATATAATTGTATTAGATACATACATGTTGTATCACTTGTATTCATTCACGATATAGAAATACAGATTGATATAAGTTGTATTCGACACATACATGCTAATACAGTTATATCAGTTGTATTCATTTGCTATACAAAAATATAGGTTGTATTCGATACATACAAAGTTACAAACTGATACAAGTCGTACAAGATGATACAAGTTGATACAATTTTATCACTAGTATGCATTTGCTCTTGTATCGCTTTTCATTTGCGATACAAAAATAAAGAAATATAGACTGATAGGTACATGTTGATCCAAAATAGTGCGTTGAAACAACCATTAGAGAGTTACAATTGATACCAGTATTTTCTTCTCTTTTTTTCTATGTATTCATTCCCTCTATTTGGTATAATAGAGTTGAATAAATAATATGTCTCTACTATGTGGAGTATCATTAGTGAAATATATTATACAAAGAGAGACGAGCAAGAGAGGAAGCGAGAGTGAAGTACAACAAGAGAGGGAGAGAAGGAGCAAGTAGGCGTGCAGAATTGGAAGAGAGAAGAGAGGCAAGAAAAAGTGAAATATATAGAATGTAACTTATTAAAGTATAACCATGATTATTGAAGGTGTTGTCTTTGGTACTACTATTATTTTATACGATCTAAAACTTTCAAAACGTTGGCGTGATTCAATTTGAACAACGGATCCTGACGTGATACATCCTCGTAATGAAAATAGAGTGGAAACATGAGTTGATCCATAATGGATAATAGATTGAAGTTCTCTTGAAGAAGACCGCCAACTCCTATTCTGAAGGTACAAAGCGCCTGGTCCTCTTCTCGTGTCGAAGTGTAGTGTGGTGAGGTTTTGCCTCACACAAAGAGTGGGAAATTTTTGGGAAAGACACTTAGGATTTCTCTGGAAATATCAGAGTACATGATTTTTATACCAAGTAAAATTTCGTTGAGTTTGACACGAGTTTTGAGTTTTGGAAGCTTAATGCTTGAAAGAGTTGACTTCGATCAACATTCAGAGATTTTGACGTTGGATCAAAATTCCATCAATTCCATCAGCTCTAAAAGAGTCTTTTTTGTCTAGCGTGATGATTAGTTCAAGTTTTCGGGCTTCCGTTTAGAGTCGGTGTGATTAGGCATTTTAGCCTTTGAGTTTAGTCAAAAATTTGACTTGGGTCAACTTTCTTGGTAAACATGCTCAAATCAAATTTTGTCAATGCGACTAGCTTCGAAATGTCGATTTTAGTCTAGAACAACCTTTGGTTTGATTCCTAAAGGTGTCGAGGGTGAGTTTTTCGCTTCTTGGCATTTTGTTGTGTTTTTTTTGGTTAAAAGTTACTGTGGTCGACATTTTGACGAAACAACCTCGAATGAATGTTTCGTCGATTCCGTTGAGTCCAGAATGTCATTTCCAAGTCATTCCCGACGGATTCGCAAAAGGTTGAAAACGACTCAAAGTCAAAAAAGTCTTATTCTGATATTAGGAGGGGAAACTAAAATTTGATGTTGATGATTGAGTCTGCTTTAAAATCATGTTAAGATTTACCAATCAATAATCACATCACTAATGATGATTAGTTGATTACCCAACATACAGAATCCAGAGAGCCATTCTAGGAAATTGTCTTAAAATATCCTTGCCATATTCATAGTAATAATAATTGATTTACATTTTAGACTTTGAAAATTTAATGCTATGAATAAAATTTGTTATCCGAGACACTTAACTAGAGGTCTGAAGTTCGAACCTTGAGAATGAAGTCTTTGGTAGAGAACGTTAAAACACTAGCCATGATGGGCTTTCTACAATGTGAATCTAGATTAGTAGTGTTTGTGAGTATCCGAACCGGATGATTGAAAAAATAAAATAAGGTGCACCCTATAAGTTTTTTCCAAAGCAATCCCTCCCTCTCCAACAATATACTTCTACAAGAAAGAAAAGTGTCACAGAGAAATATATTTCTTATCTCATCTACAACTGGTAAATCATAAGAAACATTTTTAGCATTCTACAAGATCAATATACATGCAAGTCCAAGCATTGCAGGAATCTCAGGGACATGCCAATATCATGTCCCAAGTTATTGCTATTGTGGGATAAATTTCTATGACCGCTGAGCAGGAAATAAATGTGGGCAGGAGGGGAGTAAAAGTTGGACTTTACAAGTTAAAAATTGCGGGATCAATGTGTGAAAGAATAAGGGTTCCTACACTACGTGATTGTGGTGAAGTGGAACTCGGCCTATTGCTAAAGGATAAAATTCCTAGCCATGAATATTGCATTGTTGCATAAAAGGATGTTCATACCTAACGTGTTTCTTCCAGTAGGGCTTTAACTTCTGGAGTCCAATCTCTAACCATGGTTTCAAAACTCCGTCATAATGAATCACAGCTGCTTGCTCGATTTCATTCAGTTTGACACCAGAGTCGTACCCCAACCCCAAGACATGCCATCTCCGATCTATAGCACGTGTATGTTTGTAAAAGGTCATCCAACCAATGGGCAAAGTACCAGCTTTCATTAATGGTCTATTACTTCCCTGCATAATGCATGGACTAAAAATGAGGCTGTGACGAATAGAAGGAGAACAATGTTTAATAAAACAGCTATAAATCAAAACTATGTATATACATTATTATAGAGAAGCTAAAAATATGATTAATCGCTGGTCAATTCCATAGGTAATTAACAAACAACAGGATATAGATGCATACCAGCTCCAAGTAATTGTGATAGAGCCCAGTCAAGTTTCGTTTCCTCCACTCCTGCAGATCAAACAAATTCATCCCAAATGCCCATGTGCATGATTTCACGTCAAATTTTGTTGCCACCATGGGGTCAGTGAAATTGATGAGCATATCCATTCGCCGGAATGACGGCTCACCTTCAAGACAAGTCTCCACCGCACCATTCACTTTACCCTTCATGTTGATGTGCCAAAGTCCGCTTAGATCCCTTTTCACAACCACGTCATGATCAAGGAGCACTATCTTGTTGAGAGAAGGAAAAATATTAGGCAGGTAGAAGCGCAGGTGATTCAGTGGAGAAGTGTATCTTGGATCAAGAGACTCTTGCTTCTGCAGAGTATCCTTGTTTGGTGACCAATCAAACATGTCTATGCTCTGGATCTGAATTGTTGCTTTGCCAGGAGGATTTGACAAGAACCACATTGTCATTGCTGGTAGGTTAAGAGAATCCGTCACTATATGAAACACAATCTTCTCTGGAGCCTGCCAAATACATAAACACTTGCATAAATTTGTTCATAACCATCATTATTTAATTTATGTCTTCAAAATATATAGAAATTGTTTCCGTATTCCCTTTTTTCAAATGCTTTGCTCGAGCCAGGGATCTGTCGGAAAGCGATTTTCTATCTCTATGAGGTAGGGGTAAAGTTTGCATACAACTCTACCCTCCCAAGACCCCACCGTATGGGATCACACTCGGAATGTTGTTGTTGTTGTTGTAAAATCTATAGTAGTCAATAGTATATATTTGTGCATAACCATGATTATTTAATTTGTCTTCAAAATATATATAGTGATCAATAGTTACTCCTTGCAGCTACTGTTATAAAATCATAAGAGTTTAGCCCTTCCATACATGACAGTTGCATGATAAGTTACAAATGATAATGTACTGCAATCATAGTTCTTCTTGGAATTCTATTTGCAGAAGTGAGGACACCAACAAATAATAGCATATGTGTTCTCATAAGTCGATAGTGGACTTATATGCACAATTGGAATTACTCTGTTCCGCACTGAAGCCAAAGCTGCTTACAGGTAAGCATCAGTTAACATAGATACTAAATGAAAATTTTCCTCTAAAGGCCATGTGCAAAATGACATATACTCCAAATACCTATGTTCTGTTCTTAATCATCTTAAGATCACAGCAGATTAAGTAACGATGAGAAAAGAACATAAAAGGAAAAAACAGAACGTGAATAAAAAATATACTCCCTTCTGTTCATTTTCTTAAAATGGTATGACTGGCTCGGAGATCAAGAAAATAAAGAGATTTTTGAATCTTGTGGTCTTAAACTAAAGATGTGGTCTTAAATTAAAGATGTGCATAATGCACCATAAATGTCTTTTGAATCTTGTGATCATGTGAGACATTGGAACTAAAGAGGAGAACAAAATATAAAAATTTGCTTTCTTTTTAAAATAGACTAAAAAGGAAAGTAATACATAAATTGAAAGAGAGGAAGTACTAAGAAATTGAAAAAAAGAAGAATAAAAGCCAAGAATAAGAAAATTAAGGAGATGCTCACCCTAGCAGTTGATACAGTTGAGTTGACAACTGCAGAACATGCCAAAACATTGTCAGAGAAAACAGCAAAGTGGTGGAGATCTGGATTCTGAAATTTATGTTGGTTAGGTAGTATCTGCTCCTCAGATTGTAGGGCAAAGTATTCAGTGGTTAACCGCATGGAGAGGCAATGAAGGCCTTTCGGAGTAGTTCTTCCAGCAAGATTTTCAAGGAAGGAAGCTTGATTCTTTTGCGTTCGAAGTTGTTCCTCAGCATTATACGTCATCGCACGAAGTTTTTTCACCATTGCCGAGCAATCAGGGAACAATCTACTGGCTTTCGACAGGGTTGCACTCATAGCCTTCATCTTCTGTATGGCCCTAGAATGATAACTGTTCTTAGATCATACATACATCGTTTAACTGCTCCCTAGTTTCCAATCAAAATAGTATACTTCCCTATTTTAAAGATTCTATCACCTTTCCAAAAGTAAAAGTTTTCCTTTACACTCTTCGATACTTTTCCCATATTTTAGCATTTAAAAAGTCGGACGACTTCTCTTTTACAAAGTTAGCCTTATTGTCACTTTCTTAACCCATTTTTATCTCAATACATCCAAACATCCATTCACAGATTAATACCTGTGCCCAAAAAGTAAACTAAAAAACAGGACAACAACAAACCCAGTGAAATCCCACTATGTGGGGTCTAGAACTAAAAAAAAAAAAAGGAAAAAGTCATAAAGAGAATAAATACACTAAGTACTTAATTCAAGACTGAGAAAAAACATATTCGCTGGCCAACATTCAACACTTAGTTACCAGACCAACCAATTTTTCCTCAACTACTCATGGACCAATAACAGGTTAAAGACATTCTTTGTGTACATAATTAACTTTAGCACCAAGTTATTTGTCGATTTAATTTGACAATTTTGACCTTCTCTCGGATATTTTTTCAGACACAATAAGTACAAACATAACTCACACTTGTAAAAAAAAAGGTACAGAAAATGGCAAAAAAGAGCCATTACTCAAGCCAAGCAGATTTTATGCTACGGTGGAGCAACCAACATATATCAAATCAGCCAGGTTCCATGATGTGTCCAGGTAATAAGAGATGATGTCATAGCTATTAGTCTATTATGAAGAGTTAAAGTGATGAAAGAAATATCATCTTACCTCCTTGACAAATCAGAATCTTTTGAAACTTCACCAGCAGCTCGTTCCAAGTCTTTAATTCGTAGCTTTATCTCTTTCACAAAATTAGAGTTACTACCTGCTGGTGCAAAATTCAAGAATGCTTTGGCCCTTATCAGCTGATCTTTAATCTCCTTCACCCTCTCATCTAATGCCCTCCGTGGATGAGACTGTACATTCTGACTGTGTTGAACCTCTTTTGGCCTGGGTTTTTCCTGCAATACGACCAACTGAAATCAGGTGATAGCATGCAGAGCTACTTGCAGTTAACACGAACAAAATACATAAAAAATATTCCAGGAGTTGACCAGTAGTATTCGACCATTCACAGCGAGTGGAAAGAGAAACCAATATTACTTTAAACCCTCAATACAACAATTAATATTTAACTTTATCACAATTTATTTTACACAACAGCTGAATCTTGGAAAGTGAAAATCATAAATGAGCATGGCACATGAAAACTCCCTTCTTAAAAACGTTCAGTCATACCTTCTTTTGATTTAGGAAAAAAAGAAAAGAACAAAAAAATTCACCTGAATAATCGAATCGACAGCTTCCCTACCGTCATGAACATGCAAAATCTAAATTTGCTAATTAACTTAATCTAAGAAAACCATTTCTTGGTAAGGTTCCAAAGCATGAAGACATAGTTTATTACTACACATTATCACAATCACCACGTTAAAGCAACACCTTCAAAATTCAAACATCACCAAACAGAGGAATCCAGCAGTATGCATATGCAAATCTAAAGCTGCAAACAACAGTGATATTTTATATAACCACCATCAATTCTATTTTAGCCAAACAATAATAAAAGTACATCTATTAGTCTCAAGTTCTGGACAAACAACATTTGTGGCTTTCAAATTTAATCAACCGTTCCAGTACGCCATATTTCAGGATCAACTATATGAATGATTTGTAACCATTGCGCTCTGCTTGCAAATGATTCCACCAACAGCACCTCTATGATTTTTACTGTACTAATTAAAAGATTGAAATCTATTTATCAAATAAAATAAATAAAAGGAATGATGAAGAAAATTTCACACTAAATGAATGAGATCTTTGATGTAGCGTCCATTGGACTTCCATACATACCAATGCCTTTTCTCGTGTGGCCAGTGTTTCCTCTGGTAAACTTTGTTGACTTTCTTTCTTCGTATCATGTGTGGTTACTGAAATTAGGTAGGAATGTGTACAATTAATTTCTAGTTGTAGAATGAAAAGAAATGCCTGGGGTTTTTTTTTTGGGGCCGGCGGGGGGGGGGGGGGGGGGGAGGTGTAAAGAACATCTGAATAATCAAATTACCATTATTTCCCGCCAAACTGACATTCTTAGGTTGACCAAGACTATCATTCTTATCGATGGTATACAAACTGACTGCAGAAATTTGGTTTCCATCTCGATAGACATCCAAGATCGGTTCTTTGAGGTTTTCAACTTCTTCCTAAACCAAACAGCAGAAAAAGGTTTGCAAACATAAGTTCAATTCAAGTGGATGTTCACAGTTGTAAGAACTTATATAGAGTTTATATCACCTGTTGAACTGCATTAAGCGCCTGAACCTCTATCCTGTGCTTCTGAAATGGAGAAATAGAAATATCAGTCAGATCATATCATAACAATATAATCCATCAATTCCAATCAAAACCCAAATAAGAAAAATCTCAATCAGATCCCATACAATAGACTCCATTTGTTTCAATTTACATGACACTCTTTCCATCTTTATAGAGCTTCCAAAGCATTCACATTTTTCATTTTGATATGATCTTTTCTATCAAACTAACTTGTTAACGGCTACTACTTCGACAGTTTTATTTGATTACCACTACTAATATAATATACTCTGTATGAGTTAACTAACATCATAAAACTCGAGGTCCAGTCAGAAACTGACACAAGCAATAAGTAGATAATTCTTCTCACAGAAAACTCTGCATCCTTGCCTTTACAAAGGGACAGGATAATGGAAGTATGGGGACCATTAACAGCTTGATCTTTTACACCAAGTCCAAAATATGCAAACAACGAGGGTACCAAAAAACTAACTTCAGCTATAAAAAAGAAGCTCTTACGAATTACTAGAAAACACAATTTACACGAGTAAAATCAAATATTCAAAACAATATATGCTTCTTTATCAACTTCCCCTCAGCAACATATACCAAAACAAAGCAACAGGGTAAATGGAACTTATGGAAGTATGGGGACCATTAACAGCTTTATCTTTTACACCAGGTCGAAAATAGGCAAACAACAAGGGTACCAAAAAAACAACTTCAGCTATTGAAAAAAAAACTATTACTGATTACTAGCAAACGCATTGTACAATAGTAAAATCAAATGTTCAAAATAATCTATGTTGCTTTATCTACTTCCCCTCAAAAAGCTCTTACTGATTACTAGCAAACACATTGTACAATAGTAAAATCAAATGTTCAAAATAATCTATGCTGCTTTATCCACTTCCTCTCAACAACATACACCAAAACAAGCAATACCCACAACAAAAACTGAATAAAGGAAAAGAAATCTTACAACAACAACGACACACACAGTGTAATCCCACAAGTGGGGTCTGGGCAGAGTATTGTATAAGCATACCTTACCCCTACATCTCATCTCAAGTAAAAGCATTGAAAAACAGTTCGAAACTAAAGAAAGCATGACAACACATACTGAAAAAGGAAAAGCCACTACCACAAAATAATACAACAATCAAAGTGCAATAAAAAGTAACAGTAGAAATCTTACCAGAATTGATAAATCTCCAACAAACTCCTTCGATGCTGCAACAACCCAAATGTGAACAAAATCCAATCAAATTAGCAAAAACAAAAAGAACCCCAAAAACCCAAACAACTTGAAAACACATATAAACAAAACCATTACCATCAGAACCAAGATGAATCAACCTATGTGAAGAAAACAACAAGATTGGAGTTGTAACAAAAACAGCAATCAAACAGAGGATAATAAAAATCCTCGTAAATCTTCTAGTAAACCTCATCTAAGACATGTAATTAACTCAAAAAACACTTGGGTTTTTTGGATCGATTCAGATTCAATAAAGGGTATATCAAAATACACAGTTCTTGATACAAAAAAATAAAAATGAAACTAGGGTTTTTTCTGGTTTTTGTCTTCTGGGTCAAATGGAATCGATTTGGGTAGTTTTTTTTAATTAAAAAGATTTAATCTTGATTAAAGGAAGGCGATGAAAGCGGAGATTGATGGGGGGTGCCATGTTCGTGAGTACCCGTGAAGTTCAGGTGAAGGAAATGAGATTTCAAGAAGAAAGAGAGAGTAAAAATGGAGTTATATATACTTTTTGGAGAATTAACTTTAGGTTAGGTATAATTATATACAATTATTGTGTATAAATTGTATTTGTATACACGTTAAACCCACTCTTATGCAATATCTCATAAATTATATAGAAGATGTATAAGTTGTACGAGGTGATTCTGATTGAATAGACAGAGAAATTATATATGATAAGATATCATTCGCTATACCAATTTAATTGTTTGCAACACTTTCTCTATCTTGAATTATTTGTCATGATTTTTTAAAAATAATTATTACTTCAAGTTATTTATTACTCTCTCCTTAATTATTTGTCCACTTTTAAATTAACACACTTATTAAGAAAACAATGATTGACTAAAATTTATCTAATTGTTTTTGAAGATCTCAAATAACACAATAGAATAATTACTTAAGATATTCCAATATAAGAGCAATAAATAATTATTCATCCAAATAATGATAGCATTATTTATTTATTTTACAAATTTTAAAAATCATAAAGCTATAAATTTATGTCAATGGGTCAAAGCAAATATTTATGTAATTTGAAACATCATAAATAACGTATTGATCACTTATGGAGAGTGAATTTGTCACGACCCGATTTCTCAAGTCATGATGGCACCTACTATACCCTACCAGTAGGTAAGCCAACCCGTAACCCAGAACATCAGCAATGAGCGTAAGGGCAGAAACTAGCAAAAACAAAAGTCTAAACAAGGACAACAAGGCGAAAGCAAACCAAAATAAATATATACAGAATCTCTCTCAGAACCTGAAAGTTACTAGTACAGAGCAACTAATAAAGAGTACAAGTCCCAAAAGTGGACCACAACAAGCGTGTCTTAAAGGCAACAAGGCTAGCTAAAATAAAAGATGGAGACATGACAAACCCAAAACGCCAAGAACTCGCCCTTGTCTCCGAATCACAGCTGCAAAAGAAGGCTGAAACTACTCACCGCTGGTAACTGGTACTGGGACCTGCATCACAGAATAGATGCAGAGCGTAGCATGAGTACCAACAACAGGTACTCAGTAGGCATCAAAGGCCGACTGAGCAAAAAGGGTAAAAACAATAAGAAAGAATATAATTTAGCTACAGAGAGGTCAACACGAATAAGAAGAAAGGAAAATGAAGCACATGAGCATACCAGAATAACTAAGTACAACTAAACTAAACCTAACTGGACCCCCATAAGCCCAGAAGGTACACTCGTGCGCAAGTTTAAATAAAACCTGAACGGACCCTCATAAGCCTGACAGGTACACAGAAAAGCTAAGTCTACTGAAAAAGAAGAAAACCAGGCTCCCAGCCCAAGGTAACCAAGATAACCCATCAGACTCCACCCAACCAGTAGTGCACTCTCAGCCCAGCTAGAAAGAGTGACCCCAGGGGGCACCCTACCAAACAGTCCACTCCCAGCCCAGCTCGAAAGAGGGACCCAAGGGTGAGGTTGATATCGCGAGTCGTCCTACCATACAGTCAGCTCCCAGCCCAGCTAGAAAGAGCGACCCGAGGACACCCAACCAGCAGCACACTCCCAGCCCAGCTAGAAAGAGAGGCCCGGGGGAGATCGCCGAAATCACCGAGTCTATCCAACTAGCGATACGTTCCCAGCCCAGCTAGAAGGAACGATCCCGAGGGTGATGGTATCTCTGCTAGGATCCAATCCAACAACAACCACTATGGAACGTCGTCTACTCTAAGAAATCGCAGAAAAGACTCCCAACTTATACTATCTCAATCCCACGCCACTAGTGATGTATCGAATCTTTGAGAACGCGTTGAAATCGCAGAATTAGAGAGAGAAGATACAAAAGTACAGCAAGCAGCGATATCGCCTAATCTAAGTCTCAAACTATCAGACTCAAGTCTGCTACTCCAGTCTACAAGGAGCTAAGTCATCCGAACGACGTCGGCAGAAAGTCAAGGCCATCCAGCCCATACGGGTCATAAGTCTAAGGCAATACTAGCCTAACCTAGACTAAGGACATCATGCTATCGATTAAGGATGAATAAACATACAACACATAGCATACAAGCATGCAACTTTACGAAATCGGTTAACATGATACTACACCCGAAATATGGCCAATCGATCCTAACATGAGGTATCTAGTCAAAGTAAAGTAGGAAATTGGTACCCACCCCCAATTCACTCAAATCGACATGTTTTTACACAATTAAGCTCAGTCTAATAGAGAGGAAGCCGTAGCCTACCTTAAGGCCGATCGCACGTGCTCAAAATCACTTTGCCGGAGATTTTCTTTCCGAATGATCCTTGAACGCTGCCGCTCTATCAAAAGTAGGATCACAACGTTAGTACGGTCGTTTAGACACCAAAATCACTATAAATGGAGACGGGTAAATTTTGGAGTCAAAACGAAAATCGTGGGACCCGCACCGAACTGTCCGGATTTGACCCCGTCAAGAGACCCAAAACAGTGTCCCGAACTTGTATTCCAAAATGGAACACAATTCGGGGCTCAAAATGCAGCAAAACCCAACATGCAAGAAAAGTCACATTTTAATCAACTTTAAAGAAAACATGCAGCAGTCAAAACTCCAAATTTACGAGAATCGAAAGGTGCCCAGCACTCCTTGAACAGTCCACGACGAAGCCACGACAATTCCCAACGCGTGAGACTTCGAATCACCTAAAACCGAGCTAAAATGAGGGAGATATGACCAAAACAAGATTGCCAAAAACAAAAGCTCGAAAATGAGGTACAACAGTCAAGTTTATCGTGAAATTTACCTCGAAATACGCGCAGCCGACAACTTCCGAACACTCTACAGCGAAGCCACCGAAAATACGAAGCTCCCACACTTCGAATCGCCCAATTCGGTTGAGAGATGAGAGAGTTGTGAGAGTTTAAAGGTTAAGAAAGGCTGCTGATTTTTTTTTTCTGCAATATATAGCAAATTTTCAGCAATTTTCGAAAAATTAAAAACTCCGACGGGGTGCTCCGAACTCGTTCGGAACCCCGTGCACACAAACGAAATATGCAACTAAGGCTGGGCACCGGACCGGTACCGGTCCGGTACCGCTCCGGTACCATTCCGGTTCATTTCGGTCCGATAGTCTTGGGACGGAACGGGACACCGTGAACCGGTACACGGGACGGAACGGTATCATGATTTGATACCGGTGTCCCGGTACCGGTTTATTCCGATTCCGGTCCGGTTCCGGTCCGATTCCGGTCTGATTCCGATTAATTAATTAATTTTTTATATTATAAATTTATAATTTCTATATTGAAAATAATATATATATATATATATATATATATATATATATATATATATATATATATATATATATATATATATATATATATATATATATATATAAGCGTGTTGTACTGCTGTCCACTCCCACAGTCCCACTGTTGACTGTCCCTGTGTCCCAGGCAGCAGCTTTTCTGAAAAGCTGCTGCCCCCAGTCCCCTACGCCCCTGCCCGCTGCCCCCTACCCCCTGCCCCGACCGACCTGTCCCATCCCCAAAAACCCCAACGGAAATAACAAAACGGCAATATTTTTCAATTCCTAATATATAATCACAACTCACAAATTCATAAATCACAATTTCTAAAAACTATATATACTCCCTCTCTTTATATTTTTAATTACAATTTACATATTTACAATATTTAATAATTAGCAATCATCAATTTCTCTCAATTCTCAATCTTTCTCAAAGTTTCAGACTTTCAATATTCAAATTTCAAATTTCAATCATATTATTTTGTAATTGTGAAGATTTCAATAATCATTTGGTGAATTTTGGAGTAGGAATCTTCTTCAAACTTGAAGTTTCGAGTTTCGACATCAATTTTATTTACACATACATTTGGTAACTTCGTTCCACTCTCTAATCTTAATTCTTATATTTATTTTTTGTATTTATTATTTGTAAGCTGTTCTTGTTATATTTTATTTGTTCTTGTTAAATTTCGTATTTTATAATTTATAATTTTATATCATGGAGTCTTCTAAAAAAAGTGGAGGTAAAAAAGGTATTGTACACGGAGTAAAAAATATGTTTACAAAAAATAAAAATGGTTCTAGTTCTTCTAAATCTAAATTTCCTCTTGTTAGAATGAATACTGATGAATTTACTCATGTGAATAAAACTAGTTTTTCTCGTCCCGGTCCTATAGAAATTAATTCGGATACTCCTATAATTCCCGAAGAGGTTTATGAAAGACATTATGGTAATTATCAAGAAAATGAAGAAGTAGAAATTGATGAAGAAAATTTAGATGATACACCAACTAGTCCCGACCTCAATAGTACTGAAGTTCCACCTCAGGAGGACAATCCTCCGGTTGAAACTACTCGTCCTCCTATTATTCCAACTAGAGGTAAAACCAAGGTACAACGTACTTTAAAATCACATGTGTGGAAATTTTGTTATTTGAACGAAGAAAAAACTTTTAGTATATGTAATTTTTGTAAACAACATTTTAAATATACATCTGGTGGGAGTAGAGGTTCAACGGGGGGATTAAAAAAGCATTTGATGCAAAAACATAGTAAAGAATGGTTTGCATATTTATCTTCTATTAATGTTTGTGAAAATTCTAGCATTGGAGCATCGGCTAGAGGGTCAAATATGGTTCAAGGTGAATTAAATACTTCGAACCCAAGTGGTCCTCTTACACATCGAACATATAATAAGGATCGCGATCGTGAAAATTTTGCAAAAATGGTTGTTGTTTGTGGTTTACCTTTTAGTTTTGGAGAACATCCGGGTTTTATTGCATATATTCGTAATACATATAATCCTAGTTTTGAAGGTTTATCAAGAAGCATGGTAAAAAGAGATATTTTTGAATTTCAAGAAAAACATTGTCAATTTTTGCGTGCCTATTTTGAAATAATGGATTGTAGAGTTGCTATTACCACTGATATGGGTCGTAGTCCTAATGGTTTTGATTATTTAACTGTTACTGCTCATTGGATTGATTATAATTGGAATTTACAAAAAAGAATTATCGGTTATAAAATTTGTCAACAGAAAAAAACTAGAATGTATATTGCTACTACTGTGTTGGAAATTTTAGATTTTTTCGATCTTTGTGATAAAGTCATTAGTATTACTTTAGATAATGCTTTTGCTAATTTAAATGCTATTAATATGCTAGAACCTAGAATTTGTCCTATTAGTAAATATGCTTTTCATGTTAGATGTGCTACACATATATTAAATTTGGTTGTTAGTGACGGTGTGAAATTATTTGAAAATAGTTGTGATAAAGTTGATAATGCTTGTTTTTATATTTTTCATATGCATAGTAGTAGTAGAATTAACCAATTTAAAGAGCTTTGTAATGCATGTAAACTTCTGTTTAGAAAAGTTCCTAAACATGTAAAAACTAGATGGAGTTCCTTTTATGATATGCTTGAAGTTGCTTATACATATAGAGAACCTATTACTATGCAATTTAATAGTCATAATGCTTATCCTGAATTAAAACTTAATGATAGTGATTGGGATGAAGTAAATGAACTTAGAATATTTTTGAAATCATTTTATGATGCTACTAAAATTTTTTCTGGAATGTATTATCCTACTATTTCCGAAATTTTAATACATATATGTGAGATTTCATCTCTCTTTTCTGAATATAAAACAAATGACTTATTTGCTAATGCTATTGAAGTTATGATTATAAAATTTAAGAAATATTTTTTTCCTATCCCTCAAATTTATTTAACTGCAATTCTTTTCAACCCTGAATATAAAGAATATGGTGCAAAAGCTTTAGTTGAATGCATTTATCAAAATTTAGATATTAAACCAGAAGAACAACCTGATTTGGTAACATGTCAAAATAGTATAAAATTACTTGCTAAAGAAATGTATGATAAATATTGTTCCTTAGATAATGTTGAAAATCCTCAAATGTCTATGCCTCGAGTAGGTGCTCATGGTAGAGTGAAACATAAACTTGGTCTTGACTCTTCTAATAAATGTGAATTTGTTAAATATCTTGAACAAGGTTCAGATAATATTACAAACGAGGAAGGTATACCACAACTACTGAACTGGTGAAGGGCTCGTGGAACTCAATTTCCAAAACTTAGTAGGATGGTGAAGGATGTGCTTGCAATTCAAGGATCATCAGTAGCTTCAGAGGCAGCTTTCAGCGCGGCAAGATTTCAAATTGGAGACCACAGATATTCATTAGCAGAAGACAGTTTGGAGATATCGGTGCTTTTTAGAGATTGGATAAATGCTGAGCGTAGAAATCAAGGACTTCCAAAGTTAGATAGTCAATATGAACTTTTCATAGATTCAGCCATTGGATGTGGTAGTGACGATGGCATGGAACTTCAAGATCGTCAACGAGCTTTACCAAGACCAGTAGTTGATTGCGGTCAATCTATAGCTGAATTAGAGAAAGGCTTTACGGGACTATACAACTATTAGTATTATATTTGAGGCTTAGTTGAAACAGAACCCTTCCTAGAAGGTGGCTGCGTAAAGTATGCACTCTACTAATAGTTGTAAATTATAATTGTAATTTGTAATACAAATTTAAATAAGTTGGATTGATATTTTTTAAATTTGCATTTGTGTCATTGTTTTATCCTTATTTTTATTTATTTTTTTTAAATTACAAACTTAAGTTATTTAAATTACAAGTTATAAATATAACTTATAAGTTATAACATATTAACAACTTAACAAGTAAGAACTTATAAACTTCAAAAGATTCAAATCTTGAAATTTGAAAACTAAGCTAAAAAACTTTTTTAAAAAACTTTATTAAACTTAATAGGTAAAAATTAAAAAAAATATATATATATCTTTAAAATAAACTTAAGTAAAAACTAAAATTACATTATAAATTTCAAAACTATTAATTTAAAGTTTAAACTTAGAAAAATTAAAAAAAAATAATCATATTTTCGTAATTCAAAAAATCAAAATAACTAAATTTTTTTTTATCATTTTTTGAAATAGCAAAATGTGTAGTTCCGTTTATCCCATCCCGTTCCATTCCGGTCCGTTCCGGTCCGTTCCGGTTCCATTCCGGTTCCATTCCGGTATATAGTGGGACGGGACGGAACCGAGTATTAGTCCCGGTAATTCTGGTCCGGTTCATTCCGATACCGGTCAACAAACCGTTCCGGTCCGGTCCGGTACCGGTTCGTTCCGGTCCGGTGGTTCCGTTCCGGTCCGTTGCGCACTCTTATATGCAACCATACCAAATTCAATATTCCGGACTCAATGGCATAGTCAAAATTTCCATTAGAGGTCATCTCGATAAAAAGTGGATCCCACTTCCAAGAGTCATTTTAAGTCAAAACCCATAAAGGGGCTCGAAAAAATATCGAAAACCTCACAACACAAAAGAAGGGTCCATCTAGACCGAAATCGATACTCCGGAGCTGACCGCGCTGACGGAATTCTCATTCGAGCGCGTTTACTCAGAATGTTGACTAAAGTCAAACTAAGCCTAAATTTCAAAGGCTAAAACGCCTAATCGCACCGACTCACACTGAAAATCTCGGGAGTCATGCCGACCATGCAACTAAACTAAAATGACCCTTCCGGAGCTGATGGAATCGTCAGAATTGGATTCTGATGTCATCTTCTTGAACTTTTGATCGAAAATGATCGTTCAAGGTTCATAAGCTCCAAAACACTAAAACTCGCACAATAACCAAACGAACGACCAGGTGACCGAACTGTCAGTCCCAGCAAGTCATAAATGACTTGGGGTCGCTACAGGAACGCTCTAACGACACACAAAAGGCAAAACGCAGAAATGACTAGGAGGGTCATTACATAATTTGCTTTAGGATCGTATTGATTGAATTTTATTCAATTCTGATAATTTAATAAATCTCATGAGAAATGTCAAGCTGACTATATCACATCTATACTCAGTAAAAAAAAATATTCAATTTAGGAACTCGAAAAGAAAAACAATTACAATAAATTAGAAAACTTAACATCTCACAAGTACATTGAACCGATGAACAAGAGAACAAAACTAGCCTAAAAATTATTTGGTTGCTTTACATATATTTTATTTTCAAGTAATTAAAGAAGCTAATTATTATTAAAAACATGTTTAGCTTTTAGCATCTCTTATTTCTTCTATTAAATAGTAACTGAGATGACACAACTATTGGTTAAGTGGCCCGGCCCATTATGGTTAAGTCCAGGCACAACTGGCCTTCATTCAGAATGGAAAGTGTATACATATTGTATTGTACGGTATTGTATTATTTAATGAATATAATATTTGGATAAATTTTATCGTTCTTTGTCATTATATAAATATCACATATCAATAATTTGAATCATAAACCTATAAGAAAAGTAGGATACGAGCAGAGCTACTATAAAAAGTTAAGATAAAAGAATATTGTGAAGCCGACGTAGGAAATTAGCTTGCTCGTTGGGTATATTCAAACAACGGGCCTGGACTCCTTTTAGTTCTTGTTTTAGTCCCATCTAAATGAAGCCCAATTTTGTCAATACATAGAAATATATTTAATATTGTGCTTTGAGATTAGAATAATGAAAGGTGAAGAGTTGAATACCTTTCATTGAAACATTACGTAGTGAAGTTATAGATATATGCTAATTGTATAGGTTAAAAATTACTTTTCAATGCATATATAATAGATTTTGAACAACTTTATCGAAATTTTGGGATTGACCCTTATCGAAATTTTGGGATTGGCCCCTGACTTAATGATCAATGAAATGGATTGAAAATCAAAAGGTCATAGATTTAAAACTCAGCGATAGCAAAAGATATTAGGTGATTCATTCTCATCCGTTCAAGCTTGATAAACAGATTAACCCAATACTTGTGTTGATTGGATATAGTTAGTGCTCTATAGAATAAATCGAGGTACATGCAAGTGAAACTACACATATAAAGGACAACTCTGTAACAAACAATAATAGAACAACTATAAAATACTTCACACACTTATTTGGCATTCCTATCAAGATTATATAAGCAATAAACAATGACCTTATCTTACTTTATTCATGACCAAAAATAATAACATCCAATAGTATTTTTTTTAATTTCCCACCCGGTGTTTGAAGTCCACATTGGAGCTCCGACTAAATCCGGATCACACACTGCAAGGCCTATTTGGGGTGGCGCTCCCAATAGGATTTTCTCCATACCCAGGACTCGAACCTGAGACCTCTGGCTAAGGATAAAACACTTACACCAGTGCACCACAATCCATATTGATAACATCCAATAGTAAGTCCATCATAATACAATATATTACTAGAAAGAGAAATAACAACAACAAGAAATTATGAAAAAATCCAATAATAATAATAAAATTATTTCTCAAGATAATCAGCAGAAGCTTTCATGATGGCAACAATAGCTTGGAGGTTGGCAATGGTAAGATGAATTTTTTCAACATCTTTAGTCTCAAAATCAATTGTAAGTTTGATGAAAGATGAATTTTCATTCTTCTCAATAACTTCAAATTTGATTCCATAGAAAGTGAATCCAAGATCAAGATATCCACCTTCAACAATCTCTACTTCCTTCACTCTTTTTTCATCATCCATTAACACAAATTTCTCTTTATATGGAGGATTTCCTGGTAAACCTAATACATTTTGTCCAAAAAATAAAGTTTTAGCTAATCCAAGTTATTGTAATCGGTTGTAGTTAGACTTGACATAAAATTTGATAAAGAAAAAAGAACTTTTAAAAGTTATGGTCTTAAATATTTCATAACATTGGTTCTTTAACACGTCGTAGTATCTGTGTGGCTATAAAGACTTCTCATTAAGGAAATAAATTGAAATATGTCACTTTTTTTCACGTGAAAATAGTGTCAAACAAAATAGAATGAAGGAGGTATAAGATTATTGCGTAATAAGTAGAATTATAATTAGCTAGAGGGTTAAAAACTATAATGTGTTTGTTGTGGTGAGTAGAAAAACTAAGGGAACATACCATTTAACTAGTGTAGGTAAAAATTTACTCGCACCATATATTTACATCAAATCAATAAATATAAAACGTCTCACATCACCCTCAACACTTCATCATGGTTAAATGGTATGAATTTTCATTTCAAATTCTCCATTGCTAAATCAAAACTAATTGATTGGGTGTAAACACCAACTACAACTAAGTAATCACTATCGACAAGGTCACCTATTAAAGAAGAGGAAAAAGGAAGAGTTAATTGTTTGTATGCACGATACATATCTTATATTTATTAATTTGACGTTAATTCAATTCGATAGATAAATTTTATGAGGTTTGAAGTAGATTAGTAACTTACTAACTTGCACTAGTGTACCAGCTCCTCCATTGCCTTCAATCAACTCAACTTTTTCAACAATGTGTGGGAGTTTTTCAACAACAAATTTTAGAAATTCATTAGAGCCATAGAGATTCCAAACTTCACTTGCTGCTGCATTTATTTGTACTTGCTCTGTAAATTTCCCCAACATGTTTTTTTATAGTAGTTGCTATGAGACACACACATATATATAAAAAATACTAGATGCAAAGTGGGGTCCAACAAACCATACTTAAATGGCATTATGTATTAATTTTCTATTATAATTTATGTGACACATTTTTCTTTTTAGTCAGTCCAAAAAAAAAACTTATTTTCTTATAATTTGACGAATGTTCATGTTGCCTATGTTGAGTCTCATTTATTTGATAAAGCATCTTTTATTGATGTGAGACCAAATTATCAATGAAAAAATATAGGAAAAACACCTTTAGAGTGTAGACATTGAAATTCCAAAAATAATTTCGATATAAAATTTAAAATTTTAAAAATATTCTCGACATGATACAGACATGTCGACGAAGAGGAATTTGCTTCTAGCCTCTTATTAATATTTGATGATATATAAGTTGATAAAGATAAATTTCAACCACAAGTGCATAATCATAATTGGCCGGCCTTCAAATTTTACTTGGTTGACGTGACTTCCTTGTATGCCAGGGCATTTATATGGGAACATCTATTTTGTAAAAACTTTATATTATTTTTGTTGTTTAATTTTATCCCCATTTATTATTTTCCGTAAAAAGGGCATAATTTTGACATACGATATGTTAAGTGGGAAATATTTGAATACAAAACATTCACAAAGTTTTATCGAATTGACAAAATATATTGTGTTTGTGAATTATGAAGGTCAGGCGAGTATACTCTGGTACAAATTCTTTACACGTGGCAAAATTTGTGTTTTATTCAATTATTCACAAATTTTTCCATATTAACAATATTTCGTATTATTTTTATTCTACTTTATCTTGTTGACGAGTTGATATTATGAGCCACTAGGCATAAATTAGATTGCTAAAGAGGAAAAAATCAAAGATCAATCAATTATATAATCCAAGTGATGTAAGAAATTTATACACGAATCTTTTATTGAATTTAAAATATTATTATATATTATAAGTGATCTAATTATATAAATATTTATTTTATATCGTTAGTATGTAAAATTTAAAGAGTAAATTTTAGGTTTAGCAAACATAAAAATCATATTTGTATGTTATAGATATAGTTTGTATAATTGCGCTTCATAGGAAACTTTATATTTGCTATGGCTATTAATCTGTATATTTCGGTATACATATACATAAAAAAAAATATGTATTTGGGTCTATTTTTATACTTCGGTATACAAATGGGTCTTGCATTTGTATATTTCGATCTATTTGGTCTATTTGTATATTTCGATATATAAATGGGTCATGTATTTGTATATTTTGGTATACAAATGGGTCCTACATTTGTATATTTCGGTATACAAATGGGATGACAAAAGACATGAAAGGTTTACTGCGAATTACAAATAAAAGAAACTATGAATATAGCATTTAATTTGAATTAATAGTTTGTTATTTCATATAATTTTCCTAAATTTAAACTTATCGGAAAAAGACTAAGCTCGTCTAGAAGGAGAATCAGTTGGAGCAACGTTGACTTTGAAAGCCCAATTATACAGCCCATCCTAAGTGGCCCATTAATACAAATTAAGTCGCAACCCATTTTTATAGTTGACAAAAATATTTTTGAAAAATTATCTAAATACACAACTTATTTTATCATATTTTCTAAAATTTGGAAAAATTACAAAAATTCCTACTCTCCCCTATTCTTGGATACATTACTTTACGCAATATATCGATCAGATACTATCACTTTACGTGATCTATACATTGTAATAAATGTATAGATCACCCTAGTCTAAAATCAGTTGGAGCAACATTGACTTAGGAATACCAATTATATATAATCTATTCTTAATAGCACATGATTAATAAAAAATTAAAGGCACAACATATTTTATGTTATCATATATATTTTCCAGCAGCCAAGATGGAAGTCTTTTGAGTCCAAATTCAAACTTGGCAATTGTAGCCATTTACACATTTTTGTAAATTTAACATGTTGTACTGCTATAAATACCACTAGAAAAACTAAAACATAACATAAAACAAGTTCATAATAACGTTCTTTCACGAATCACCGCTTACTAAAAATTCTACGTGTACTCTGTCAATAGCAATCACCACCGTTAGGACGATATGAAGGGGACAATTTCAGATGAGATAGAAGTGAATGTGCCTGCAAATGTAGCATGGGAGCTCTATGGCACATTGCATTTGTCTAGATTCATTGTGCAAGAGTTGCCTACTCTTCTTAACAAAGTTGATGTGCTTGAAGGTGATGGTAGTACTGGAACTGTCCTCAAAATCACTTTTCCTGAAGGTAAGCAAAATCAATCTAATCATCTTAGATACGATGTTCATCGAGGGAATATATCTTATGTCCACTTACAATCTGAATAGAAAATATATGATTCAATGAAGATCTGAGATCGCTCTGCTTCCTAGACAAGGCTCGTTTCATATGAGCCAAGTGTAGTATGTTAAAGTAGTAGGCACTTCTACTCCCTTTCGTGATTGTTGGATCATTCTAGAGCTTCGGGTAATACGATCCCCCATCAAAAACATTCAACATAAAATTGTATAAGACTTTACTGATTGACTCAGCGTGTGAGATGTAGTATGGTAGCAAAGGGGAATCATTTACTTCATTAAATGAACAACAACAAAATCAACAGTTAGTATAATCCCACAAGTGAAATCTGTGTAGAGTAGAGTATGCACATATCTTACCCATAGATAGTCTGTTTTTACAAGACCCTTGACTCAAGAAAAGAATAAACACTAGCATTTATAAAAACATTAGTAACACCATCAAGAAACTTAATTAAATGATTATTAATTATGTTTTTTGTTTATTGTTAAAATAGGTACACCAGGAATACCTTATTTCAAGGAGAGATTCAACATAGTAGACAATGAAAAAAGATACAAGCAATCTCAAGTGATTGAAGGTGGATATGTTGATCTTGGCTATACTTTTTATGGAATTAGATTTGAAGTGAATGAGAAAGATGAAAATTCATGCATCACAAAATTTACAGTAAATTATGAAGTTGAAGATGTGAGACTTGCAAGTCATGCATTCACTATGTTTGAGCCATTGCAAACTGTCATTAGATCAGCCAAGACTTATTTAACAAACAAGACACATATATGATTGAATCTCTTATCAAGCTAAGTCATATCATCTAATTCATTAAGATGACCAAATTTCTATTTTTATTTCTATCAAATTCAACTTTACTTGTAATATTACACTGAGTATGTTATGATTGTAGTATCATATCGAACAACATGTCACACACAATAATTAATTATGTGATGCAAAAATAATAATATGCAAAATCTAATATTTTTAATTGTGCATTAGTTTATCAACATCCAATATATTTAATTAAACTTTGAGTATTTCGGGACTTAGCTCTGAAGATGAATTCCCAATGAATCGATTATTGTCCGACTAGGAGAGATTTGAAATAGCGCAAAAAAATTGTCAAATGTTTGAAGAAATTTCAAACCAAAATTGGACAAAAAATATTTTGGATCATTTCTCGATTTGTGCGTATCATCCTTGTGCAGGAGCCATGCTAATCTTCTCTGTATTGTTCCAATTTTATCGGATGTCCCCGAAGGGACAAGCGTACATATTAATATTCCGCGATATAAACTAGACAAAGAAGCTTTACGCAATCGATGAGTGAGAATTTGCTTGTTGGGTTTCTTTTGCAGGCCTGGGCCTGGATCTTACATCTGAATGGGCCGGCCTTCTTTCTTATTTCTCTTGCTTCATGGACTTCGATGTAGAAACACAAAGTAAAACCATGATTTATCAGTAATGAGTTATTAGTTTAACTGTTTTAATAATGGTATTGGTACTTTTATTTTATTGGGATATCGATTCTATGGTTTGAATTTTTTCTTTATGTATTAACCGATGACTGATAGTAAATTAGTAACTTACAAGTATACCCTTTGATATATAAAGTTCTTTACTAGGGTGTAGTTTCGTACTTTTACTTTTCACTATATCAAAATTTTTTGTAATTCTATAATGTGTGAGTGTCATCTTTGAGTAAGATGCAATCTACCTACTTTTAATATGAATGGTTCATTTGGATTGTCTTGTTTCGAAGTAATTTTCATTGAAGATATTTTTTCTTCTGAAATCTTAATAGTTAAGCTGATAACCAAATTAATATTGATTAATAACATATAAATCAATATTTAACAATTTAATATCGATTTTATATGATAAACATCCATGTTTAATTTTATTCGTTTAAAAAAGAATAATATCTTTCTACGCAAACCTCTTCTATTTTAAATTTCATATTTTGTCTTTAATGTCATGTATTAATAGTCATAAAAATGACACATTCCATCTTCAAAGGCTCGAAACCAAACATTTTTGATTCAAAGTGAAAAAATCTTATTCATCCCATCATAACTCTTGGCAGTCACTGCTAGTGCATATTGTTAAAACTCTTTTTTTTTTTGGTTTTCATATGGTGTATGACTATGTTGCTTGGACTCTTTAAGAACATCGATACGTTCGAGCGTGTTGCTTTCTCCAAGATTAGTGCATTTTTGGAGAACCCACACGAATACGACATCAATATTGAAGAGTTCGAGCAACATTTGTATCTGATACCTGCTTTGAGCCCCAAACCAATCCAAAGTTGCATTAAAAAGTTCCAATTTTAGAGGTAAAAACTCTTTATCAATGACAATTTCATATCTAAGGTTCGGAGTTAAAACTCTTCTAGTAAACTATATGACAAAATGATAGTAGTAAGATTTTAAAGGGGTGTGGTCACTTTGTCTTGTTTGTTTTATAGACAACCAACTCATGTTTTTATCACCTAACTGACAGGTTCCAACTCAACAATTTTGATGGGCCTCATTTGTGTGGTCCTAAAATAATATTAGCCATGCTCTTTGAAATCATTGTAATTTGTACTGGGCTCACCTACCCCTTAACTACATTTGTGGTTCTCCAAAGCCTTAGGATTTGAAAACAAAAGCATATGAGCCACAAAGTCATCTAACACTCTATATACGGTCCAAAATGTGTCCCTTTCTTGTATACACTTTCCCTCTCCTTGATATATTAGGAGATTTACTTAAAAATACAAACCACAAAAAATTCAGTATAATTCAACATGTGAGGTTTGAGGATGGTAAAATGTTTGCAGATCTTATTCCTATTTTGAGAAGATAGATAGGTTGTTTTTGATAAATTCTCAACTATATAGTTGGATATTATTACACGATTCACAAAGAAGTAAATAAAGAAGTTCATCTAAGGCGAAGATAGAATTGAAGTTTATGAGTTCTGATGATGAATTCATAACTCGTCTTAGTTATTGATTTTACAATTACACACACATGTATATAATTTTAAGTAAAAATTAATGAATTCGTCCAAAGTTTAAAATTCATGATATCTCCATTTTTACATTCTTTTTTTTTTGCCCCCCACCTTTCTTTACCTGATCAATCACTTTCGTCCAGCCAATTTTTAAGCACATTAAGTTCCCATATGTTCTAATAAGTTATGCTATTATAATTAGCAATGATGCCGCCCACGTTAGTTTAATTTATTATATCGAGTCCAATAGTTCTTTACTCCATTGGTGATCTTGAAATTTCATGTTAATTATAAAATAAAAGTGTGTGATGAAATAGTTAAAATCCCTTGGATTGTAATTGGATATTTGACCAAATTCAAACCTTAAAATAGAGATTTTCTTTAACAACGTGTTTTAACTCCTTCAAAAGGCCTAATTAATATTGGTAACATGAATCAAAATTAGTGGAGTAATGAATAACATATTTAATATCTTTTTTTTTTCTGAGTTGTGCCTCATAATTTATATTCAGATTTAGTAGATCAATACTTGATCACTTACGAGTTATATCACTTGTATGGACAAATTATATACTTTATATGTTAACGCTTCAACACTTATATAAATATTTATGACAATGTATGACTTAAAATTTCCCAACAAAAGTTCAACTAAGGAAGGTTCATTCATTCACCATATTGCAAAGAGAGAAAAAAGATAAAAGGAAGCTGCTTTAGACTGTGGATAGAACCAAATGCCCATACTTAGGTATGGATTTATTTGAATGATTGAAATATATAGAAGTGTAGCTAGAATTTAAAATATATGAATTGAAAAATATTGTCATTTTAAATTATTGAAGTAATCTACATATATAATCTATTCTTAATAGCACATGATTAATAAAAAATTAAAGCACAGCATATTTTATGTTGTAATATATATTTTCCAGCAGCCAAGATGGAAGTCTTTTGAGTCCAAATTCAAACTTGGCAATTGTAGCCATTTATACATTTTTGTAAATTTACCATGTTGTACTGCTATAAATACCACTAGAAAAACTAAAACATAACATAAAACAAGTTCATAATAACATTCTTTCACGAATCACCGCTTACTAAAAATTCTACGTGTACCTCTGTCAGTATCAATCACCACCGTTAGGCCAATATGAAGGGGACAATTTCAGATGAGATAGAAGTGAATGTGCCTGCAAATGTAGCATGGGAGCTCTATGGCACATTGCATTTGTCTAGATTCATTGTGCAAGAGTTGCCTACTCTTCTTAGCAAAGTTGATGTGATTGAAGGTGATGGTAGTACTGGAACTGTCCTCAAAATCACTTTTCCTGAAGGTACGCAAAATCAATCTAATCATCTTAGATACGATGTTCATCGAGGGAATATATCTTATGTCCACTTACAATCTGAATAGAAAATATATGATTCAATGAAGATCTTGTGTTTTGATTTAAAGATCCCATGTGTTAATTTTTTCCTCTTATGTAGAATAAAGGTCATATAGCTTAAATAGCTACAAAATCAAATATCTCGTGTTTATCTATTGGAGCTAGAAACTTTTGCTAAAAACAATCAAGATGAGATTGCTCTGCTTCCTAGACAAGGCTCGTTTCATATGAGCCAAGTGTAGTATGTTATAGTAGTAGGCACTTCTACTCCCTTTCATGATTTTTGGATCATTCTAGTGCTTCGGGTAATACGATCCCCCATCAAAATCATCCAACATAAAATTGTATAAGACTTTAGTGATTGACTCAGTGTGTGAGATGTAGTATGGTAACAAAGGGGTATCATTTACTTCATTAAATGAACAACAACAAAATCAATAGTCAGTGTAATCCCACAAGTGAAATTTGTGTAGAGTAGAGTATGCACATATCTTACCCATAGATAGTCTGTTTTTACAAGACCCTCGACTCAAGAAAAGAATAAACACTAGCATTTATAAAAACATTAGAACACCATCAAGAAACTTAATTAAATGATTATTAATTATGTTTTTTGTTTATTGTTAAAATAGGTACACCAGGAATACCTTATTTCAAGGAGAGATTCAACATAGTAGACAATGAAAAAAGATACAAGCAATCTCAAGTGATTGAAGGTGGATATGTTGATCTTGGCTATACTTTTTATGGAATTAGATTTGAAGTGAATGAGAAAGATGAAAATTCATGCATCACAAAATTTACAGTAAATTATGAAGTTGAAGATGTGAGACTTGCAAGTCATGCATTCACTATGTTGGAGCCATTGCAAACTGTCATCAGAGCAGCCAAGACTTATTTAACAAACAAGACACATATATGATTGAGTCTCTTATCAAGCTAAGTCATATCATCCAATTCAATAAGATGACCACATTTCTATTTTTATTTCTATCAAATTCAACTTTACTTGTAATATTACACTGAGTATGTTATGATTGTAGTATCATATTGAACAACATTTTACACACAATAATTAATTATGTGATGCAAAAATAATAATATGCAAAATCTAATATTTTTCATCGTGCATTAGTTTATCAAAATCCAATATATTTAATTAAACTTTGAGTATTTCGGGACTTAGCTCTGAAGATGAATTCCCAATGAATCGATTATTGTCCGATTAGGAGAAAGATTTGAAATAGCGCAAAAAAATTGTCAAATGTTTGAAGAAATTTCAGACCAAAATTGGACAAAAATAATTTGGATCATTTCTCGATTTGTGCGTGTCATTCTTGTGTAGGGGCCATGCTAATCTTCTCTGTATTGTTCCAATTTTATCAGGTGTCCCCGAAGGGACAAGCGTACATGTTAATATTCCGCGATATAAACTAGACAAAGAAGCTTTATGCAATCGATGAGTGAGAATTTGCTTGTTGGGTTTCTTTTGCGGGCCTGGGCCTGGATCTTACATCTGAATGGGCCGGCCTTCTTTCTTATTTCTCTTGCTTCATGGACTTTGATGTATAAACACAAAGTAAAACCATGATATATCGGTAATGAGTTATTAGTTTAACTGTTTTAATAATGGTATTAGTACTTTTATTTTATTGGGATATCGATTTTATTGGATTGTCATTTTGTTTCTAAGTAATTTTCATTGAAGATATTTTTTCTTCTGAAATCTTAATAGTTAAGCTGATAACCAAATTAATATTGATTAATAACATATAAATCAATATTTAACAATTTAATATCGATTTTATATGATAAACATCTATATTTAATTTTATTTGTTTAAAAAAGAATAATATCTTTCTACGCAAAACTCTTCTATTTTAAATTTCATATTTTGTCTTTAATGTCATGTATTAATAGTCATAAAAATGACACATTCCATCTTCAAAGGCTCGAACCCAAACATTTTTGATTCAAAGTGAAAAAATCTTATTCATCCCATCATAACTCTTGGCAGTCACTGCTAGTGCATATTGTTAAAACTCTTTTTTTTTTTTTTTTGGTTTTCATATGGTGTATGACTATGTTGCTTGGACTCTTTAAGAACATCGATACGTTCGAGCGTGTTGCTTTCTCCAAGATTAGTGCATTTTTGGAGAACCCACACGAATACGACATCAATATTGAAGAGTTTGAGCAACATTTGTATCTGATACCTGCTTTGAGCCCCAAATCAATCCAAATTTGCATTAAAAAGTTCCAATTTTAGAGGTAAAAACTCTTTATCAATGACAATTTCATATCTAAGGTTCGGAGTTAAAACTCTTCTAGTAAACTATATGACAAAATGATAGTAGTAAGATTTTAAAGGGGTGTGGTCACTTTGTCTTGTTTGTTATATAGACAACCAACTCATGTTTTTATCACCTAACTGACAGGTTCCAACTCAACAATTTTGATGGGCCTCATTTGTGTGGTCCTAAAATAATATTAGCCATGCTCTTTGAAATCATTGTAATTTGTACTGGGCTCACCTACCCCTTAACTACATTTGTGGTTCTCCAAAGCCTTAGGATTTGAAAACAAAAGCATATGAGCCACAAAGTCATCAAACACTCTATATACGGTCCAAAATGTGTCCCTTTCTTGTATACACTTTCCCTCTCCTTGATATATTAGGAGATTTACTTAAAAATACAAACCACAATAAATTCAGTATAATTCAACATGTGAGGTTTGAGGATGGTAAAATGTTTGCAGATCTTATTCCTATTTTGAGAAGATAGATAGGTTGTTTTTGATAAATTCTCAACTATATAGTTGGATATTATTACACGATTCACAAAGAAGTAAATAAAGAAGTTCATCTAAGGCGAAGATAGAATTGAAGTTTATGAGTTCTGATGATGAATTCATAACTCGTCTTAGTTATTGATTTTACACACACATGTATATAATTTTAAGTAAAAGTTACTGAATTCGTCCAAAGTTTAGAATTCATGATATCTCCACTTTTACATTCCATTTTTTTTTTTGCCCCCCACCTTTCTTTACCTGATCAATCACTTTCGTCCAGCTAATTTTTAAGCACATTAAGTTCCCATATGTTCTAATAAGTTATGCTATTATAATTAGCGATGATGCCTCCCACGTTAGTTTAATTTATTATATCGAGTCTAATAGTTTTTTACTCCATTGGTGGTCTTGAAATTTCATGTTAATTATAAAATAAAAGTGTGTGATGAAATAGTTAAAAGCCCTTGGATTGTAATTGGATATTTGACTAAATTCAATTTAAACCTTAAAATAGAGATTTTCTTTAACAACGTGTTTTAACTCCTTCAAAAGGCCTAATTAATATTGGTAGCATGAATCAAAATTAGTGGAGCAATGAATAACATATTTAATATCTTTTTTGTCTGAGTTGTGCCTCATAATTTATATTCAGATTTAGTAGATCAATACTTGATCACTTACGAGTTATATCACTTGTATGGACAAATTATATACTTTATATGTTAACGCTTCAACACTTATATAAATATTTATGACAATGTATGACTTAAAATTTCCCAACAAAAGTTCAACTAAGGAAGGTTCATTCATTCACCATATTGCAAAGAGAGAAAAAAGATAAAAGGAAGCTGCTTTAGACTGTGGATAGAACCAAATGCCCATACTTAGGTATGGATTTATTTGAATGATTGAAAGATATAGAAGCGTAGCTAGAATTTAAAGTATATGAATTCAAAAATATTGTCATTTTAAATTATTGAAGTAATCTACATATATTTAGTAAATTTCTTATGATAAATATAGGGTTTGAATGAATATTAGTGAATTTGATTAATTAAACTCGTAAACTATACTCTAGCTCCGTCCGAAAGGATGAGATGTGTACATTTTTGCTATCCTTATGACATAATTCTAACTTCCAACTTCCTTGGGGCTGCTGACATTTTTAGAAGCTCAATCTTCTGTACATATCTAATATCCTTTTCCAATTCAAGAAACAACTTGTTTATGGAAAGCCCATTCTTATTTTAATTATATCTAACCACCCTTGCTGACATATGATCATAGGTGATATTGTTTTTGTCTGAATTTATGTGTTGATTTTTGAAAATTTGTACTTAATTAAATAAATGTTTTTGAAATTCATAATGTAAAATAAGTCATAAATATTTGTATAGTTGTAATTAAATTATTTCTTTATAGGTAAAATGGTGAATATAGAGCTAATATACATTAGTAATTGCTAATATATTTATATATGTATATATATATAGAGAGAGCGCTAATATATATTAATAGTCGATAAGAAGTTTTGTTTATGGAGAGATTTTTCCCAATATGTTTATATTTTTCAATATTAGTTTTATTATATGTAGGCCGTTTGGTTAAATCATATGTTTTTAGTATGTTATTATTTCTCGTCTGATTTTACAACTATATGATTTGCAATTGTAAACTTTCACATGATGCTTGATCACTTTCGAATCCAACACATATCTGTATAATCTCTCTCACACATAAAATTTGAGAAAAATAAAATATAAGTAGATCTTATAATTTTCACGCTGGAGAGATGGATCGGTTGTTTCTGAAATACCTCCGCTTAAGTAGATCACAAATTATAAATAATACTCATATATGTAAACAAATACTTTATTAAAGGTGTGGGAGTTTTACAAGTGGACCGTTCAAAAAGAAACGTGTCTTTCAACCAACTTTTAATTTCTAACTACTTAGATCAAATGGCAATATCGTAAATACCCTCCATAAACAATGTCAAATTCAAAATTAAAATCCATGTCTCAAAATTGTTCAATACTAGCAAATGTGGCTCATCTTTCTCCAACAAATTTATATTTATTGAACTCACACTTTCACTCTCACTCCACTAAATTCACCCAAAAAAAATCCACCATTTTCTCTTCTTATCCTTTTTTTTAATTATTGTGAAAAAAAATTAAAATTTTGGTGTAAAAATGGCTGGAAAAGGAGTATTTGCAGAAATAATTGATGGAGAAGTGTACAAATATTATTGTGAAGGAGAATGGAGAAAATCAGCTTCTGGAAAATCTGTTGCTATTATTAATCCCACTACAAGAAAAACACAATACAAAGTTCAAGGTATGTTTTTTTTTAATAGAAAAAACAAATTATTTTTCAAGAAAAAAATAATTCAAGGTTGATGTTTGTTTGAGATTTTTCTTTGATGAATTTTGTGTCATATGTTTATGGGGTGAAGGGGAACGTTGACGTAACTAGTAAAGTTGCTTCTGTGTTACATAATATGGATCAAGTTGCGTATAATAGACTCTCGTAGTTTTATCTTTTCTTGGAGCTATGTATAACAGGAGTTTAGTGCATCAAATTGTTTGGATTGCTGGGCGAAATCAAGATTTCAACTTTATGAGTTCTGAATTTTAGAATGACGACTTCTAGTGGTAATAACTGGACTAGCAGAGTCGAGATTTCAACTTTATGAATTTTGCATTTTAGAATGATAACTTCGAGTGTTAATAATTGGGTTCTGAATGTAATGTTAACACGGTCGTAGATGACTTTTGCCTCCGCCGGGATGGAACTAAACTTGTGCTTATCGTAGTTTTGACCTAAACCATGTATTTGTGTTTAAAAAGTATAAATAATCTATTTAGAATGTCTATTTTATAAAATTCGGAATGATAAACTCAAAATTGTAGCTCCGACTTTGATTGCATTTAAAACTTTCAGACTTTAAGGGGTCGTTTGGTACAAAAATTAATAATGCATGGATTAGTAATGCAGAGATTAGTAATGCAGGATTAGTAGTGTAAGGATTAGTAATGAAAAGTTTATTTTTATCAAGTGTTTGGTTTATTGTTTTCCACCCATCTTGTGTTTGGATTAAAACTCTATAAAAAGCTTCTTTTCAATTATACCCTTGAATTATTACGTAATTGGGTCAAGGTATATAATTATCAGACAATATTATTATTTTATGGCCTTTCTAACTAGCTATGAGAAGAACAATTTTGTTGTCATGTTTGCTATATTTTCACTTGAATTATTTGAGGATAAATAATTGTCATCTTAATAATTGATCACTCATAAAATGTCAGTTTTAAATTTTTAAAAAATAAATCATCAACTTTTAAAATCGAAAAAACGGTCAACAATGGTAAAATTGAAAAAATCATCTATATTTACACATAAAAATTGCAAGTTGTAATTTTAATATGTATGTAATTTTTTAAATTGTTCAAAATACAAATAATTAGAAAACCATAAAAATATATGTATACACATTCAATTAAGATCACAAACGTCATATACAAATAAACAACTCACATTTCAAATTTGTATTGGATTTATTTAGTAACAAGCAACTCTCTCTAAATAATTTGGAAGCTAATTTATTTAAATAAATTTACTAGTGTAAATATAAAACATAAAATAAAAAAAATAATTAAAATGATTTGAGGGATATTTTTGTCTTTACGTAGATTTATCCCATGGTATTATATCCTATGTATTACTAATACCTCCAAATGGAAGGTATTAGTAATACATCCTATAATATCACGTAGGAGATATAACTAATCCATGAATTAGTTATACATAGCCTCAAATTCCTACCAAACATAATACATGGACTATTTCTTCTAACACAGCCTACCCAACTACCCTATAACGGGTCGTTTAGTTTGAATTCAAGTTATGAAGGGATTAGTTATGATGGGATAAGTTATGATGTGATTAGTTATGATAGGATAAGTTATGCTAAGATTATTTTTTATTGAGTGTTTGATTTGTTGTATTCAAAATAATAAATCTTAAGAACAACATATAAATTTACAAAAATACCCTTCATGGATTTGAAAAATAATGTCTAAAAAGTGTTTAAAGGGACATTTTTGTCATTTAGTCATTTTATCCCGGGATTACTATACCACTCATGGAAAGGAATAACTTATCCCGGTACTAATTATTAGTACCGGGATAAGTTATCCCAGCCTTGCCAACCAAACAACAAATTGAGTGGCACTATAATTTAATTCCGGGATTATTTTACCCTATCCTTCACACCAAACGACCCCTAAGTGTTCTGTTTTCTTGTAGAATTTTATGATCATTGGTCACATTGGGAGGTCGGAAACAGCCAAGAAATCCCAATACTAGATTCTCTTTATTTATTTTTTTGTCTATTCACAATTTTAGTAATATAAATTGATAGTGTAAAAATAATTACACCATTATCAGTGTAGTTTAACCTTATTATAACATAACATCAACATTTTATTCAGTCGTAGGTAAATGTCACAGATAAGTGACTTGATTGTGTAAAATTACCGAATCAGTTATAGAACATAATCTCTTTACTAACACAGTGGTAAAAAAATTTATGCATAAACTATTTCTTGATTTTGCATCCAGTTTTTTCCTGGAAAATTTGAACTTTTGCTTGTATTGTATTATTTGGTCTATGTATCGAAACTGATAACGTTTGAGATTCATGGATATTTGTTCTTTTTTCTTTTTTTTTTGGTTCAGCATGTACACAAGAAGAGGTGAACAAAGTAATGGAAATTGCAAAAGCAGCACAAAAATCATGGGCTAAAACACCACTATGGAAAAGAGCAGAGTTACTTCATAAGGCAGCTGCAATTTTGAAAGAACACAAAGTCCCTATTGCTGAATGCCTTGTTAAAGAAATTGCAAAACCAGCTAAAGATGCTGTCACCGAGGTACTTCGTTGTCGATTAACTAAAAGAAGAATTTAAGTTATATACTCTGAATGAGTCCTATGTTGCTCGGACTAATATGGAAATGCCGCTTGGTGCGTGTCGGATCCTCCAAAAGTAGTGCATTTTTTGGACGATCCGACATAGGAGCGGCAACATTTTTGGAGATTCCGAGCAACATATACGCTGACCTATGTTACTCTGACTCTCCAAAAATGCCTCTGCGTGAGTGTCGAATCCTCCAAAAGTAGTGCATTTTTTGGATGATCCGACACAGAAGCGGCAACAATTTTGGAGATTCCTAGCAACATATATGTTGTCGGATCCTCCAAAAAATGCTGATGGTGCGGCAACTTTTTTGGAAGATCTAACACAGGTGCGACAACGTTTTTGGAGAGTCCAAGCAACATAGATGCTGATGGTGTAAAAATCTTGGATCTATTACTGATGTTTAACTAGTGATAGCATGTTGGCAACCATGTTTGTCTGTTATTACGTACATAGAACTTAAAACTCGTGAAATATTGTACGAATTCTGAAAAAAATTAACTGCTTTATCGGCTGATAACGTTGTGAATTTGATGAAGGTTGTGAGGTCTGGAGATTTGGTTTCTTACACTGCTGAAGAAGGAGTTAGAATTCTAGGGGAGGGTAAGTTCTTGGTATCTGATAGTTTCCCTGGAAATGAAAGGACCAAATACTGCCTAACATCCAAGGTACATTTCTAGACTAATTGATTTAATACCGCTTTATTATAATGTCATTTAGTATAAAGTATCATCGGTTTGCGATGAATGTCAAAGGATCAAGATATTTTAATGACATAATGTAAACATTGTCCTATAAAGAATATGCTTAGCCAATATTACTATACTTATTTGTGTGGTTATAATCGTTAAATGAGAAGTTTAAAGTTCATTGCTTTTAATAATAGAATACGTATCATTCTGTTCAGAACAGACTAGAAAGGAAAATGCTTATCACATTAATTGGAACAGAGGGAGTATTCAATATTCACCATTCAGTTGTCTTTTCATGAGTGAGGACATCAAGAAGGCAACGTAAACCGATTTCAAGTCAGACGAGGTTGTGAGAACATTTCTTTACCTGAATATGTACTAGTCCAAAGATAAACCGGAAAAACATAAGTGAAAATGTAGAAACTCATAACATCAGCCTATAACCACTCAATGTCTCATGTTATCTGTAAATTTTCCGTTATCAGTAGCAAAATACAGAATGGAACTCACGTTTTATACCTAAAATGTTGATATTAAGTTTATCGGTAATATACTGATGATTATGACCTACACGTCTGTGGACTACAGATACCGTTGGGTGTGATTCTAGCCATTCCTCCTTTCAACTATCCGGTCAATCTTGCCGTCTCCAAGATTGCTCCTGCACTGATTGCTGGAAACTCTTTAGTCCTCAAGCCTCCAACTCAGGTTACTTCACTAAAATTTGATCTCAGATTAGCTATATTATAATGCATCAAATTCTTACTATATAGTTTCTCCGATTTATCAATAGTATTCTATTTGATGATGACACATATCCTTTCCCTTTTTTGTTACAACGTTACTTTACCGCTAAAGGAGCTCTATAAATGGATCAATAGTGCTCTAACCACTTTTTCAAGTTAAATTTTGTCCCTTGCAAAACTTCAAACATATTTTCAAGTAATTCAAACACAACTTCAATTTCCAATAACCTGTTTTCAACTTAACTTCAGATGCTATGTTTGCTTTCCAAGTATTACCAAATTCATGTTCAAACGTCTACTTACTTCGAGTGATCAATTGTAACAGGGTGCTGTGGCTGCCCTGCATATGGTGCATTGCTTCCACTTAGCTGGATTCCCTAAAGGCCTTATCAGTTGTGTGACCGGAAAAGGTTCTGAAATCGGAGATTTTCTCACTATGCATCCTGGAGTAAACTGTATAAGGTACTCCCTCGGTTTCAATTTGTTTATCTGGTTTTGACTTGACACGGAATTCCCTTTAATCGTGTGGTCTTAAACATGCTACGTGGAAAGCTGGAATTAAAGAGTTGTCAAAAAGGGAAAGAAATGTTCATTTTTAAACGGACTAAAAAAGAAAAGTAAAACAAACAAATCAAACAATCGGGAATATATTCTATCTCATTGTTGCATTTTGCAACCGAAACACTAAAGAGTAAAGAAGTTCCTTAGTCCCGTTCTTGATATTTGTGTATTCACGCATAACCGTTCTTTCTTGTTTTATCAGCTTCACTGGTGGAGACACCGGTGTTGCAATCTCGAAGAAAGCAGGAATGGTCCCTCTACAAATGGAGCTGGGAGGAAAGGACGCTTGTATCGTGCTTGACGATGCTGATTTAGATTTGGCTGCTGGAAACATTGTGAAAGGAGGATTTTCTTACAGGTGTGTGAATTTTATTTTCGTTATCAAAACAGAACATGTTAGTGTTTTTTCCTTAACAATCAAGTTGTCGGAACTGCATTGGTATTAGGCGATCAAAACAAATGTATCATGTATGCATTTTATGAAATCAACAAATTAATTAGTAGGCTTTTCTAATGATATACTCACTTCATGGATTGCCTGATTTATTATCACTCACACTTGATCACATTTCTGTTCGTGTGTTCGATGAACTTCTCTTTAATCCATTAATCATCGAAGATATGAATGCGATGTAGAGTTCATATTACACGTATAATATGTCGATATCCTTGTCTATCACAGTGGTCAAAGATGCACAGCCGTGAAGGTCGTGTTGGTGATGGAATCCGTTGCTGACACTCTTGTTGAGAAGGTAAATGCCAAAGTGGCAAAGTTAACGGTTGGGCCACCCGAAGATGATTGTGATATCACTCCAGTTGTCTCTGAATCATCCGCGAATTTCATCGAGGGGTTGGTCATGGACGCAAAGGAGAAAGATGCAACATTTTGCCAGCCATACAAGAGAGAAGGCAACCTTATCTGGCCCTTGTTGTTAGACAATGTTAGGCCAGACATGAGAATCGCTTGGGAAGAACCATTCGGTCCAGTTTTGCCCGTTATTCGGATCAACTCAGTCGAAGAAGGAATTCACCACTGCAATGCTAGCAATTTCGGTCTGCAGGTACTTCTTTCTCTCCATCTATCACAAGAAAAAAGTTAGTCGTTTTTCGGTTGGAAGAAGTAGAAAGAGATAATCTCCGCATAACTAATGTAACGTGTGATTCATATAGTAAATAATACTCGCATGACGTTATGCAAGAACCTAACATAACATTCAACGTGTAGGTTATTCACCCTATATTAATGATTCCGTTCTTTCATTATTATTCACTGCGTAAACAATTCCTATACGACATAACTAGCACGTGAACCAAACGACTCCATAGTATACTCTGAGGCTGATAAATTTGACTCAAACTACAGGGTTGTGTGTTCACCAAAGACATCAACAAAGCAATACTGATCAGTGATGCAATGGAAACCGGAACCGTTCAGATTAACTCGGCTCCGGCTCGTGGACCGGATCATTTCCCATTCCAGGTAATTAAAATCCATTTTCCACATTAAATTGCATAATCTTGATTATCTTCGCGATAATTTCGTAGTAATTAAGGTGATTAATTTTGTTTAACAGGGTATTAAGGACAGTGGAATTGGATCACAAGGTATTACTAACAGTATTAACATGATGACTAAAGTGAAGACCACAGTGATCAATTTGCCAATCCCTTCTTATACTATGGGGTAAATTAATCACTATTTGCTTTAGAAATTTGACAATAATGATTAAGAATCTATGTTGTAGATGTTAATGAGTTGAAACCAATTATTGTTTATTTCTTCCTTTGAGCTTATGAAGATTAATATTGGTGGATTAAATATTAGCATTATTCTCGCAGTTTCTTGTTCTTCGATTGTTGTTACTAGCTAGCTATTGTTTCTGGTGCTTCGTTTATCGCATTATTCTGCTTTGTATGGTATAATATGCTTCCTCTATTGTTTGTTATGTCTTATTTGCTATGCCTTGTTTTACCTCTGTATTGTCTTTTACAAACTCCCTTTGTCATGTGTTACTTAAGTACAATCTGTCTATCTTCATGAGATAGAGGTAAGGTCAGTGTACACTTCACCCTTTCTAGATCCCACTTGTGAGAATACACATGGTATGTTGTTGAAGATTAACATTGGTATTTGGTGGACGAGATGATTGACATAGAGAAATCGAGTTAAATATTTGTTTTTGGATTATGTACGTGTTACTTGAGTTGAAGGTCAATTAGAAATAATCTCTCTATCTCACAAGATAGGAATAAGATTGCGTATATATGATTCTTTCACATTCTACTCATGGGATAACACTGAATATGTTGTTATTGTTATTTTAATTTCAGCATGTTTGCTTTCTAATTAGTTATGCTCTTTAAAGAAATGACATGACATTATTCAAAATTATAAAATTCATGTCTGATCAAACTAAGACACATAAAATGATATAAAATGATATGGAGTGATATTTTTGAGAAGTTCCCAACTTCCACTAGTCAATTTCTTTTGTGCTTACTTATTTCAAAATTTCTTTTTCTTTTTTTCCTTCAAGAACATATTTTTCATGTTTCTTGACTTTATTTTACTGTTTTAATCATCACAGAAAATTATGAGACATTTTGACAACCAAATGAAGCTGTGGAAATAAAAGCAAATAAAGCTTTCCTTCTTTATTTATTGAGAAGGTCCTCCCTGTACTGCTCTAATTGGGCTTCTTACTTGGGCCTGTTTGTGGGCTGTTTTATTGGTTTTGTGCATTCAAAGCAAACAAAGTTTTCTTTTCATGTAAGTGCATTGAATGTTTTAAAGTTTGATCAATACTTATACTTTCGAGTGTTCACATCAAACCAAATTATTTAATCATAAAAGTTAAAATAAAAAACAAGAATATATACATCTTTCTCTTATTGATTTGGTGTGAACACTTGCAAAGAAAAAAAACGTAATTAAATATTGCCTCTCCTTCACTTTTTGGTGAGATACTCTTTTCTTTTTTGACCTTCCTTAATGAAAATTATAATTTCCGTCCTGGTTAATAACCTAAAGGTTGAACTTGTCAAGGTAAATTCTTTATCCACATCTCTATAAAAGTGTATATATCTACTTAAAATTCTAAGTTATTCACGCCAACTACCTCTATTATCATCGACCTTCACAACCTGCCGCTCTTAGCTACCTCTACTACTAAACTTTAGTTTTTCTTTTTTTCTCATTTGATATTTGATATCATTTTAAAATTCGATTAATCTAAATTTATTCTAAGAAGTCCTAACATCGGAGGTAAAGATTGTTTGTTAAACCTAATTTATATAGTATGATGTTATTAGGTGTACAAGTTGAAAACAAGTTCCTTTTATTAGAATAATAAATCTGACATGAGTGCACTTACTCCTAATTCCATTGGTTCCCTGGTAATACTAATATATTACTCCCAATTTATTAGTTTAAAGAGAAACCATTTCTTTTCTTAATTTAATCCTAGTATTTTTATTCAATAATAACACAATAATGTATAAAGCAAATAAAGGGTCATCTCCTAATACTACCTACTTCTAATATGTAGCTGGTCTCAAGTTTAATTTAATTAAATCTTATATATATTTAATTCACAAAAAGAAAGTGTATTAATAATTTAATTTAATTTAACTTATCTAATACTGCATGCATATTATAAATTATTAATTCTTGGTGGATTGCAAAATATATAATTTAATTTTACTAGTTATCTTTTGTGTCATCCAATCTTGTAAAATTAATAATTAATTAAGAGTTGCTAAAGAGTTGACTCAAATATTTTATTAGTTATTGTGAAAAAAAAAGTTTAATTTTCTTTACACTTTACCATTCTACTCCACTAGTTATTATTTCTATAATATATTAATCTTGTACTGTTTGTTGTGATGATCTTCAACATTCCTCTAGAATAATTTTTGTTTCCCAATTGACTTTTAACTTTTTCATACTTAGATCTTTCTTGTTTCTTTTCCTCTAATGTAGGTTTATATCCCTATTTGGATCTACACTATTTATTCCCTATCATCAATTACCCAACTTGTTTTAGTATGGAGGACAATGTATATTCTTAGAAAGTACTTAGTTTTTACAGTTCGAAAATATTTATATATAATTTAGATAAACATTATAAAGATGGGATGGTTGGATTCAGGTCATATTGGGGTGTGTGAGAGGTGTGGGTGCAACCCGGGGGTAGGGGTACGGGGATGGTGGATTGGGCCAGGTGGTATGATTAGGTTGGGGGTAGGGGAGGGATGGGGTAGGCGTGAGAGGTGAGGGCTTATCGAAAAATATGTATATATAATTTAAATAAACACTATGAAGATGGAGTGATAAGATTCGGGTCGAGTTGGGGTGTGTGTGAGGTGTGGGTGAAATTCAGGGGGTAGGGGTATGGGGTGGTGGATTGGGCCGGACAAGATTCATAATATATTTTCCTTCCGTACCAAACATGCCTTTAAAGTTGTTTCTTTTCCTTAATTATTTCTTTGATGATTTATTATATGATTTGATACATATGAAAGAGTCTTGATTTCATTTGTATTTAGGCATCAAATAATTATGTATATTGATTAAAGTTAGAAGCATCAATAATTTAAAATCAAAATAGAAAATAATTAAGTATAATACACTACTTATTCAACTAGAACTTTCTTAATTTTTTAATCACTAGTACCATCTTTGTCATATAATTTTGAGAATCAAGAATCTTTGAAGAATTAAAGTATATTTGAGAAGTATTTAAGTAGCTACCAAAACCTTATTTCAATTTTTGAAGAGGCAATAATTAAATTAAGGAAAAAAATAATTAAAATTAAAGTGTACAATGGGATTGGGTTGAGGTGTAAAGTAGTCTCTCAATTGAATAAAGAGAAAAATAAGGTTTAATTTAATTTGTTGATAGGTATAAGACAAAGACAGATACCTACAACTTAAGCAGATAAGTAGCTTTTTAGTTTAATTAAAGAAAAAAATGTAATTAATTTCTTGATTAATCTTGGTTAAGCATATTTTGACCTTCAATCACTTTATGTTCCTGTTAAGGGCATACTAGTCTTTTTAGTTAATTGTTGTTATCTTACTTTTATTACACCAATCACGGTAAAAATTATTCGCGCCTGATGTTTACCCAATGTATTTATGTGTTTCTACATAAATTTTTCTCATTTCAGGCGTGAATAATTCCTCCATTTATCAACTTCTATTTTGGGCCTTGACTAATCCATTACGCCTCAATTTTACTTTAGAGGTAAAGTATTTCCTACGAAACAGAATTTCAATTATAAAATTTAAACCAAAACCTCTGGTCACTTAAGCTCTCAGAGAAGTACTTATCTATCTGCAACAAACTTTTGTGATGACTCATCCTCAATTCACCATAAGCAACTATTTTGGTCTTGAACCATGTCCCAAATACCGTTGAAAAGCACAAGTTTTATTCTCATAACACTACGGTAATTTTGAGGGGAGTTTTGGAACAATTTTTTTTTTTTTTTGAGGGGAGCCTTGAAATAGTGATAAAATTATCTCTGATTTATAGGTCGTGAAATTAAGTCATGAAATCAACCATAAATACTTGCATCAAGATATATTATCTACATCACATTTCATAAGAGTGTTGCACTTCTCCAACCCTATGTAAATTCACGATGCTTAACTTAATACATCGAATGGTCCTTTTATTATGTTAATGTTTAGTCACATCATTGATACTAGAATTAGTTCTTCTCTTTGTAGAGGTTCTTAAGCATAACTTTGATTTACACATTTTCGTCTAATCAATTATGGTAATGTTAGAACATGTAGGTTTTATGAAAGAAGATATTTCATTGTCTTTAAATTTTCTTTGGAAATGGCATGTCAACCTAACAATATTTTTTACTTGGTTTGGCTAGAATTAGAAAAACATTATTTCATTATTGTAGTTTAATCACCTCTTGTACAAGTATCTAAAATTCATTGTGTCCAAAATAATGTCACTTACTTTTTTAAGTTTTATGAAAGTGATTATGTCCAATGAAGATGTTGGCTAATCCTAAAGACGATTCTCTTACTATGATCTGATATTATTTGTTTTGAATTATTTTTGTATGATCTTTTAAAAAAAAAATGTATATCATTAAAAATATTCAACACCTTATAAGTAGTAGTTTTTATGTTTTAATAACGTGGGACATTATTCATGCACTAGGTTAATTGGAAATCAACGTGTGTCACTCACATCATTCGAATAGTTATGGGCTAAGACGGTCGAAGAAGGCAACAGGTGGAAGCAACTGATGCCTTGATCATTCAATTGACTCCTTGCTGCTAGTCCATGCTTGCTATCGGTTTTACGACCACTTAACTAGCCTACATGCTTCTATTTTATAAGTCCATCTTCAAGCTGCTGGTAATGATAGTAAATTTGTTGCACGAATGAAATAAGTTGGGGCTCATGTCATCATTCAATCATCTATCATCCCGTCAAATCATTTACTCTGATACATCCGGCTTAAAATATTTTTAAAATGTTATGCTATTATTTATTTTGAGTCGAAACTAATGCACGATTTCAATTTTAAAGAGCTTATTTTTTTTAATTTTATCGTGCGTCCACATAAAAAAGTAGAAATGATTGGAGAAATGTCTTCTATTACATCGTACGTTCACATAAAAAAATAGAAATAATTGGAGAAATAAAATTAACTTTGTAATACAATTGGCTATAACTTCAATACGGTATTACTGAATACCGTATCGAAGTTTAATTTACCATTTTCCGAATTACCAAATCGAAATTTAAAAATTTGGTATTTGATAGCTACTTTTAACTACCAATTATAGAATTACCAAACTCGAAATTTGAGAAATCCAAACCGAATACCTAATACCCACCCTTACGAGAAAATAGGAAAATAATTTTTAAAAAAGTATTTTCCAAAGATATCTTTAGTGTAATTTTACAAGTGAAGTTTAGATAGAATGATATGTATATGATTTTTATTTCTAACTTGAAAAGGTGGAAAAACTATTTCAATAGATCGTCGCCTGAAGTAAAACATATCAAAATCAAATAAAAATCTTATTGTATGGACAATTCAAATAAAAATGTCAAAAGATAACATCTTACAAATAGAAAATATGTCTCCAAAGTCGTGTGATGTGCATGGACATTTTTATTGAATTTTGTGTTTCCAACAACATGTAACAATTGAACATTCTTTAGATACCAATGCAATGTTCTTTAAAAATGCAAAATAAAATTTTAAACACAAATAATATGGTTTATTATTATTATTATATTCTTATTATTTTACAGTCTATTTATTTTCATTTTCTTCTTGATCTTTTCCATGATATATATTACATTATAATGCCTTGTGATTTGCCAATTGACAGATAAGATAAGAAATTGATTTCTTAAAAAAATAATTGAATTGAATTTATTCTTAATATATGATCAGCATAAGATATGGATCTTTAAGTTTTGCCTCAAGTGGTCCTTAATTTGTACTTAATTGTAGTACATATATACGATCAAAAGTTTGCTAAGATATATATTTCATATTTCTTTCACATTAATTAGAAATTTCGAATTTTAATTTACGGATTGAGAGCATGGACAAATCTAGAGTTGCGTATTGAATTATCTGAACTTAGTTTTTTGACATAGCTACTTTCTTAATGAATCTGCTCAATGCAAATTCGAAGTACTCAGATCGGTGAATTCAAATATTGAATATATGTAGTAACATTATAGTATATATTTTGTCGCAAATCTTGGAGAGTCGAGAAGTAATTTTTTTTATATGCTTAAGTTTTGATATACAAAGTTACCCTTATAATAATGAAGGGAGTTTAAACTAACTCAAATAGACAATCAATCTATTTTCTTGCCAAACATTTTTTTCCATATATATATTCTCCTCTCCCATTGAGCATTTATTATCTTGGAGTCCTAAATTATAACAATAGTAAATATTTCCTTTGCTTTCTAGTCCCAACTCAAACATTTGCCTTCCCAATAATGACTTCACTCTTGCAACATATTCTTGCTATTTGTTTTTAGTACTTCATTCCCAATAATGCTACATTTAGTACACACATTTTTGAACTCCATAATGGTAATAATCAACCAAATAAAATTGTGAAGTACGTTAGGTCAAAAGTAGAGGGCTTAGATTGTAATATTAAATTTTGTTAATCACATCATGATCATATATGGTTGAAGATAGGATTAAATAAATAAAAATATATTTTTCTAATAGATTATGTTTATATATGAGACGACGATCAAACATATCAACGTGATATCAAAATAAATAGAGATCACATGTTTGATTGCCAAAAAAAAGTTTTCATGTGCTTGACTCATAAGAAAAAAAAGGATCAAGCTTATTAGTGTGTGATTGACAACTTGTTTCATTACATATCATGATGTATCGTATCACATCGTATCAAATCATATCATGTTGTACAATATTATTTTGATAAATACGCATTTAGAAAAATTGCATCATTTTATATTGTTTCATAATGCAACACACCAACAATATGAATAATAGCGGGTAAAATAGGTTTATTAAATAGTAAGGGCAAAATGAAAAAAAAAATTGTATAACTGCGACGTCACACCAAATAGATTGTTAAATAACGTGACAATTTTAGTCGTTATTCAACAATAGATTTAAATGATGCGATAAAATTTAAATAACAACAAAACATACATTATATTTAATATAACAATACTATACAATATAATACAATACGTAATTAATAACCATCCAAACAAGTTTTGAGGTATGATATATATATATATATATATATATATATATATATATATATATATATATAGAGAGAGAGAGAGAGAGAGAGAGAGATGTTTAATCATTTGAGCTTTTATATGACTTTTTTGGGAAACTTTTTAGATAACTTATAAACCATACTTTAATAAGAACATTACAAGTTTAATTTCTTTCTCTAGTGAACCAACCCACAACCTGCCCCATTAATTATGACCTATATATACATGTGTTTAGGAATTCCAGCTGCCATTTTTTATAAGATTAAAAATTATCTGTTTGTAGGAAGGCCGACAAAAGAACCATAATTTAACAATAAAATAGACAAACGTTGTAATTTTAATTAGTAACACAATATTGACTTATCAATCATCATTAGCTAGAGATTTTAGGTTCGAGCCATTAAAATTATCTTTATTAGGGAACGTTATGACTTATGCCGCCCTTTAATGTATGCTTTTTCGACGTGAATTAAACTTAAGTCGGATTTTGCCTCTAGTTATGTCCTCTAATATAGAACTTAATCAGGCTCTAATACGAATATCAGATTGACAACACAATATTGCCTTAACAATTCCTTAATCCAATACATCTTACTTACAATTGATGTTTATGTACATGTATAGACTATAGAGCCATGTTCATTGTACTGAGATCTTCAAAGACAAAACGAATCATATCAAAAGCTTGATGTATGAGAAGATTTATTAGTTGTTTATAATTATCTTCTTTATAGATATATAATTATGTATATAATTTTGTTTTTAGTTTTGACATATTAACAAGGGTATCATCAGAGGTGAAATCAAAATTTGATATTACGTTTTCTAAATTAAATTCATAGCAATTCATTTTATATAATTACAAGATTTTCATAATTTTGTCTTAGCAAAATTCTACTTACTTCGTCTCAATTTATAATAAGAAAAATGATCATTTTTATAGTAAAAGTAGAAAAAATAAGTTTCGTGGTATTCTCCATTGACTTTGTTCCCTCTATCCTTAACACTCCTTATCTTCACTATTACCACCATAGCCCCCATCCTCATCATAGGAACTTACTTATTTTTCTGAAAAATAGCTTTTCGTCATATCGAATAGTACACTCTTAATAAAGGTCTTAAACATAATCATTCAAATAACAGTCATTAAGTTCATTTATGTTTTTGGGCAAACAACATAAATTTCATTAGCTTAGAAACTAATTATCTCCATTTTCATGAATTTGCATATTACCACTCCTACCATAATTCGCACCTTGGATATACATATCTGACACGTCTAGATACATGTATCTACATATAATTAAGTGTATCCAAATAAGAAATGTAACTTTTAAGACATAAATTCAAGAATATATCTACTCTATCACAACTCCTAAAAATTTGAAATCCTTCTAATTTTTTCGAGCATCAACAAACTCTACAGTTCTTCTTCTTGATTGTAAATTTCTGTGTATCTGATCTATTCACTTTGTGTATCTGAACTGCTTTTTATGTATATGATGATATACCTTTTTCTATGTGTTTGATATATTCTTAATGATTAGATGAATCTAATATGTTTATTATGTGTGTTTGAATTATTCTTCTATATTTCTAATATTGTTTCTTCTATGCATTTGTCATGTATTTATCGATTAGATATATCTGATTTGTTCATTATGTATATCTGAACAATTCTTTAATGAATTTGATATAGTTTTTTATGTATCTAATATGTACTTAATGATTAGAATTATCCGAACTTTTATTTTGTGTACCTAAACTATATTTTTATTATGTATATGATATAGTTTATTCTATGTAAATGATAAAACTTGCCTCAAAATCGATGAACACAAAGAAGCTTTTAGGTTACTTATAATTAGTTAAGTTTAACCTTTGTTATACTATACGATTATTTATAACCCTGATGTTAAGAAACTTATCACATATATCCTATTTTTAATATAAATCCACCATGGCATTTTAAAATCCTATGTGGCCTGACATTTTAATAAGGTGGATGTCATGTGGCATGCCACCTCAACAACATTTTTTTTCCTTTTCTTAATAAATATATTTATTAATAATTTAATTTATCTATTTTACCCTTTGTCTTCTTTTTCTACTTTTCAAAAATCATGATTTCTTATTTTTTTTTATTTATGTAACAATTTTCTATGAAAAAATAAGTATTATTTTTACTATTCAAAAAATAAAAGTGAAAAAAAATACTAATTGAGTATATAAGTTATTCATGTCCTATATAATAAAATAAATGAGCATATAAGAGGTTAATATTTGAATAATAATCAAAACTTTAGTATTTATTTTTACAAGTAAAAGTAATAACAATAACTTTAAATATATTTTAATGTTGATAATACGGAAATATTTAATAAAATTATCTATTTATATTGTAAATAATTTTTTTTAAATATTGATAATAAAAAATATAGATATTTGAGAATAAGAGAGAAGTAAAACATGGTTAAAAAAAAGATGAAAAGTAAGGTCTATTACGATGTTACATCCAATCCTCTTAAAAAAAAATTGACTCGTGAAATTATACCAAATATGTTATCGTAAAATTATATCGAATATGTCATCGTTGTATTGCGGAGTGTCAGCAAGAAAAATGTGTAGGTGTATGTGGGGTTGGGGGAGTGGGGGTTGGAGATCAACACAAATAAACTACCTATATAAACAACATTCCAAAAGCATAACTTAAAATTCATTCATTTCTTCTATCTTTCTCTCTTCTCCTTTTAGAACCAAACTCACACACACAAAGCAACTGAAGAAAAAATTTCTCTCTGCAAAATCTCTCACAGGTACAGAACTGAATTAAATTCTCTGAATATTTTCTGTTGATTTTGTGTTTTTCTGTGTGATTTTAATGGAACCATTTTTGTTTACAGAGAAGGAAAAAAATTGCAAGCCATGAATTCACTTCTAAGTCAACAACAGCAGTCACAGATGTCACTGCAAGACCTTCAAAATGGCGGTTCTACCGGTGGTGTAGGTGGTTTAGGTCAACACAATATGGGTCACTCTCACTTTGATCCGACGTCGTCTCACGACGATTTTCTCGAACAGATTCTCTCTTCTGTTCCTTCTTCTTCTCCTTGGCCTGACCTTTCCAAATCCTGGGACCCACATCACCATCTCTCGTCGCCGCCGCATAACCCTAGCTCCGGCGAAGATCAACCTCCTTCTAATCCACTTCACTCACAGTTCCATTACGACGACCAAGCTTCTTCTCTACTAGCTTCAAAGTTCCGTCAGCATCAGATCACTGGCGGCGGTGCGGCTGCAGCTGCTAAAGAACTTATGCTACAGCAACAGCTTTTGCTCTCTAGAACACTCGCCGGAAACGGACTCAGGTCTCCGAATGGAGCTTCCGGCGATAACGGCCTCCTTTCCCTACCTCTAAACCTCAGTAATAATGGTGACCAAAACGACGGCGTCGCTAACCCGGTGAGTTTCGTTTTCTCATATTTATGACTAATTTAACACTTTTCTACCAATTATTAACGATTAATTACGCCATTAAATACAGGCTAATGACAATTCCGTCCAAGCTCTTTTCAATGGATTCACCGGATCTCTTAGTCAAACCTCCAATCAACCTCAACATTTTCATCATCCTCAGGTCTACACACATTCTACATGTATATTTACAAACTCATATTATATGAAAAAACTAGCAATTACTAAAACGATAAGTTTAGGGAGGATCGATGCAATCGCAGAGTTTCGGAGCTCCAGCGATGAACCAAACTCCGGCAGCAAGTGGTTCAGCTGGTGGTGGTGGAGGTTCAACGCCGGCAGCACAACCAAAACAACAAAGAGTTAGAGCTCGTAGAGGACAAGCTACTGATCCTCACAGCATCGCTGAAAGAGTACGTTTAATTACAGTTTTGCCACCCTTTCTTCTTCTTCAGTTTTTTTTTTTTTATTCTGATTTTCCGAATTTTCTGCGTTTCTGTTGCGAATGAAAATGGTGGGCAGTTACGTAGGGAGAGAATTGCAGAGAGAATGAAGGCTTTACAGGAGCTGGTACCCAATGCCAATAAGGTAATTTCACACTAAATTACTCTCGCTGTTCATTTTTACTCGTTCATCATATTTTTAATATAAAATATTAATAATTTTTAATATAAAATACTAATATTAATTATTATTTTGAAAGTTAATTGAATTAAATCTAGAGTAATTATTATAATTTAAATCATTAATTATCTGATTTTAACTTTGATTAAATTATCATTAGTTTCAAAAATTAGAAAATTAATTATAATTATAAATTGTAACTGCTTTTCGTCCCATGTGATTGATGAAAATCATAAATCTTCAATTGGACACGTGTCGTGAAAATAAGGCCAGTAGATGTTTATTTGTATACTCGAGAGTGTGAAGAAGAATGTGTATTGTTGTTTCTTTCCGTGCGTACTTGAAAATGAAAACTAGAAAAGAGATTCTCCCGGGGATCGTAATCCTATTGATAGTTACTCATCTAGTAATATTTTTCAGCATTTGTTGAAAAACTTAAACTTTGGGGTCGTTTTTGGTGGGAAATAAATTATTATATCATGTATATGAGATAAATAATGTAAGAGCTATCTAATACCTTTAAGTAAACATGATATATTATTTTATCTTGAGATTATTATAATTTATACATAATAACGAATGACTAGTTCAATTACAATTTATTCTAATTGAACATGAGAACATATGAAAAAGTGTTATGATTAGATATTGCTAGTTCAAATTATAAATGTTTTAGCATAGTCGTAGAATCTATTAAATAGTTAAATTAATCACATTAAGTATATCAACCTTAAAAGGAATGAGTTTGAGATTCTACGATTTATTGATGTTAATGCACATAACTAAATGAGGTGACATATTTTATATAAGTAACTTATTAAAATAAAAGGTACTTTAGAGTAGTTTTTTCAAAAATTGAATTTGAAGCATTTAATAGAAACACTTAATAAAGTGTTCAGGTGTTCAATTGAAACAAACGATCGCGTATAAATTGACATCGAAGATAATACAACCATCATGAGGATTGTGGTGGAGATGATAAAGTAATATTTTATTTTTAGTTAGAAGTTTTAAGTAGGTCTCTAAAAATTATTTTTGATGGGGAGAGTTTTATATATTTTCTAGTAGAGTTTTTTTGACACGAATCTACATTAATCGACCCAAAGTGAAGATGGGAATCCAAGAAAAAGTATTGTTGTTTACTTATTGTGTGTTGACATAAGAAATATGTTGTGTTTTAAATTGATTTATAGAAAGAAAGTTAATGTGAAATAGTGAATAGTCAGAGTTATTTTTGATTATTGAAAGTGAATATAATGGTGTTTAAATAAATGGAATAGTAAGGTGATAGTGTTTGTTGGAATGACAGACAGACAAGGCTTCAATGCTGGATGAGATCATCGACTATGTCAAATTCCTACAGCTCCAAGTCAAAGTATTCTACTCTCTCTTTTTCTTCATTTTTATATTGGAAAAAAGATGACAATTTGGATGGCAAAATAGTGATCGTTTAAAATTACTTTCTGTCATTTTCATGGTGTTTGTGTTTCATCTCTTTTGTGTATCAACTCAGGTTTTGAGTATGAGTAGATTGGGTGGTGCTGCAGCTATTGCTCCCTTAGTTACTGATATGTCCTCTGAGGTACACTATCTTCTTCAATTTTCATTTGCTTTCACATCTAACCATTGAAATATTAAAACTCAACATTGGTATCATTATCTTATACTGCTTCCATCCCAAATAAGTGTTACTACTTTAGTTTATTCTTTTTGAGAATGAGCACTTTTAAAAAGTAGTAGGTACTTCTTTAATAGTATAAGAGGTATAGTTGAAAACTATTATAATAATATTTTTGTGATAATACTTTTGGTTAAAAGGACACTTATTTTGAAATGGAGGAAATAATGTGTTTGATAAAATTTTAGAAAGCTAAAAGAGATTATTTTAGAGAATTGAGGTGTTTAGCCGATCATTTAGGATAAAAGGGGCTTTTGAGTAGTAGTAGTTGTTTCTAATAATGTCAAAATGCTTTTAAAATTGACTAATCAAGCCTATCAATATAAGCACTTGTAACAAAAGCACTCTACAAAACAAGCATATTTTGAAAGTTTGTCTAAATAGATTAGTATTAGTTAATGTGAATAAAAATTCTTTAATTCTATCACCTTAATCTTTAATTTAATACAAACTGTTGAAAAGAACTTAGCATGAAATGTATAGAGAAGGTGAAAATAGAAAAGGTGTGAGAGAGTATCATATCATGTTGTTTTTTGACAGAAAAAGTAATAACCAATAGATGGTGGACAGTAGATAATGCCTGTAGAGTTTTCTATTTATAGGAAAAAGATGATAAGGTACTACTCTACTAGTTAAAAAAGGTACAATTTTTGAACCAAAAAAACCAATAGCTCATCCTCCATAAAATGTCTCTCTCAAAATAGCGTGTTAGCATAATGCGACAAAAACATAAAAGTATCACGCGTGCCTACTTATGTTCCCTCACCCCTTTTCCCCATCCTACCCCTCAACCACTATAGTATTTTATTTGGAGAGAAAAATAGTAAATATTTAGAGTAAATTATTAATATCCTTAAAAGTATTTTTTTACTTGATTAATTTTACGACATGAGTGAAATATATCTCAAAATTCTTGCCAAGGAGTATTTTTAACACTTTTTTTGACTTTTTATTAATAATCTCATGCTCCTATAAGAGTTTGAGACCACTAGCTAAGTTACGTAGCAAATCGAGAGTGTAGGTTAGTTTAGTTGGTCAAGTAGAGGGATATTTTTAATGACGTCAATAGTTCGGGGGATGAAACTAATACGAAATTAGTAATAGATCTAAAAACACTTGTTTATTTAGACTAATTACACTCTAGCCTTGCACCAATATGAGTGAAATATACCTCTAAATTGTTGCTAAATGTAGAGGTGTTTTCAACTCTTTTTATTAATAATTTCATACTATAAGAATTTGAGAGCACTAGATCGGAGGTGTATCTAAGTTAGTTATGTTTTTGAATACTCTTGTCTTTTATTTACCTTTTAAGTATTTGAATACTAGAGATTATGATGAAGTAATTAAAATGGATTGGACATTTTATATAAGTACGATTGGATACAGGGAAGAGGTGAAGGAAATGTTGGGAGGGGAGGTAACGGAACGGCGTCATGTTCGAACAAGGAGACAATGAGGGTAACGGAACAGCAAGTAGCTAAATTAATGGAGGAAGATATGGGATCGGCAATGCAGTATCTGCAAGGAAAAGGCTTATGTTTAATGCCTATATCCTTAGCTACATCCATTTCTACTTCTCCTCTTCACTCACCCACCATACCTAACGCCGCTCAGCCTTAAATCTTTTTAACAAAATAAGGCTCACAAGACAGAAACCCCTATTTGGGTACACTTTCTTTAAGCTAACAAAAGGAACTCTCATGTTACTTATTAATTAATGATCATCTTTTCTTTTTTTTTCTATTTTAATTAAGTACTTTTACTTGGAATACTATTATATAGATATATATGTAATCATGATGTTATGATGATATAGTGGATGATTATGAATAATTAAATTGATACAAACCAAGAGAAAAAAATTGTATCTCTCAATTTATATTACTCACTTAAAATTTGAAATTTATTATTGGGAATTTACATATGCGCTACATATTTAGAAACTACATACAAAAAAATACTATTAATCACAAAAATTGAAAAAAATAAAAAGTATATAAAGTGATTTTTTTTTTTTTTTATTATATCACATAAAGTGGGATAGAAAGACTAGTATCTTGGTGGTGTCATTTTTTCTTTTTCCTACTACATTACTTCAAAAGCTTAGTTTTTGTTGAGCTGAAGATATATCAAATTCTCTATCCACAAAAGTATAGATTAAATTTACGAATATATACCATTTTTTATATTTCACATGCATAATTACATTGAATAAGTTATTATTCATGAAAAAGATGAATTAATTTACATAAATAAAGGATGGGAAAAATAGGATTTTGATTCTTTCACATTTTAAGGAAAAGGGGTGACTGCTTTGAGGTGTTTGCTTTATCCCTTCTCGTTATTTTAGTAGTAGTATCTTTTCTGTCTTTACTACTTTCTTGGGGGAATTAGATTGCTTTGTTTTATTGAATTATTTACCATAATTTCGGTTAATATATATTTATTTATAATAATAATTCCCAATTAAATAATAGGCCCTCCTTTGACTTTAGAAAAAGAATCAGTTCCACTTTAAACAGGTCTTCTTTTGTTTTTGTCGGAAGAAAAAGATAAAAGAGTGGTAAGTTTTTGTGTAAAAGCCATTATATTATATTGAAGAAATATGGAATTTTGGAATTTCTTGATGTTTTTCCTTTGGAAGGAAGAAGTCAAGGAACTTTACTTTCTTTTCAAATTAAAATAATAATTTTTTCACATTAAAAAGTGAGAGAAAATGAATAGGATGTTTTCACTTTTTTCTTTAGGGATTTTGGTAAGGAAATTTAAATTAAATTGGACTTCCAAAATGTATATAAGACAGTAACAACAATAAGTTTAGTGTAATTTCAAAATACGATTGGCCAGAAAAGATGAGATAAATATGGACCTTACTCCTACCTTTGAGATATGTAAATTAACCTTGAGACGGTCAAAAAAATATTATTGTACATTTGCCACAAAATGGCATTGGAAAACTAGACAAATTTGTCTACGTACGCTACTTTAATTCCACAATGGAATATGAATTGGACAAATATATGATTCCAAATATGATAGACTTATTATTTTGTGTAAATTATAGATCCAAAGTAGTTGAGAAATATAGAGTCAAATTTCAACAAGTTTTTTAGTCAACAAATATGATAACTTAATCACTTCAACAAATAAGTCTTTGGCTTATTCACTCACTCTTTTAGTTTCAAATGACTAATAATTGAGAAATATGATTTGACATGATTGAATTTTTTTGTTTCTATTCGGGTAGTTGGTGATAAATTACAAAAACAAAATTCCACTACGCACCAACTAATTAATTTAAATTAAAGAAAATATGGAACACACTCATTTTTCTCATACTTTTTCTTTTATTATGTTATGAAAAGTTATTTTGCACTTTTAGTCCCTCAAATATTATAAAATATTGACTTTGGTTTATGCTCCCGTTATATATAACTAAGTTTCAGGCCATTTTATATAGAAATCCTTGTGATATTTGGATGCACGTTTACATAAACAGTTTGGTAATAGTTACCAAAATTAGGATAATGACATGCTACAGACAAACTATTTTATCATTAAAAAAAATATATTAAATGCTATATTTGTAATTCTAAATATATTTTCATAACAAATATTTTACTCAACATATATGAAGTTTTGAATTTGTCAACACCTAAAAGATTTTCAAATTAGTGTTCCTATTAAATCAACTAGGCCACAATGGCACGTCAATTTGGTGGCAAGTAATTGACAAAATAATGTAAAACCAACAAAGGGAAGTGTTTTTTTACTCTTAAAATGGTAAAGAAGTCAAATGAAATTCAATGGATAGATTATTCAACTTGTATTTTTGTGGTGGAAAAAATAGTCATTTTCGGTTTCTATAATCGAAAAAGGGTCACTATCATAAAATTTCAGAATCTATAATAGAAATTAATCTCCATAAAATATCTTACGGATTTTTCAATTTCAAGATCGTGACTATTTTAAAAACACAATAAAAAAGTGTTCAACAAGCACTATTTCTACTTTTTAAATTCCGACCCCAAACCTTACCAGGAAAAATGTACTTGTAATTTATAAGCTAGAATATGACAATTTCAAACTACTCTGTAATGTTTCTTCTTGAGCTAAGTATCTATCAAAAATAGACTTTATCTTATAGGCATAAGGTCTATGTATACACGATCCTCTCCAAATTTAACTCGTGAAGTTAAGATTGTTGTTGTAGTTATTGTATAATTTATGGGAATTGCATCATCAAGTCTTTGGCTAACTAAGCATATATGACTTATTTGGACTATTGCCATCATGTTTTAGTTGATGACAATTCAGTATAGACGCGGTTTTGACCTTTGTTTTTGATAATTATTCTCAAGAAAAAAAAAAAAGTCCAAAATTTCAACATCAAAGATAGATTTTTTTTTTTTTGTTTAAATAGTATAATTATTTTAAAGTAAAAATGTCTTAATCTGTGTCTTAAGCATTGTGTTTAGGCTAAATATTTTAAGGGTAAATATTTGGTGTTATGTTACTGGATGGAAAGGGAAAGCCACTAACCACAAAAAAACTTATATTACAATTGAATTAACAACAATTTAATGTGTAATTTTTATTCCACTTGACTTAATAAATTATAACACAACCAAAATTTTAAGAAAAAAAGTTGACTAGTACATATGCCAGCTTTTGCTTTAACCTTTCTTGTTAGGAAAAAAAGACAGGCAACTAATTAAATTCCAATTAAGTGTTGACAAAAGACTCTTTCCTAAATTAAGTACCTTTCCATCCTTTTCACTTGTATGAATCATTGACTTATTTTTAAGATTTAAATTTTTGCACCAATTTAATTGGTAATCAAATTAATTAAACAAAGATTTGCCAATGCACGTTTTAACTAATTTAATAAGACAAGTAGTTTTTTTTTTACGACTCTGGTGTCTGAGTTAGTTTTCGTGCATCTCAACTAATTCCATGGAATACCTGCCACCTCCCACTAACAATAGATACCTAGTATTTTTTCTTGTCTCCGCTAAGTTTTGAACCTAAAACCTCAGAATTCTCAACCTCTTCATTGACCACTAGGCAACACCCCTTCGGTGCTAGTATGAACTTAATATCAAGTTTTGTCAGTCTGGTAAAACTTATGAACAATTGAATGTCACAAGAAGTTTCACCAAATTATTGATCTTATATACACAATGATTTTCCGGGGAAGGGGTTTGGAGTCATAAAGGGAATGCACATTCTACAACGAGATCACACAAAGATATAACAACTGACAAAAAGAACGAAACGGTCTCCTCAATTCACATAACAACAACTACTACTACCTACAACTGCATCTCAGTCTCAAACAAGTTTAGGCTCCTCAATTTACATAATGTATGAGTTAGCAACTTCCATCAGCTGAGATATTAATTGGGACAAATGTACAGGGATAGGATTCCCAAATGGTTAATCTGGGACCTGTCTGAATTCTGTTCACATATAGGCTTAATTTTAACTTGATCAAAAGCTGGTAAAACTAATAAACTAGACTTAATCACAACACTAGAAATAGGAGAAACAAACTAAAGTAACAAACAAATCTGTGATTTTACAATCTGCATATATATATCTGATATCACCAGACAACAGTGCATATTCTCTTAAAAATATAATCAGATGAAAAGGAGAGCAGAGGATTGAACTGAGTTTATCGTCAACAGTACGATAAACTTGGGAAAACACAGAGCAAGTCATCTTCATTGGTCAGAATGATGATTAAATCTGGACAACAAATGGGGGAGAGAAGACATGACTGTTTATGTGATTCAGCATTCATATATTGAACTATAAGTAAAAACTTATTCATACACTATAGCGGCAGTTAAACCACCAATGGTATAACCAGTTGAACACCTTAAAATGGAGACTAGTGGTCTCTTCAGTTCAATATCCAAAGAAACGTGACTAGTAGTTACTCCGAAAGGATAGTTATCATCATAGGAATAAAGTCCTTAACAAATCAGAAAAGAAAGAGCTCAAAAGTTAGTGTACCAGTAAAGGAATGAACTGCACCCAAGTCAAAATAGAGTACAAATATAGGCAGCCTATCTAATTCCAAACTGACTCATACGTTAATTGTTGTATGATATAGTTTACTGCAAATGATCTCCTTAGCTTTTGGTTTAACTATCAAAATGCACTACGGTTTGTTAAGGTAAACAAATATCTTGTTCACTATTTCACACAGTTTGTTCAAATAGGCAAATTGTAAGTGAACACAAATATATACCAGATTCAATAGTACTCTCTAATGCATACTTGCTTTTGATTTCTCCTTTTTAAAAATAATTGTGGTGTTCAAGCCAACTTACACGCACCTGGACTGTTCCCCCATATATTGTGGCTATCCCTAGATTTAATAGTAGTTAGCAAAACCCAAGCAATGGAAGGTGCATTGGTGGATCCGGTAACAGAATGGACTGTTTCCGGCAGGGAGACATGACTCAAGGATCCTATGTAGAAACTATCACTTGGTACTGGCTTAGGATCGTACCATAGCAATAGAAGTCCGTATGCAAGTAATTGACACACTTGTTGAGCCGTTCAGGATAAGATCCTAAGCCAATTGAGCAAATAAGACAAATAAGAATCTTGAAATACTAAGTGATTTGAGTACCCTTACAACCCTGTAAGATATCATTAGAGTTATAAGACTGGTTCTGCCAAAGAACAGCAAAAGAACAATAGTCATGTTTCCTGTAGAAGTAGAACATAACGATCCTACTTTGATATAGTCATGTGAGTTACAGAGAGAAGCAATTCCATAATCCACAATTCAAACAGAAACAGTTGAAATAAGGAACCTAAGTAAAAACTTTAATGGTTTTATCATTACTGCATGGGCATCTGAAATTCTTCTAGAACTAGCTAGACATATATTGGAAACAACCTCTCTACCTCACAAAGGTAGGGGTAAGGTCTGCATACATGTCACTGTTCCCGTACCCCACTTGTGGGACTACACTGGGTATGTAGTTATTGTAACTAGCTAAGCATACCAAATTCTTTCAGTTAGTTTCTGGCTTTCAATGTAACATTTGATTTCTGTTGAAGTGCCCCCCTGTTTCAACAAGCCACACAGCACTCATCTAACTCTCTTAACAGTACATATGTTCCAGACTTCCAGTCACGTGCTCCCTGGGCCTCAGGGATCGTACCTTTGTTCACTATGGCAAAACTAATAAACTAGACTTAATCACAACACTAGAAATAGGAGAAACAAACTAAAGTAACAAACAAATCTGCATATATATATCTGATATCACCAGACAACAGTGCATATTCTCTTGAAAATATAATCAGAGGAAAAGGAGAGCAGAGGATTGAACTGAGTTTATCGTCAACAGTAGGATAAACTTGGGAAAACACGGAGTAAGTCATCTTCATTGGTCAGAACCATGATTAAATCTGGACAACAAAAGGGGGAGAGAAGACATGACTGTTTGTGTGATTCAGCATTCATAAATTGAACTATAAGTAATAACTTATTCATACACTATAGCGGCAGTTAAACCACCAGTGGTATAACCAGTTGAACACCTTAAAATGGAGACTAGTGGTCTCTTCAGTTCAATATCCAAAGAAACGTGACTAGTAGTTACTCCGAAAGGAGAGTTATCATCATAGGAATAAAGTCCTTAACAAATCAGAAAAGAAAGAGCTCAAAAGTTAGTGTACCAGTAAAGGAATGAACTGCACCCAAGTCAAAATAGAGTACTAATATAGGCAGCCTATCTAATTCCAAACTGACTCATACGTTAATTGTTGTATGATATAGTTTACTGCAAATGATCTCCTTAGCTTTTGGTTTAACTATCAAAATGCACTACAGTTTGTTAAGTTAAACAAATATCTTGTTCACTGTTTCACACAGTTTGTTCAAATAGGCAAATTGTAAGTGCACACAAACAGATACCAGATTCAATAGTACTCTCTACTGCATACTTGCTTTTGATTTCTCCTTTTTAAAAATAATTGTGGTGTTCAAGCCAACTTACATGCACCTGGTGTATTTAATAGTAGTTAGAAAAACCCAAGCAATGGAAGGTGCATTGGTGGATCCGGTAACAGAATGGACTGTTTCCGGCAGGGAGACATGACTCAAGGATCCTATGTATAAACTATCACTTGGTACTGGCCTAGGATCGTACCATAGCAACAGAAGTCCGTATGCAAGTAATTGACACACTTGTTGAGCCGTTCAGGATAAAATCCTAAGCCAATTGAGCAAATAAGACAAATAAGAATCTTGAAATGCTAAGTGATTTGAGTACCCTTACAACCCTGTAAGATATCATTAGAGTTATAAGACTGGTTCTGCCAAAGAACAGCAAAAGAACAATAGTCATGTTTCCTGTAGAAGTAGAACATAACGATCCTACTTTGATATAGTCATGCGAGTTACAGAGAGAAGCAATACCATAATCCACAATTCAAACAGAAACAGCTAAAATAAGGAACCTAAGTAAAAACTTTAATGGTTTTATCATTACTGCATGGGCATCTGAAATTCTTCTAGAACTAGCTAGACATATATTGGAAACAACCTCTCTACCTCACAAAGGTAGGGGTAAGGTCTGCATACATGTCACTATTCCCGTTCCCCACTTGTGGGACTACACTGGGTATGTTGTTATTGTAACTAGCTAAGAATACCAAATTCTTTCAGTTAGTTTCTGGCTTTCAAAGTAACATTTGATTTCTGTTGAAGTGCCCCCCTGTTTCAACAAGCCACACAGCACTCATCTAACTCTCTTAACAGTACATATGTTCCAGACTTCCAGTCACGTGCTCCCTGGGCCTCAGGGATCGTACCTTTGTTCACTATGGCAATACTAACACTAGTTCTACCACACACCCTCATACATAAATGAGAGAGATGCAATAATGGACAAAACGAATGTAGTCCGTCTGAGATGACTGGAAAGCTTAAACTCAAGGGACTTGGGAGATATTGCTGTAGTTAAATGGAATTTAGAACTAAAACACAGTGCTCACTAACTATATTAGATGCAACATAGATGAGAATGATAATTTTGCCATTTCAAGACTCTTGTCAAACAAAAGGCATCCAACTTACAACTTCAAAATATGCAATTCATTGCTCCTCAACTACCAATTTTACTCTTTACAACTACTCATGATGAAATTGAAAGATCCCCATCACTTACAACAGCAAAATTTACCAAAAACAAGCATTGAGAAACCACTTGTCAATATCCAAAGTACTCAAAAAATTTGCCATCAACAAGAACAAGGGGGTTTGAAGGTATAAGGCTGTGGAAGTGACAACGGACCTCTCCTCGACTCATTATCATCCAAATGTCTCTGAACTTTCTTCTTAGAACAGTACTGCCTATCAAAATGCTTCACCTATCATACAAAAAAACATATACTAATTAACAAAACACCAGGGTAAGTCCCAGAAAGTTAATACGTTTATCAGTTTGGTACACTGAACAGCTATTTGAAAAAAAAAAAAAAAACTAAAACCGAACAATTCAATCAACCAATCCATCACCCCTCAATCCCAAACTAGTTGGACTAGACTAACTGAATCATTTATAACTATCTATTTCATTCCAAAACAAATTGAAACTAAATATTCTTAAAACTTGATGAGATAAAAAAGACCTCACCCAAGTGCGTCTGCATTGCTTCACGTATTCTTGCCTAGTTTTGTTGCAATCAACTGGGTATAACAGCCCAACAGTCCCGATTTCAGTAGGCTTCTTGTCTGACTTATTCACCAGGCATGAGTAGAACGCATCTCTCGCCTTCAAACAAAAAAAATAATACAGCAGGTCCAACAAAAACCAGCGAGCTTCATCTCTAAATCACACACACACACACATCCAAGCATAGAAGAATACAAATTCACTCATTCTATTAGCTTTATGTATCAAAATTGATAATAATTTCCAGTGATTTCAGCACACACAAATACATACAAGTAGTCCAAAATGTATATATACAGTTTACATATTTTTAAAAAATTGACAGAAAACAAATGCACCTTGTAGCAAGAGATTCGAGCTTTGCTGAGAACATCGGTGTGAATTTCGTCACTGACTTGTGATGTATACTCCTCCATCGCCACTGTTAAACAGCAATTTTGAAGGAAGGAAAATATTTTGTTAAACCCAAAACCTTTTTGGAAATAACTAGCAATATTCTATTTATAATAGTAACGGGTCGTTTGGTTTGAATTTAAATTATGATGGAATTAATTATGATGAATAAGTTATGATGGGATTAGTTATAATGGAATAAGTTATGCTAAGATTATTTTTTATTGAGTGTTTGGTTTGTTGTATTCAAAATAATAAATCTTAAGAACAACATATAAGTTTACAAAAATATCATTAATGAATGTGAAAAGTAATGTCTAAAAACAGTTTAAAAGGACATTTTTGTCATTTAGTCATTTTATCTCGGGATAAGTTATTCCGAGATTACTATACCACTCATAGGAAAGAATAACTTATCCCGGTACTAATTATTAGTACCGGGATAAGTTATCCCGGCCTTGCCAACCAAACAACAAATTGAGTGGCATTATAATTTAATTCCGGGATTATTTTACCCTATCCTTCACACCAAACGACCCCTAAGAAATCCAGTAAAACTGGTAGTATTAAAAAAATTGTTCTAATAAATATTAAATAACAAATTCTAAACGATTAAAATTCTTACTTCTAACTTTGAATTATTATTTCAATATCGAATAACTAGATAACAAATTTCTATTTAGTGTTGAGTACAGAACTTTTTCTTGAGGAACAAGTTTTTTTCTTTTTCTTTCTTTTAACAACTTGAAGAACAAGCTGGAATGTTGGATTAGAAGCTAAACAGGCTAAATAGCTGGGCTGGATCATTAAAAGCTTAATGGGCCTATGTAGGTGGGCTGTATTGGTTGAAACTCTTTGGCCCAAGCAAATAATTGAAGAGAAACTAGTATTTTCATTTGTTTGCATCAAGAATATCTGAATGTGAATGTATTCTTGCACATATGAGTGGTTAAAGATATTGTCTCCAGATTTAAATTTTAAATAATAAAAATTGTTTATTTTTCATAGGTTATTTATTGTTAAACATAATAAATATTCAATTCAAATAAAAAGGTAATTAAATATTAGAGAATATATATTTGATTGAAAACAAAAATTATGTTTACTAGTGATGGTGGAGATGAATTATAGTGGTGATGGTTGATGTTAGTGGATAATAATAGTGGTGGTAATAATTGTGATATGATGAAAGTGAATGGTGTTGTACTGACTGGCCTGATCGTAACAATTAGAGGTCGTGGTGGTAGGTTTGATTGATGTTAATGGTGTGGCTGAAGAATGAGTGATTGTTGATGATGATGGTGTTGGTGGTAATTGGGTGCAAAACTCGTTATGATGATAGATATGGTTGATAGTAAGGATTAATTCCAATGGTGGTATTGGCTAGTAGTGATGGTGGTGGACATAGTTATAATGATGGAAGTGACAAGTGTGGTAGTGATCGATTAACAGTAATGGTGATGGTTGCCAGCTGGCAATGATGATGATTGTTGATAATGATGATAATTGTGCTGTCACATATGATTGATGGTGATGACTAGACATGATTCTGAACATAATGATGGTGAAAATTATTCACATAATATAAACAAATACATTTAGTGAACTAAGATTTAAATCATTTATTTTTTAATCTTCATTAAGTTCAAATAAATAAAGTCCAAAAATATCTAATTAAACACCACTACTTCATGATGATCTATTTATTTATTTCTTTTCCAAAAATGGACAAAAAGCATACATCCTTTTCATGGGCTGCTAAAAATCAACTCACCAATATAAGGTTCATTCCATGTAATGTGTTGGTGGAATCGTACGAGTACATTTATAAGCACATTTTGTTCATTTTATTGGATTAGTGGGTGTTACCATTGGTTCATTTGACTTTTAAGTCTTTGGTTGAATATTATTCATTTCAATCTATGTGCTTTAATTTCTTAAACACAAAGTTTAAGTAAGAGAAATTTGATTATTATTATAAAATGTTATTTTAAAAAATGTCTATTGTAAAACATTGTAATAGTATATATCAACATAATAAAATACACTTAAAATTTGTTTCACTTTGTTGTAATGGACTTGATAACAATACTTTTTGTGGGTGCTACTACTACAATTGACAATACTTTGTGGATGTTGTCATCGATTTATTTGTCTTCTGAGTTTTGGTTTTCAATTTATGTATTTTAATTTTAATGAGCATATGAAGTTTAAATAATAAGAGAAATTTGATTATTATTATAAAATATGTATGTATCGAGATTGTTTGTTATAAAAAAACCTAATTGTATATATATCAACATAACAAAGCACGTTTATTTGATAACAAAACTCTTTGTGGGTGCTACAATTGATTTCATTTGATTTATTAGAGCGATAAAATGTTGAATGTCAATAAATCGTGATAACAAGGTCACCTATCATTTATAATACTCTATTTTATCACCGGATTCAAGAAAAAATGTACTTCAAAGCATTGATAAGTTGAATTACTATTTTTTTTTTTCTTTTTCTTATCTCTGTATTTTTATATTTTAAACTTCTCATGAAAATTCTAATTCCGCCATTTTTAGTAAAAAAAATTGGCGAAAAGTCTTTTCAAATATGTTCAGTCTTTCGTAATATCTCCCCTATAGTCATCAAGTTAAATCACAAATTTTCGAGAGAGGCTCCACATCAGCCTTTTTAATTTTATTTCATAATTATGTTTTCTTTGACCTTTTACTTCATAGACTTTCATATCCTCTTTTTTTTTTTTTTTTTTGTTTGTTATGAATGACTTTTTCAATGTTGATATGATTTGGCATTTGACACATTCTAAAAGCTCATTCCACAATATATTGATGAATGATGATATCAAATTTGAAGACAATTCTTGTTTGTTTGGCCATTAGTTGACAATAATCTTATGACAACGATGAGTTTTTTTCAAGGTAAGAAAAACTTTCATTAAAAGAAATTATATTTTTTTAAATAATATCTAATACAATGATCTATATCATATTGACTCGACTCTAAAATTTATCAAGTATAAATAGTCCATTGATACATACACATGCATTCATATGAATAAATTAGTGTAGGAGATTTACAAAAATATATTCATGAAAAAGTATAGATAGTATTACAATAACTTAAATTATCTATAAAATTCTCGCAAGATGAAAAAAATCCTCCTCACAGTTACAGAACATATGAACTATTTTCGAAGCTTAAACTTACTCCTGAGTGTTGCATATATTTTTAATTCCAGCACATCGCTAGTGTATAATATTTCTCATTAACTATATACTATTTTTTCATTTTTGGTTGTTTTATCATTGTTGTTGTTATTGCAATTTTCAATTATTTTTTTTGGGTTAAATATATCTTTCTAACTTTAATCAAATATTGTGCAAAAGTTGACATCACTTTCGGCCATAATTAAATGGTGTCATATGGACCCATTCCAACAAAACTCAGTAAAATGGTTAGTTGTGTTGGAAAATAGCACGCAACGGAAGCATTTCAAAATTATACTAATATAAATTATTACCTCTAAAGTGTGAGCAGATATCTTGAAGCTAGTTTGATTTCAACTTTATGGTCTTCTATAGTAATTTCAAATTAACAGGCTAATTACCTCTCTCGGATAGACAAATATCGTATAGAAAATTATTTCTCTTTTTAAATTAGAAGAACTGTATTTATAGAGATTTCTTTCTAGTTCAAAAGTAAGAAAAAAAAACTAACGCTTTTCTTGAAAAACAAGAAAACTCATGTGATTCTTCCTCTTTCCTTTTGAAATAGGATTATGATTTATGAATTGTAGTTAAATATGATCATCAATAATATATTTTCGAACACGTCCTTTATGAGTACCCTACACCAATAGGAGTAATATTTAGCAACATTTTGCTAGAATCGAGGGTGGAGCTAATCACTAATCTCTTGATTACTGCACTAGCCTGGTTTCAAGGAACCTATATTAATCATTAATCACTCTTTCCTTGGATTAAGTTTGTTAAGTTTCACTTTAAACAATTTTTAATTCAGAAAAAGGCAAACGCATGCCCCCTTCTTTAGTATCAATTTCATATTAGAATATTAGTTAGTCACCTTTTTTCTATAGGCTTCTTAAAAAGTTTATTAGATTTACTGGAAGTCGTCATTCTAAAGTTTAAAACTCATAAAGTTGAAATTTTGACTCGCTTTATATAAAAATATCATATCGAAGATGTATGAGATAAAAATGATCTTGTGCAGATAGACGAATAATATGGTGGCATATGGTGATGAAAACATCTCCAATTATGATTGCAATCAAGGAATATCGAACAAACCCTCTGATGATCAAACCTAGAGTGTAGAAATAAAGTTGCAAAGCTAGAGGCAACCAATAATAAACTTGTCTAACCTAAAAATTACTAGAAAAGACAAGATTTTCGTTAACTAATATACGAATTTAAATTAGTCAAACTCGATAATAAGTAATAGTAGTATGGTATATTTGTGGCGTCTCCCCTTGAATGACGCAGGCCTATGGGTGGTCCAAATCCCGATGACAATTTCCATGCGGGTGGTCCCAGTTCTCATCGAACGGTCAGGATTCATCCACAACAGTCAAATCAAACTAACGAATACCAAGTCAATTGATATAGATATATTAGGCTTTGTTTGGATTGAGAAATTTAAAAAACAATAAAATAAAATAAAAACTATAAAATATCTAAATAAAGTTTTTGTGGTTGGAATGTATTGTATAAAACTAAAACTAATGTATGTTTGTGGGCCATATTTGAATAATCTTGTGTGGGGAATCAAATTATTAAATACTTAATTTTAACTATAAATTTGAATATATATTTTAACTATAAATTTGAATAGAATTATACTCATATTAAATTATAAATAATTTTCTACTCTCTCTATTACAATTTATGTTAAAGAGTTTGGTGTATGAGAATCAAATTATTATATACTTAATTTTAACTATAAATTTGAATATAAATTCTTGAAACATTTTAAAATAAAATTTACATATTTGAAATCTAAATAAAAAATACTTTAAAACAACATAATTGAGGATTTAATTTCTTTTTTTAAAGTTTGACAAAATAGCAATCAAAGAAAAATATTTGGTTTTTTAAATAGTAATATGTCATGACCCACCACTTTGCCCTTAAAATTTTGCACGGGAAGAAGGGAGAAAAATCTAGAGTTCTAGAGAGGTTAGTAGAACACTCTAGAACCCCCTGGATAGTTTTCAAGAAAACCTTAGAATTCTCTAGAATGTGTAGAGAATTCTAGAAAGGAACCATTGTGTAAATATCTTAGGGACTTGTAAAGTAAATATTATTTATATTTAGGCCCCTAGATGTTAATATAAATAGAGGTGTCATTCATTTGCAAGGCACCAACCAACCAACCAAGCAAGTTGTAAGCAATCTTCCACAAAGCAATACAAAGCCTTCTTCCAAAAGCTCTCTTGTTCTTTTCTAAGTCTTTCTTTGAGTTCCCTTAGTGATCTTAGTTTCAAAGGCTTACTTGAGCTTACAAGATCTTGAAAGAGTAGTGAGTAAGTTGTTAAGCGCCGCACGAATCTTTAGCCAACACTCTAAATCGGTGACAAATATCTCACTAAAAATGAGACGAAGCAAATATCATTTCAACCAAAAAAGTTTGAAGATAAATACAATTATCTTTTGAACAGACATATACTTTAAGTTAAGCTTTGACATAAATTTAAAATGTTCATACTTGCGATTTTTAACTTAAAATATTTAATTTTTAAAAGCTACGATTTTCGTAATTACGTTATCTTGTTGAAATCTACCTCAAAGGCTTAGTGCTATTAGTCCACGTAGCCCAATTAGTAGAAAAGGACAACCCAACCAATTTACACCACAAAACCACTACAAAAAAAAGTTCTCTTAGCACTAGCCAGGGATGGACGTAGTATTCAAAGCTAGAAATTTACGTAAAATTAATATAATATAAATATAGTATAGGTCAAAGTTATTCCTATCTGACTCTTAAAAGTTATCGAAGAGAGTACTAAATTTGAATTTTATAGAAATATTAAGACATTAATTTCGGATTCTAACATTCGTCTTTCATCATTAGTTTTGATTTTTTATGTTATATTATATTAATTTTAACATTAATTTTTATTTTATTTATCTAATATATAAATTTGATCTTTTCTTTGAGAGAAAACCAAACACTATATATATATAATTTTATGTTACTACTACTATTAGTACTACTTAGGATGTGTATTTTGTTCATCACAATTCATAGATATCCAAATAGAAATTTTTTGTGAGTTTCGAGGCAATAAAATATTTAATTTTATCGAATTCATAAAGTTACTGCTTATGTCACTCTATATAGTTGATTTCTTGGAAGATGTTTTAGGGTTTGTGTTTTTGTTCTTTCCTATAAAAGGAGTTATGTCTTTGATTTTAGATCTAACTAATTTTTTGTGGTTTGTGTGAAGCAAAGAGAGAGGAAGGAGGGGGGACAGAGAGAATCAAGACTGACAGAAGAGAGTGAGCACACGCAGTCGAATTGTATAAACATTTATACAATTGTCATTGGCGTGTGCTCACTTCTCATTCTGTCAGCTCTCTCAGAATTTAAGTTTCTCCTCTTTCTTTCTTTTTTTCGTTTCCACCACCTACATGAGAAGTAGAAAGGGTTCAAATAAATCTCGTTTTAAAATTTTATATATAGCAAATGTTGAATTCTCTTGACTTATCTGCCACTCATAGCTACTACTTCCATCACTTATATCATGACATTTGTTGAAGCATCATAAATGCAAGGACATTTGTAAATTTTTCTTTAAAAGTTATGTTTGTTTCTTTCTTATCCTGTGTTAGATGTTTGAAGAAAAAAGTTATACTAGTATATCTAAGCTATAGACTGATGGACATGACATTTCAGCACACCTACAAAAAAAATTAAAGATAGTAGATATGTTTTTGTTTCTTTGTTCTTTTCTTTGAGAATAGAATTCATAATTTGAAATTTATAGATTTATGTAATAACCTCAAGCTATCACTATAAAAGTGACCGCGTTCATAGTTAAATATTTAGTAAACTTCTTTTTTTATATATACGAACAAAATTTACTCAATTCATGTGAATTTGTTGTTAGAGGTGGTTTTGGTGATTAGACAGAAAAGAGGATGAAGTTTATCATAAGATGAGGTAAGAGTATGAGACTATGAGGTTTAGGGGTTTTACTCTTTATTTTTTTATTGTAAATAAATATATCTCATAATTATGTAATTAAATATTGTACTAAGCATGTCTTTTCATGTACTTATTAGAGGACAATTGTAGATTTGGGAGGTACATTTCTTCCTATTATGTCCTTTTCTTTGTACAAATCTGGTAAATTCTTTGCAAAAATCTAGAAATCAATCACTATTCTAGATATCTAATTAACAGTTTTTTCACCATGTACTATTAATTTCATTGATCTATTTCATTATTTTGTTATAAATATTCTTGATTTATTTTGCTTCTAGGAATCCCACATAGGTGGTTAATTAATGGGTCTCTTTATATGTTTTGGGGCAATCCTTTTCTTGAGCTTGTTCTTTGTTGTATTGGACTAGTTTATTTACCATGGTGTCGGAGTCAGGTTCATATGTTGGGCCCTGAGATAGATTGTTCACATAGATTGTTCACGCATTCAGTACCGGACACACGAATCATGTCGGGGCGTGCTTGAGTGATGAATGAATGAAGGAATCCCTAATTTGCTCAGCAGGTATTTTGATTAAATTTTTTCCATTTTTGTTAGTTGTCTTGATGGATTGAATTTTAGTCATGTTATTAGAATGTTAACATTAGGTTTGGTAATTAATTTTATTGAAGTCTTTAATTAGTCTCATAAGATATTTGTATGATATAGTAGAAAATATATCAACTTCTTGTTTTTGTTTTTATATATAATGTTGGACTGAGATTAACTTAAACAAAGCAATTACCTAATTCATATAGTCAATCCTAATTTATGTATGGATCGGATAGGATCGAAACGTTGTTGATGTTGTGTATAGTTTTCTTTATCATCATCAAATGTGTATGCAACTTTATCCTTACCTTGTGAAAATAGAGATACTATTTTTGTTAGATCCTCGGCTTAAATAAAACATATCAAAATCAAGTATGAAAAGGAAATACATTAGTATTACTGAAGAAGTCATGCTGAAAATAATTGAGAAGAGAACGAACAGTAGCTAAATGTTGTTACTATAGCTTATGATAGTAAAGTTGTTTATTCACTACCTATCTATTGGAGAACATGCTAGATATATAGGAGTACATTTTTGTGAGGACTTAGTGTATTTACCATAGCAACTTGATGGAAGGAATAGTGTTTGGACATGATATATAAAGTTACGCAATCATTTAGCCGACCTCAATTTGTTTGGTACTAAAGTTCAATTGTTGTTGTTGAAGATTTAGCAACTATGACTTTTTACTGAAGATGGAGAAGTAGCAATGATTTCTCTCCACAAAATTTAAGGAATCAAAAATGTTTCAAGTGGAATATTTGTTATATGTCTGAATAATGCTAGTCAATTCTAATGTCATCCTTCAGTACATAACTTTGGTTGCCATCTTTGCTAGTAGCACTTGAATAAGTACAGTCACTTAGGTTAGCAAGATATATATTGCAAGAGGAAATTTTCTTGATGTGTTTAGCGTTATGATATAATCTCACATATTATTATTTGGGACCTCGATTGACTTGTTTGAGACTGATGCATAGCTATTGTTCTTCTCCTGGTCCTAACATTATTGGTAGCCAGGTAGTGCTTGCTTGTATATTGCAGAATCACAAGGTGAAGTATAGGCATGTCGAGCATTTCATATTAACGATATGAAGAAAGGCAGTGATGTTATACTGGCTTTATGGATTAACATATTTGATATGGTAAGCCTCAGTCTCAAGCCCTTTCCCAAAAGTTCAAACGTTTATGCAATGATCATGTTGTGCTCTACTGCTACCTAAACGTTTCTCTATTTGTTCTTCTAACATTTAATTTAGGTAGCATTGGTCTAAGGATCAGCTTCAATTAGTTCTTACTTGAGTTTGGATTATTATTTTTTATGGAACTTGAAATGTGATCATGTTACTCCACTTTACTTGATTTTAGAACTTGTCATGTCATGCATCGTTGAAAGAGTTCAATGACTGATTTCGTGATGATTGATCATTTGATTGAATCTGATGATAAAATTATCTGACCTTGTGTTGTCAAGAATAGCGTAAACATTGATGTGTCTTGCCAATTTTCCATCAGTCAGCTAAATGTCACCCCTAGAATAGCTAGCTTGTTGGAGGCGTCTATACAAATCCTTGGTATTGTTAAGAAAATGATATCATGGATCTAATTCAACTACAAAGGTAGCTCATGAGTTAATTATCTAATAAGATCATATAACGAGACAACAACTCAACTCATGAGACCATGGATAGTTGGAGAGTGGTTCTAACTTGGCGTGAACATTGAGTAACACAACAACATGGATGGATCTGTTGCCTTAGCTGGAACGATTTATCTGATGAAGTATTTTGTTTATTAAACTGTTGGTTTGTTTACATATAGCATCCTCTTTACTGCAATTTTCATTTTTCAGTTGACACATGAATTTTGAGTGCAATATCTACATCCAGTTTTTAGCAGGGCTAGCTTGGGATGAAATGCTGAAGTAAAGGGATATAATTCATTGCGCGTTGATTCAAATATGACAAGGTTAGTAATCAACCCGTTCGTCTAATTTTAATCCCTATTATGGATTGAACTGGGGTCCTTCAGAAACAGTCTTTCTACCTCTGTAAAGTAGGGATAAGTTTTTGTACACTCTAGCTTCCTGAAACTCCATTCCCACTCGATGTCCAGAGACCGCATTAGAGCCCTAATTAAATCTGAATTGCTCATCGCAGGGCCCATTATGGGGTGGTGCTCCCAAGAGGATTTTCTCCATACCTGGGGCTTAAACTCGGCCGAGACCTCTGGTTAAAGGTGGGAGTGCTATGTTATTGTTGTTGTGGTGGTGGTGGTTGATTGAACCAACTTCCATTGCTTGAACTGAAATTGTTGGAACTCTTAGAATTTTTTTGTTAACCTTAACTTTGAACATGATATTTGTAATGCGATGATCATTGATTCGAATTTGATAACGTCTTTTTCCTGCTCTTTTTCTTTTGGTCATAAAAAGGGTTTTGCTGGAGATCCCTAGAAGGCAAGAACATTACTTTCGGGCCAAGTCCCATTAATTTATCATAACGATATCGTGGAAATGTTGCACGGACCCAATAATCGCCTTTCAACATTGACATTAAAGACATTAAAGACTTGATTACTTGGCTATTTCAAGTCACACATATATGTAAAGGGGTTCAAAAAGTTACATGTTTGGATGATACCTAGTAATGGTTGCATGAGTGCCATTTGTGATCTTGCTAGACCTATGTTCTCTTTATTGACCATATTCAAATATAAGCAGATGACAGCAGATGCCCAGTAGAATCTACGAGTTTGGTCAAACTCGATAACTTTGTCTCATAGTCATTATATGTATATTAAGAAAAAAAAAATCAAACTCTCCCTCAACGTTGAACAATAGAAATTTGAATTTTGAAAACACACTGTTGAAAAACATCGATTATCATGTTCATATGGTAGGATTTTTTAATTTTAATAGCACAATAGGCTGAATATTAAAACAAAGTTTTGTCAATTTTGCGAAATTTGATAAACAATTGAATGAATTTCTTAACAAGATAGGTTGAATGCAGATAATACAAAGTACGCATGCCAATTTCACGGGATTTGTTTGAATTGAAGAGCACAAAGTTATTCATTTCGCTATAGTTTAATTTGTGAGTTTTCCAATATGATTACTAAGTTGAATATTACATGAACTCTATCGATTTGTCATGTTGCTTTACCATCTTAGCCTCTCAAATTAAGCGTATTTTAGTTCAAATATTCTTCACTAAACTCAAAAAGACTATCTTTACACAAATATCAAAAGCAAGGACAAATTTAAATACCATTTTTCCTCATAAATTTCGCCCATGGCCAAAAATAATTATACCGCTAGCTAATAGAAAGACTATTATTTTGATGGACGACTATATTATACTAGTTTGTTCTATCAAGTGAAATAAGAAGGCCGGCCCATTAAGGTTAAGTCCATAAACAGCTGGGCTTTTCTCAGATGGAACCAAAAGAAGAAACAGCAGCCCAGGCCCATGCCAGGGAAAAAAACAGAATAAGCTAATTCTCCCTCATCGTCTATATAAAGAATCTTTGTTCTCTTATTATTGCTGAACAGTAACACGTATGCTCGTCCCTTCGGGGACATCCGATAAAATTGGAACGATACAGAGAAGATTAGCATGGCCCCTGCGCAAGGATGACACGCACAAATCGAGAAATGGTCCAAATTTTTTTCTCAACCGATCCTCCATTTTTTTGTTTTTAAAGATCATCTTGAGCTAATTTTTTTGGTGTGCAATCTCAGGATTGTAAGATGTTCGTTTTCCCACTTCACCCGATCAATTGTGTTCTTACTTAAACTTCAACGTGATTCAAACCCTCAACTTATCGGTTGATAGTTGGAGGTGCTCAATCGCTAAAGCAAACCACACTCGTATTGGCTTAGACGATTAGGTCAAATGCCAAAGGTTTTATATATATATATTTGAAACTGGGTGCATGAGTGTTGTGAAGATAATAATTACCAACATTTGAACACAAGAAAGTACTCCCTCCGTCTCTAAATATGTGTCATCTTAGCTAGAAAAAAAAATGTCTTAGGTTCCAGATCCCAGGAGTCAACTTTCCCTCATGAGCTTTATGTTTTTTTTCTTGCTTTACATGAATTTAGGCAAAGAGGAAATGAATATACTAAGTATGTTGGTATATGCATGGAGCTTAGACTCTTCATTTTTGCATTGAACAACCTAGGACAAATGTGTCTGATATGGTTACATATATGCATTGTTCTCCTAATCAGGCAATATAATCGGCTAAATCGAGAATTTCATCTTTAGGATAAGAAGTGCAAAAAAAATAAAATAATTAAAAGAAACCTGCGTCTGCCGGGAGTCGAACCCGGGTCTATTGCTTGGAAGGCAATTATCCTAACCGTTGGACTACAATCGCTTTGTTGTATGATATATACTCCCTCCATCCCATTTTATGTGGCATCATTTCTTTTTTTGTCAGTCCCAAAAAGAATGTCACATTTTCTTATATGGTAAGTATTTAAAGGTACAATTCGTCTTTTACCCTTATTGATTCCACTTAATTTTAAAGATAGTACTCCAATACATTTATGAGGAGAGAGAAAACTGAGTATACTTTTTAATATGACTATTTTTTGAAGGGGCAATTAGATAAACATGTCAAAGTCTTCATTTATTTATTAAACTCCGTGTCCGATCAAATGTTGCCACATAAAATGGGACGGAGGGAGTAGTTTTTAACATTGTAGTTATTGTTGCGACTTTGGCCATATGTAATACTCATATTTTATCATTAATATGATAATGTCATCAACATGCACATCGTATATGTTTGTGTCTGGTTCCAACATCAATATCGGGTAGCTCTATTCATCGCTTGAACAAATGAGAATATATCACTTAATAATGTTATTATTTTCATTGAAGTTTAAACCTAAGATTTTCTGATTCTCAATTAACCACTGAGTAACATATTTGTACATCATACTTCATCTAGTGTGTCAAAGCACAATATTAAATATATTTCAATGTTTTAATAAAACAAAATATAAAGCTAAGTTATTCTTTTTTTCTCTTTTTCAAAAAAGAAGAAGCAAATACCTATTGAAAAACAAACGAATAAATAGAAGCATGTCTCTTGATGTGGAAGGAGATCAAAATATTCCCAATAAATATTTATGAGAAGAAGTTTATCCAATCAATTAATGTCTTATTGCTCAATGACGGATTAAGAATTTTCACTAATAGGATTCGAAAAATAAAAATATAATACATAAAGCTGTGAATTCAGAACCTCAAGGTGAATTCTTGTGTTTAAGAAATTCAAAATCTCTATATATATATAAAAAATGAAGAATTTTTTTTTACCTTTTATATAGTAATAAATATTAAAAAAATTACTGAAATACACGTCTTATGTTTCCCTTATTTCCAATATCCCCTTCTATTTCTAAAAAACCTCTAAAATCCCTTATTTTTTTAATATATCCGAGCTATATATTAATGTATCCGAGCCAGTCTTTAATGTATCCGAGCTACATATTATGTCGGTTTATTTTATAATATATCCGAGCTAGTTTTTAATGTATCTGAGCTATATATTATGTATCCGAGCTAGTTTTTAATGTATCTGAGCTAGTTTTTAATGTATCCGAGCTACATATTATGTATCCGATTTATGTTATAATGTATCCGAGACACTCTTTAATGTATCCGAGCTACATATTATGTATCCGATTTGTGTTACTTTTTAAGGGACAAACTAAATAGGGATAGATTGTAATTTCATATTAAAACTATGTGATTCCTAAAATTTACCCATAAATATTGTCGAATGAATTCAAGTGTACACCCTAGCACCCCTAAATCCGCCTCGATAGCCAACCCATTACAGTTAAAGTCCAAGTACAAACAAACGGGCTTCGATTCAGATGGAATAAAAGGAGTCTAGGTCCATGCCCACAAAAGAAAGTGAAAATTTTCAAAACAGCAATATTTTAGCTTTTAGCGGGACTCCTTAGCAACAGTTTTATTATTTATTAAAAATGTCATTATTTTAGTTTGTTAAGGGATTAGTTATGTATTTATTTTATTTTGATTAACTTGAAAGAATACAAATAATTAATAACAGAACAGAGAAAATCATGGAACAAAAAGATTCAAAAAAGGTAAAAAAGATTTTAACTACAAATCAGTTACGTTTTGAAAAGAGCATAAATAGCCATCTTTTCGTTGAGCCTTTTTTTGCTTTCTTCTTAAGAACATAAAAAAAAAATTAAAATAATTTAGTTTGTCTTCTGAATCATTCATCTGATAACTTTCAAAGCTTCTTCAAGTTGAATACGACATATTTTTGAAACAGAATTTTTCAAAACTGACAACTATAAATTTGTCGCATCCAGTGAACAATCGAAAAACAATCAGGTATTTTTTCTCGATCTTTTTATTTGTTTGGATGAGATATTCGTATATGTCGAGTACAAGAGTGTTGTTTTTTTTTTCTGATTGAATCAATGAAATCTTTGTATGCATTGGGATTTATAGCTTTTTCGAATGTTTTGTATTCAAATTATGATGTATAACGAATGAAATTGTTTTTTTTTTAGTTTAGTAGCTGTTTTTTCTGTTTGAATGCATACAATAATTTGTATCACATTAAGTTAATGTCACTAATCGATCATGAACTATTATGTTGAATACAACAATATATGAATACAAAAGTGAGATGAAAATACAAAGTGAGATTGAATATAAAGTTGTAAATACAAAAGAAATACTCTCTTCATCTGAAATACAAAGTGATTCTGAAAGGTAAAATACAAACTAATGGATCAGGAACTATATGTTGAATACAATAATATATGAATACAAAAGTGAGATGAAAATACAAAGTTATAAATACAAAGTGAGATTGAATATAAAGTTGTGAATACAAAAGAAATTAAATACTCTCTTCATTTGAAATACAAAGTGACTTTGAAAGGTAAAGTAGGCACATAAAATACAAAACTTGTTGGTATACAATTAGGTTGAATACAAAACAAAAGAGAAATACAAACTTGTTCACATATAAATTGAGATTGAAATACAGAATGAATACCCAATAAAATACAAAATTGTTAGCATACAGTTAGGATGAATTCAAATTAAGAAGGAAATACAAACATGTTGGTATACTAATCGAGATTGAAATACAATGTAAAAACAAAAAAATGTAAAACTTGTTGATGCTTTCCCCAAATCTAAAACCCTAAAAACAAATATAAATATATTAAAAATCAAACTAAATAAACATATGAATGAATTTGCAGATTTTAATAAATCTGAAATATTAAAACGAAATCAGAAAAAAATTTTAAAAAAATTGTTTAATCAACTAAAAATCTAAAATACATAAATTTTACATGAATATGTAAACAAACTTGCATAAAAATCAAAAAAATTAACGAAAAATTCGTAATATGTACAATACGAAATATAAATCATAAACAGTGATATTGAAAACAAATCAAAAGAAATCTAAATAACTAATTGAAATACATAAATATTAGATGAATATGTAAACAAACTTGAATAAAAATCGAAAAAATTGACGAAAAGCCTGTAATATGTACAATGCGAAATATAAACCATAAACGGTGATATTGAAAACAAATCAAAAGAAATCTAAATAACTAATCGAAATTACCTTTACCAAATTCAAAAATTCTTGAATTAATATATAGATTTTGTTTACCAACCGAGAATTGTGAGTATAATATTTACCAATATTTGAACACAAGAAAGTACTGTCTCCGTCTTAAAATAAGTGTTATCTTAGCGGAATTTTGCGCTACCCTATATTCTTGGTATATTAGCTTGTCGACTTCAAAGGGGCTATTTTTTTTTAAAAGGAAAATATTATATAATCATAAATCATGGTATTTCTTTGGACCTAATCTTTAAGGTATTTGATCTCTCATTAACATAAATATCGAGTAACTTTGTCCACCGAAAAATGAACAAATTTCTATAATCAAATCGAAGTTAGAACACTCCGACTTGGTTTAGTTCCATAATAATAATTGATATAATTGGTAGTAGTTTATTAAGGAGATTGCCAAACCTAATTCTATAATTCAATCCTTTTCTTGCTTAATTATTAAAATTCTGATTAGCTTTGAATTAAACCTGCACCGTTCATTTAAAATACCTCCAAAATAATAGTCAAAGAAAACACGAATTAATATAAATAATGGGCTGTTAATACTAAACTTAAGCTCATAATATATTTATCAATAAAAATGGTCACATCTGATCTAAATATCTCACCAAAAATTATTATTGACCACAAAAGAAGTTTGGTCTTACACCTATATACTTTCTCTATTAATTCTTTCTCTATTAATTTAATTTAATAAATTTGTGAATCTTTCGATGTTTTTAGAAGTTTTAAGAAAATGATTAAATGTAAACGTCATGTGTTGTATCATTGTTGTTTTGAGCAAGTATAATAATGGAGATTATTTGTCTCCTTAATTGGATCGTCATTTTCAAGAATCTAGCTAATACATGAATATAATTTGTATCATATTATAAAGTCATATAATTGATCCATAAATTTATTATTTATATGCCATAATAAATGGTTTTTTTTTTGTGATGGAGGGTAACTTAAAGCATGTTTGAAAATTGAACTATTTTAATTGCTTTTAAATCAAAACAGCTTTTAAGTACTTTTGGAGTGTATAAGTAAATTAAAAGTACTTATAAACACTTAATTTTAAGTTAAAATGATAAAAATAGGTCAAAACCTCGTAAAGTTTAATTCCTATTCTCAAGTTTCCACTAAATATTATTTATTCTATTATTCAAATACCATCCTCCTCCACATAACTTTTCTATTGAGCTACCAACCTCGTTAAGTTTAATTATGGTCCTCAAGTTTCAACAAGACACTAGTTATGTTACGATTGAGCTACCAACCTTGTAATCAATTGTAGTCCTCAAGTTTCAACTAAATGTTAATGATTCTAGTATGAATTGCCGAACTAATAAAGTTCAATTCCCGTTCTCATAGGGTTAGTGATCAATGCATATGCCACCTGTTATTCTATCATTGGAATAGTCTGATTTGTGAAAATGACACTAATCATTTTTTACATTACTTGGTAGAATTTGGCTGGTTACCCTACATAAATAATGTTGGATGATTAGTTTCTGGCTATGATGATGGACCACAATAATGTTGAGTCACATGGCTTACTGACCAAGCCCATGACATATATTATCCGCCTTTTCCCGACAGACTTTACATATTTGTCTTTTGGTTATACCATCATCAAATTCTATACCTTATAAAGCTCTTCACTTTACCATTTCAACGTGAGATTCGTCTAAAATGTCATGTGCACTCCTTTAGAAACTTGCCAGTCTAGGAGTCTGTCACGTCTAAGGTGTCATGTGCACCAAAACTAAAAAAATAAAGAAATGCATTACAGATATGGTACAACATTCAAATTTAAGGAAAATTATCGATGAAACCTTGAGCAACTACGGGATTCCTTGGTTACAACAGCTACATATGTTTCAGAAACATTCTCAAACAAAGTAATGATTCCAAAGAGCATGTTTAAATGTGTATTTAGTCTACCAAAGGATAGAAGCACGATCGCATGAAAATATAGCTAGTATAAGAAATGTCATCAGAATATCAAGTTACGTCTTGTTTGAGCACAGGGAAAATTGCTATAGAAGAGATATCTGCAGGTCGGAATATCCATCACTTGCTCTCAGCATCATATAGATCCGTACTGAACTGTCAGTTAAGGAAAACAAACAATCGCAGCCCCAGAACAAAGAAAATAGAACAACATACTCAATGTAGTCCCACAGAGTGAGACTACAGACCTTACCCCTACTTGGTTGTTTTCGATAGACCTTCAACACAAGAAAGAACAAAGAAAATAGATATATGACATATGGTAGATTGATAATATTATTGCTTTGCCAAATAGCAGACCATATAAAACACAAGAACACGCCAAAGGTGAAAGAAAAAGAACACAATATACAGTTTCAATACACAAGTATATCTCATGATAAACCCAACCAGTGAGTATTTTCATGTTAACAAAACTTAATTTAGTAGACACACGTAAAAAGCTAACCTGTGTGCACAATATAATTTCCTACGAGGGGAGGGACCCTTTCCTCCCTCTTACTAGATCTGCCCCTAGGTAAAAGGGTGACTAAGAAATGTATAATATTTTTATATGCATCTACTTTAATGTTAGAATTACTCTATACTATTTCTAGAACTTTTCCATTTCTATCTATTTGAGACTACAATTCTAGATAAACAAAGAATAATAATTTGATTATTGTTTGCTGCAGCTAGCAAGCATACAAACATGATAATCAAATGAAAGGCCTACTTTCTCAAAACTCTGCATTCTAAGCATAAAAAATGTAGTTCTCATTCTCTATGGTAAGAGTTCATAAAAGAATACCTAATAACAACCAAATAAATCTCAAATAGCTGTTGCTTCACGAGTCCCACAGCAAACTTATGCATAAAGCTCAATCTGCAGGCAAAATTATATCGTTCGAACCTTTACAAAACAAAAAGATCACCACTCTATCTTTATAGCGGAGTCTTTACAGCTTAGTTATCTGAGTAGAAATGACTTGCATGTTCTGGTATGCAAAAGTGCAGCAGCTACATACAGTAAACAGGAGTCTACACAAGTATTTGCTAGGAGTTCCTGGTGCTCACTTTTAAGTTCAAGAGATGTCCTGAATATGAGTACCATTCAGCTTTACCGAAAGGAATTCAAGAGGATTATGGAAGCTATGAGATGGTTGACAGTTCGAGTACGTAATCTTCATACTACAACTAAAAGCTTATTTGCATCATAAAACTGTCTGAACATCATATGAAAGCATTTGATTAGATTTTGCATGAGAGACTTTGTAAATGACATGTACACGGAAAACCTTATAACAAGAATTATAGGATTTGAATAGCCAAAAGTCTAATATAAGAAGCTAATGTACCAAGCATTTCTAAGATATCAATCAATAAAAGAAAGGACCAAAAGTTCTACTTCCTCTGATACAACTTCGTAATCCTAAAAACTGAGAGATATGAAAAATGAGAAACATCATTATCCTCAATCCTTGTGCACCTTTTTTTGCTTCTCAGACTAGAGCAACTATTGCTTTAAAATACGCAAATTAATAGCATTCTTTAGTAAGTTCATTAAACTAATCACATCATGGTTAATGACAAATTTTACAGTCAGAAGCATGCATCCCTCCTATCATGTAAAGGAGCTAGCATATCTACTTTTGTACTCTTTGCATCTTCTTGATGCCAGTAATGAAACAACTTCATAAAAAAAAATAAGAAAAAAAAGAAGCATGCATCCCTACTCAACTATCAGGACTAAACAAATTTAAATTGCTGTGCAACCATCATATTTAGATACTAAACATGAAAACTGTTTTCAAATAACCACTGTAATAGTATTAGACATAAGTTTCCAGACATGCCAAAAGAAAGTTTTTAGGTGTCAGCGTTCAGATTGATGAAACAACAGCAATGAACTTGTTGTGCTAGGCATACTTGCAATTGATGGACAACATGAAATTAGAAATAAACATCTTAGATACTATTATACTAAGCACAAAGCATATTTTTTCATTGTTTACCAATGGTCTTTTTCAATAACTTAAACCAAAGTTGAAAATCAACTTATGACAGGACATAGTGAAACACACCTGCCACTGCTCTTAGTTATTTATCCTCCTTCACCTCCTCTTTTTGTAATAATAACTACCATAACAGATATATGAAGGAATTATAGTAATCGTACAAGGGGTTATTAGATGCTTCGTTCTCGGATATAGATATGTGAAAGGTTCTATTTGGTATTATAGAGTTGTTCCTTCATCTAATCATTTTATGGTGTTTGGTTGACATAGCCTGATACAAGAGATTTTCTCACGAGAAGTATTTGCTTCAAAGGAGGAAGCAAAGTTCTTTTAGGATTATAGACTTCCCCATATTCTCTACTAAAATTTGATTGCATAAACATGTAAATATCATATACCACCAACCTATGAAATGTTTTTCATCGCACTTGAAGCTATAATCTTAAAACAAAGGTTTTTTTTGTGTTTCACTTTGAGTTTGATAGGTCGAAATGGATCCTATTGACACTAAAATTGATATCTACGTGGCAGTGTCGGAGGTAAAAAACATAGATAAGGCATAGACAGTATGCTTTGGGAAGAGGAAAGTTAGACAGAGCAAATGGCAGAAGATACCTTTGAACTCATTTGCTGTACCGTAGGCTTCTATTAAAACATAAACTTTCAAAAAATTTGGGGGTGCGGGGAGTGCGGGGAAGAATAAGCAATAGTTAAAATGGATGAGATAAAGGATACACTAAATAAGTTCCATGAGCAAATGCACCAGCCAAGACACCATAGAACAAACGATCCCTAAGAACTGGCTTGTGCCTCAGTGCTATCCTAACTGAAAACCCAAAAACATCAAATGCAATGAGGTATAAAAGATAAATAGCATATTCATCTAAAATTTCACAAACAAAAGATAATCTATAGAAGAATGATATATAATGAATTAAATAAGCAAGAATTGGATAAGATCAAAACTTACTGAGGGGAAGAGCCGGTGCATAAATAAGCGGAACCAAATACTCAAATGCCGGTCCTTTTCTCCTCCTTATAACTTGCCTTCAACAAAAAGAAACTCAAATTCAACTCACAAAGAAACCACAAGAGATACAAAGTTTATATAACAACTATCTTGCTCAAACTCTTCATCTATAGTTCACTCTGTTTAGGTGATCGCACCTTGTTGTAGTTGTTACGATTCCTTGCATATAGTTATTACTACTTTGCTATTCGTTGTCATGTTTCTCCCCCACTACCTTCTTTTCGTTTTATTACTACTTTGATTTACTTGAGCTGAGAGTCTTTAGGAAACAACCTATCTACCTCTTAAGGGCTGTGTACACTCTACCCTTCCAGACACTTTGTGAGATTTCACTTTTGTTGTTGTGCGTGTGGGATCCTCCAAAATAGTGTACTTTTGGAGGATCCCACACGGCTGTAGTAACATTTTTGGACAGTCCGATCAAATATAGTTTAAGAAATACACTATAGTAGCTTATTTATCAAATTGCATTTAAACAAGCTGATATACCAAAGAAAAATGGACCAAGAGCTCAAAGTAACTTACGAATCAGAGGGTGAATCCATGAAAACAGAAATTCAAGAGCTAGATAAGCAAAAATTCAATTGTGGCAACAATTGAAAATGCCAAAATGTTTCCTGTAAGTCACACAACAAACACTACTTATTTTACAACTAAACAACTCTCTATCACAAACCCAATAACTTGAATTACGATATATCTTAAAATCTTTTAGAAAATTGCAATTATCGAATCACTAAACACTATTTTAAACAAAAGCTCAGATTAGATTTTAAAAAAATCGAAGAAAAAAGGCATAGAAATGGAAAAAAGTTGATGAAAAGAAGACATACCTTGCCAGCCGCCCGTATGAGAAGATGAAAGAAAAGAGAAGAGTTTTTGTTCAGCCTGCCGTATTTGTGTGTCTCTATATTATTATTATTATTATTATTTTTTGGGGAAAGTGTCAAATATTTTTCTCCACTTTTTTAACGGAAAAGGGCCAAAAATATTTTTTAACTATTTGAAAAAGTCTAAAAATATCCTCCATTCATCGAGCTAAAAATACCCTCCATCCACCTTTTTGGTCCATCTCTATCCTTAAAACTAACCGTCACTTTTTAAAAAATTATTATTATTATTATTATTATTATTATTTGTTACATGTTATTTTCTTATTGGATAAATTAAATCTCAGCCCATTTAATTTTCTCCTACCCACCCATTGTAGTGAACATGACCCAAACTCAATTAGAACACCCATTAAAAAATAAATTGATTGAATTTTTCTCCCCTAACCCAAGCTTCTTTCTTCTTCCCTCTTTTCTTATTCAAAAGTTTCAAGACTATTTTCAATCAAATGATACAATTTTCGTTGCAATACTAACTTGAAGTTGAAGGATTCAAGGAGTATTGATTTTGGAGGTCTTCTTTCCATCGTGTAAAAAAACTACACAAAAATCTACCAAAATTGCACCTAAACTATAACAAAACAGAAGCAAACCTGCACCTATATTTTACCAAAAACTAAATCAAAACTGTAAAAAAACAGAGGCAAAAAGGCAATGAAAGTGCACTATAATGAGATTAAAAACTGGACCAAAATTTGATGATAAACAACACCAAAGCTGGTCCAAAAAAAAAAAAAAGTGGTTCAAATTTACTTTATGGGGAACTCATCGGTGACCCCCTAAACTTGGCACCAATTTTCACTTAGACACCTCAAGTAGGCTTTGTTCATTTTAAACAGGGGTCTGGTGTATAATTTTGACACTTTTTATATTTTCAAAATCGCATATTAAGTGCGTACATCCAGACGCTCTTATGTGAAAAAATAAACGAATTGATATGTGACACGTGAAAATTTTAATTATTTTTTAAAGACTCAATTTTACTTTCTTTTTTCCTTTATTCCAGATCCCAAACCCCATGACCTCACCTCTTTTCTTCTTCTTCTTGCGTCTGGATGTACGCACTTAATATGCGATTTTGAAAATACAAAAAGTGTCAAAATTATACAACGGACCCCTACTTGAGGTGTTTAAAATGAACAAAGCCTACTTGAGGTGTCTAAATGAAAATTGATGCCAAGTTTAGGGGGCCACCGATGGGTTCCCCCTTACTTTATTAATGAGGGAATACATTACAATGAAATTTACGAATTATTCCAACACCTTAAACATTAGAACATTAATCAAACTAAACACAATTTAACTATCATACCAACAATAATGGTAATTGCAATTAAGAACATTACACTAACTAGACACCATCAACAAATTTTCATATTATACACTTATCTAAATTGCACGGGACATTGTAAGTAGTCTTGAAATTTTTGAATAAGAAAAGAGGGCTTGGTTTGCGTCTTCTAATTGGGTTTGGGTCATGTTCACTACAATGGGTGGGTAGGAGAAAATTAAATGGGTTGAAATTTAATTTATTCAATATGAAAATGACATGTAACAAATAATAATAATAGTATTTTTTAAAAAAGTGACTGTTAGTTCTAAGGGCAGAGATGGACCAAAAAAGTGAATGGAGGGGTATTTTTAGCCCAATAGATGAATGAGTGATATTTTTTAAACATTTTCAAATAGTTTAAGGATATTTTTGACCCTTTTTCCTTTTTTTAATTATTAGGTTTATTCCTAGTTATATTTGAAAGAAATTCTCAAAATCAATTTTACTAGTAATAATTTGAGATGAGTTTAAATTAATTTGTTTTGAATGAATTTTGAATTATATCCAACCCACAATCCATCAAATTAAGTGGGAATTTCATCATGATTTTTTTAAAAAAAATATTTAGAATTTTAAAGTTGGATTCGAGGTTTGTTTGGTCATACCTTTTGCAGAGAATCCGTGGGGACATTTTTTCGGTACATAGAGGTTCACAATTTTCAGGGTGAATTTTGGACATTTAGGGGCCAAATTCTAAGAATTTGGTGAGTTTCTTTACTTTTTGTGTGTGTTTGCCCATGAATATTTTGGTGATATAACTTCTGAACGATTTTTTTATGAAAACTTTATGGAACCCTCCATAGGGACGTGGGGGAGTAGTACGTACAATCTCACCATTTTTAGAGTGATCTTTCGACATTTAAGGACCAATTTACAAGAATTGGGTGATTTTCTCAATTTTTTGTGTGTTAGCCCATAAATATTTTGGTGATATGACTTCCGAATGAATTTTCTGCGGAACCTTTATGGAACCCTCCGTAGGGAGTTGGGGGAGCAGTACGTATTGTCTCATTATGTTTTAAGTGAACTTTAGGCATTTAAGGTCAATTTGTAAGAATTAGGCTATTTTTTCAGTTTTTGGGTGTTTTAACCCATGAATATTTTGATGATATGACTTTCGAATGATTTTTTGCGAAACCTTTATGGAACCCTCCGTAGAGAGTTGAGAGTGTGGTACATACAGTCTCACCATTTTTATGACATTTTTGGACGCGACCTTAGGTATTATTACTGAGAGTATGGTTGGTTTTCTTTATGAATTTTTAGGAAAGAGCTTTGGAAAAAAAATATATTGATCATATTATTTTATTTCTGCTATTGTTAATCCACATTGAGTATGATATAAAATCAATATCAAAATTGTAATATAAATAATTTCAAAATTGCTTTTACTAAAATCAAAAAATTAATAAAAAGTATATATAGTTCAGTGTGCTAAGCTCCTTATTATGAAATCGGACTTTAAGGATCTATTGTAAATAACATAATCATATATTTTTATAAAAAATTGTACACAATTTTACTTTATATTTCTCCAAAAGATTAGTTCTATAATCGAATGTGTGACCTTTTGATGACACGGTGAATTAAACACTCAGAATCCTTCATAAAATAACATGGAGATATTTTCATTTCATCTTCTTGGAAGACAATAATTTTGAAAGTGGCTTTTTCGTAGTTACCATTTTCTTATATACTTATTTATATTTTATTTATAGGGAAAGCAGAAAATAGTAAAGTATTTATCTTTTTCCTTGATAACACACAAGTCACTCCAAAGAAAAACAGCAAATGTAGTAAAAAAACGAATTGGTACTTCATAGTAGGACAAAAGAAATGACTCATGAGAGCCCATATGGACAAGTATTTGAAGCTAAAAATTAAAAAAATATATGTGATTTTGGAAATTCAAGCAATGACATTGTGACAGTGTGATTAGTACCTTTTTGTTTTTAATTAGAATTTTTACATTTCAACCTTGAATATGTAGTCGTTTTTGGTAAAAACCGCTTTACTTCTTAAAGTAGAATTTTTCAATGTGAATTTAAATTAATCAAGCTTTAAAATAGACATCGAACATCGATTATGAAACAAGAAAAAACAAGTTGGGTCATATCTCTTGGCAAAGGAGCCGCTTTTGTAGGGATTAGGGAGGTTATTACATTATAAAATTTGAGATCAAATTTGTTCAATATTTACTTATAAGTATTATTAGTCTCGAAATATTTTTCATGCACATGATGTTTAATGTATAAATATTGAACTTGATTATTTTTATGCAATTTTAATCTCCTTGTAGATCTAAATCTACATCTTACATGTCTTCAATGATCCAAGTTGATGGTCAATTCTAGTTTCAATGTTGCTCGAACTTTTTTAAAATATGAGTAAAGTATTATATTTTAATTATATTTTTGAAAAAATCGAGTAGCATAGTTGATTCTTTACATTTTAATTTTATCGATTGGTTTGGTTTACCATATTAGAAAAAAATAATCTCAACATAAAGTTTTACTTAAGTTGTATGTACATTATTTAATTGTATGAAAACATTATCAACTCGCATTGCAAATATATATACATAAAATAAGAATAATATATTTATAATGCATGAATAAAAATAACAACATATAAATCTTTTTCCTTAAAAAAAAAAAAAGAATCTTTGGAGTTCTCAATCAACACACAAATACGTTGTTAGTTATCGACGAAGAAATGTCAATCGACACCTATTAAACAAAAATAGCTTAATTTTTATTTTTTCTTATAATAATTTTTATATAACACGATCAAATTTTATTGAAATTTTAAAATAGATACCAAATGGCAATAGTAACGAACGACGGGTCAGACACCAAATTAAAAGAAGGTGACAGTCTATTCTAATTTGATAAATCCACTCTTCTTTGAGATGAGTAGAAAAGACTAACAACAACTACACACCAGCCTCACAATAATTTTTATCCTTCCATTTTTAAATTCCTCATCCTAAAATATTAATATTATTTCTAATTTGTTTAACTATCATATTGGTGGACAACACTAAGGTTAAACAAATACATTGCACCTCTCAACATCACAAAGAAGACAATATGATATATGGTCATTTGCCTACCAGAGAAATGTTTTCATTGGACTTATAACAAACACTTTCTCCAAAAGCGGATTTGAATTTATGAGTTTTAAATTTTAAAATAATGATATTATGTGTTCATAATTAGATTTTAAATCTAATTTGTATACATGTTTTTGAAACTATGTCACATTCAGATTAATGATTTATCATAAACAACATCTCAATCTTGCGCTGAGCGTCTGTCAAGAACAATCTCTCTATTTTTTGAAGATATATATATGAGTAAAAATGTGCACACTCTGCCCTTTCTAAATCAAACAAGCTCAAACATCATTTATGAAATTACACTGAATATATTGTTGTTGTATCTGTGTTGCCTTCTAGCTCTATCCCTACTTGCAAGTTGCATCAAGATATAGAAAAATTGATTCTAACACTCAAATTTGGATCAAAAGAAACATCACAATTTACAACAAACACACATTATTAAAGCACAACACAGCTAAAAGTAGATGCAAAGTTGCAAAACAAACACAAAAAGACATTCATTCAACAATTCAAGAAACTTTCTTGAGCCTCTAAATTAATAAAAATCTAATTAACAACATGAAAACAAACACAACTAAATAAAATTCCCAAATCTACAGCTTATTTTATCCTTCAAGAAAGTGTAGATGATGTCCAAACAATATCCTTAAGTGCTGGTCTAAGCTCTTTGGTGCAGAATTGATTATATTCCAATGTATCACCACTAGCTTTATTCACTTCCACAACTAGAAATGAATTTGTCACAGCAAATATATCAGCAGCAATTCCCAATTTCCCTTTTCTCCCAATCACTTGTCCTTGTAGCCTTACACATGAATCACTCTTTTTTACGCTGAAATTCGATGTCTTTGCAACCTCCTCAAGCTTAGATATCACACTACTTGCTGACCTAGTAGTCGCGAATCTCATCTGTTCTTTCTCATTCCTCTTATTCTCTTCAAACAATGGTGACAAATCAAACCCTTCAGATAACGAAATGATATGAAACGCGTTCATTGTCTCAACTTCTTTACAGGCCTTATCTGAGGCAAATGCAAATTCTTCCTCATCTTTGTTCCTTAATGTCCTTGGGATTGATTTCTTGAACCATGAAGAATCCATGATCTTCGAGGTGGTGATTCTTGAATTGGGATTCGGATCCAACATCTTCGTGATCAACCTCCTAGCTTCAGAAGAAAACCAAGGTGGACATTTGAAATCACCCCTGTAAATCTTTTTGTACATCGCCATGATGTTTTCTTCTTGAAATGGTAAAAAACCGGCTAGTAAAACATACAGAATCACTCCACAGGACCAAATATCCGCTTTTGAGCCATCGTAGCCTTTTTTACCAATAACTTCAGGGGCAACATAAGCCGGAGTTCCACAAGTTGTGTGAAGCAATCCGTCCTGTCTTAAATGTTCCGTAAATGCACTTAGCCCGAAATCAGTAACTTTGAGATTTCCTTCTTCATCTAACAACAAGTTCTCAGGTTTCAAATCGCGATGAAATACTCCTCTGCTATGACAGAAGTCGATAGCTGAGATCAGTTGCTGGAAGTAACCTCTAGCAACATCCTCTCTCAGCTTGCCTTTCGCGATCTTTGCGAAAAGCTCACCTCCTTTAACGAACTCCATGGCGAAGTAAATCTTAGTTTTACTCGCCATGACTTCGTGGAGCTCGACTATATTCGGGTTTTTCACCATTTTCATTACGGAGATTTCTCGCTTGATCTGATCCATCATTCCGACTTTAATGACTTTCTCTTTCCCCACTACTTTCATGGCAACAGTTTTACCATTCTGCACGTTTCGTGCGTGATAAACTTTCGCGAAGGTTCCATGGCCTAAAAGCCGACCGAGTTCATATTTTCCGTTCAAAGCTCCACATTTCTCTTCAGGGGCCATTTTTTTTTTTGTTCAAAATTGATTGAAAAAAGAGACTAAAGATTGAAAAGGGTGTTTGAATCTGTTAATAAAAAGGGATTTGGTGAACGGAGAAGGCGAAAACAGGTGATTGATTCACCCGTCTTCTACGTGTTTCCGGTGGCAATTCCTGCCGCCGGCGACTGATTTTTGGATATTTCCGGCGTAAAAAAGGGGATTAGAAAATCGAGAGCCTCTCATCTCTCTGCATTCCCTAGCTGGATTTCTCTCCAAAAATTGGAAAGGAAAAAAAAATGGAGATTTTATTTTTGTTTACTGAAGAAAAAAAAAACAGAGCACTATTGGGTTTTTTTCACTAATCTTTCTGAAAGGAGGCTATTAGCATGAATATATAGTGGGTTCAAGGGTAAAATGGTCATTTTTTCTAGAACAAAGATTTTTTTTATTTTTCATTCTCTCTTTGGAGTCCAATTAGATGCCAACTAAATTTAGATCCATCACTGCAGACCTATTGGGATGATTTTCTGCTCGAACATGACACTTGTAGTTAAGGGATAGTTAAGAGTGAAGCAGTCCCACTAATGATCTATCGCCATGGTTTTGTTGTTTTGACACGTGGAGAGATCGTAATGAATTAGAGGGAATCTTTTAGGATATTTTAGTCAATTATACAGTGACACGTGTAGGAACAGCTCGGATTTTAGTAGGTTTGACGTGAAGAATTCGGTAACTTCAAAATTTGGTTAATTTTTATGACTGTTTTGCCCTTTATGCGGCATTTGGAATAGTTTTTGGTTAGTTCCCTAAATGTAGAGTGAATTATTGAGATTTAGATACAAGGGTAGAGTTGTAAAATTATATTTCACTCAAAATATGGTTAGTTGCCTAATTTCATATTAGAAGGTTAGTAAATGAAATACTAAAAAAAGTTATATGAATTCAATTCAATTAACAAGTATCTACTTTATATTATACTCAAAGACATTGTTTTCATTTATTTGGTATTCAATAAATACTTTTCTTCAATCAGGGGTTTATAAACCGTCTTTCTAACTTTGCAATAGAGATGAGACTTGTACACGTCATTTCTTCCTAGATTTCACTTGTAAATTAAAAATGAAAGAAATTGTAAAAATATTGAAAGACAAATTTAATCAATTACATTGATGTTGATTGTTTTGTATCTTGCTAGTGTATTGCCATATTTTTTCTGACAAATACGTTTTGTTTTCTTTTTATTTGAATCGATGACTTATTAGAAACAGAGGCAAATCCAGGATTTCAAAAAAACGGGTGCACCATTACTTTAAAGATAAGCCATCTTGAGAACGGGTTCAACAACTTTTAATTTAATATATTCTTTAATAATTATAGAAGTAATATATCGAGTTTAGTCGGATGACTACGGGTTCGGGTGACCCAAAATTAGTACATAAATGCGCCACTGATTAGAAACAATTTTTCTACCCTATAAAGTTAGAAATAAGATCTATGTATATTTTATTATTCTCAAATTTTGTTCGTAAATTATACTGAATATGAAATTGTTTTTTTTAAGTTTATAACATGACAGTATGAAAGTCATGCCTTTGCAAGCAAAAAGATTGATACCAGTACATATTAGAAATTTTTTATAATTTTCATTTTATTTTTAATATGTGTATTTAGTTATAAAAAATCATAACATTTTAAAGATCATACGGTATAAGAATACTCAATCAATAAAATTCGTATTTAGTCAAATGCATAAAAAAGAATCAATCAAATTTTTAGTCGGTAATTAAAATTTAGCCAACCTTTCAAATATAATTAGAAAATAATAATAACTTTTTAATCAATGTCAAAATATTTTTTGTATAAAAGAGTAATTCATTTTTTCAAAAAATAATTTTTCAAAACTTGTAGACAAAAGTTGAAGTCCTTTATATTATTGCTGGCTGATTGCAATAATTAGAAAATTTTGATACTTAGCGACAGATTCTGACTGACAACGAGATGGTAAAGCTGACGTGGACTCTTTAATTTATCTCGGCCCGTGGGTCCAATTAACTGAATTCTCGATTAATCGAGCACTAAGAAAGTTAATCATAAGAATTTGCAATATTCTAAAATTATGCTTAAAATAAATAAAATTTTAATAGAAAAGTTCACTTTCATGGAGTTTTTGTCGGATAACATAAGTAAAATATTGATAGTGTTATTAAAATTATTTGTCAAATAAAAAAATTCATCGTTCTTTTATCAGACTAAGAAATGAAAACGTGTTTTTTGACAATTATTTAATTATAAATTTTCACGTCACATGTTTAAATCCACAAGATTAACAAATATATACTTTACATATCTTTAGTGTAAAATCATAAATTCAAAAATAATAAATATATTTTCTTAATTTCTTATGATAATTTTTTTTCAAATTTCGTATTAAGTCAAATTAGACAAACAAATTAAAACAGATAAGTATTATAATAATTCTCACTCGTGAAATTTTATTCGGCGTAAGTCGCCACCAACAAATGGAGCATATAAAAATACTCCACAACATTTGTCGATTGTGTTTCACGCCAAATAAATTTCTTTCTTCAAGTAGAAAAATAGGTTATATTTAAACTATTTTTTACCATATTATAATATAATTAAATATAAAATATAACAACATAAATGTAACATGTTTGAAATATATAATAGTAATAATAAATAAATAAATGTAACATAACACGTGTGTTATTAAATGGTAAAACAATTAGACAAGTAAACTATCTATTTCTCTTTGATTTGAGTATCTAATATAACTAAGTACTAGTTAGATAAAGAATTATTCACTATTTAATTTCTTAATATATTTAGAAAGAAAATTAAATTTGATAAACGGTAATCCAATTATAAAGTTATTCTTACTGTAACTCATTTATTTTAGATGTTAACAAATCACCTTCTCACCTAACTATTTAATTGTTTACCTTATTGGTGGTCCTAATCATAGTCATACTTTGTTCTTGGTTCTTATTATTTCTGATTAAGTATATTTAGTCTCATATTAATTGATATATACACTTTTGATTATCGTAATTTGTAACTGTAATCTTCATAAATTTAACGAAATATCAAGCATCAAGTCATTCAATTATCAATATATTATGTTTTATTTTTTTGTTGATACGCTATAAATTAAATGAGGATGATGGTTCTAAGAATAATTTTTATATCACACGATTCATACATAAAAAGGACGAAAAACACATTATTTAGCTAATTGAAAATTAAATATGCTCAGTCATATTTATATGGACTAAAAACTAAATATTATTAATAACTTGAGGAACTAAAAGTGCAATTATTCCTTTAATTAAACTTCTTTATTATTAATATCAGAAACTTTTGTGTTTTAATCTGATATCACCATATAGTTCCTTAAAAAAAAAGGTACAAATCATAGAGAATATTCAAAGCATACGAGAGATCCACTGCACCTATACTTATTTTTAAAAAATAGAAATAACTGCTGGCATTTTTCTCAGCAATACTAAATAAATCATTTTCAGAAAATACATTTATTTTTAAATATTCGATTAGTCTCTCAGGGCTCTGTAATCACTTTGGAATCCAGACAAACTCAGATTTATACGTTTGACCTATTAAAAGGGAAAATTCTTGTTCTAAAAATATTTTTTTATTTTTAGAGTTTAAACTCGAAATCTCCAATTAAGAGTCGACAAACCTATTTATTTCACCATCAATAATGGACGGAAATATCTGTTGAACACCTTTCACCGAAAAACAATGTCAGCATGAACACCATTCAATATTAATGAAACGTTTGACTACCTATGAATCGTCTACCTTAATCCTCGACCTATATATACTTTCTTATCTATAGTCATGCTCTCGATAAGTTGAACATTCGTCATGTGCATGTCTAGTTATACTAATTATTGAGAATATCAATCAATTTAGACATGTTGGACAATAATTTATTTCTTAAAAAATTATATTATAAACATATTATTTTTCCATGTGATGAAAATAGGAGAAATTGCCAAGAAGTTGTAGTTTTTCTGCAGATTCATATCAAATACTATGATTTTGGTCATGATTTAAATTAAAGGAAAAAGCCAAGAAAGTAGTAGAAATTAAATATGAGGTCATTCATGAAACATCATGCTTCATATTTGGCGGCCAAAATAGACAATTTTGGCACCATTTTGCAAGTAGAATTATATATTTCTCAAAAATAATTTTCAACTAATTGATCCCACCAATAAATATAAAGTTTTTTTTTTCTTTCTTTCTTGTCCAATTTGACTACTTAATTGAACAACAAAAAAGATGATATATGTCTCATAAATTTAAATTAATCGAGTCAGTAAATATCAAATGGTTATAATACTTATAAAAAAATGATATGTCGAAATTTTTATCTTGTCTAAGATTATATGCTAGTTTCATAGATAGCCGGGTGAAGGACATCTATTTAAAATATGGCAAAAATTAACAACACTTTTAAACTTTAGCCATTTCTACCTTATACACGAGGTTCGAATTTTTGAATCCTAGCCCTTCAAGTTGGAGCTTGTCAATCCTGACTTCAGACTTTTTATATTGAGTTTGACTCGTATATAGTAAAAGTGAAAGAGAAGGAAAATAAACGTTTTTTAATTACTTTTTAAAGCAAAGTTTCATTTGAAGTTTATTTTCTTCAAGGTAAAATTTTTTAAAAAAATATTAAATTGGCTAGATCTTAAATAACATATGTAAAAGTAAATACAATAGATAAACACTACAAATGCATATCGTTTCTTAAACTTACTTGGGATTGAGACATTTATTAGGTAAGCACTTAAGGAGTTGTGGATATTTTTGACCAAATCAATAGAAGATTAAATTTAGAACTAACAATCAATTAGTTAATCGATAAAATTACTATTGTTTAAAATTCTAGAATAATCACTTCTAAAAGGTTAAAGTTGGTTTCATCATCAAAACCGACCATAACATATGTAACACTCAAAAAAATAAAATTGTGAATGCTCAAAGTTGTTAAAATTGACAAAAATAAATAAATTAGTTGAAAAATCTAACTTCTTCTTCTACTTTTTTTTTTTTTTACTTATGAACTTTTTTAATGGTCTAGTAGTCTAATTTTATTAACATATAAGTTAAATAAATAATCAATATTGTGGCATATATTAACCTAACTTCACTTAGAATATTTGACTCTTTTTTTTAATCTTTCTTCTAATAAGTGAGCATAAATGACATTATAGGGCATCCACTAAAGTCTTAAATTAAGTTTATCACTAGTTAAGTCAACCCTATTTTAGTATTAATATTTTTCATTAAGAATACGTGAAAATATGTAGACCTACTAATTAAAACGGTACAAGTTTAAGTTTGTCGTTAAAATAATTATTTCTCTTTCCTCATGATTTATCAAATAAAATATTTGCTTTGTCAAAAACTTAACAAAGTATCACACTAATTTGAATTTATGATTCTTGCATATAAGATACATAATTAACTTATCTGATAGTTGATTAAATTTTTTATTATGAAATTAATAATTTTAAGATTATTTATACGATAATAACTTTATACCACATTTTATATGATCATCTTGAGATTATTGATCGTGTCAGTAAAAATATCCTTTAAACAAATTATACATTCATAAGGAATGCTAGTTTAGTGAGCCGATCTATTAGTTAATCTAATCCTAAGTTCTAATATTGTCTATATAAACACTATTATAAAGTTGGAAGACATAAAATTGTCTAAACACTATTATAAAGTTGGAAGACATAAAATTGTCTAAAGAAATCGGTGTTAATTATCTCGATTCACCTAAAAAAATGTATGACATAAGATGAGAGAGAGTGTATTAGATCGGGCACTAATAAGGATATGAGATAAAGAAAACAAAAAATATCATGAGAATATATCTTTATTAATGATGAAAAAAAGACAATTGAGGACTGCTAATCTTATTTAATTTCTTTTAACATTAATTTATTATTTTTATGATGCTGATTTTTCTTTATTAGGTGGTATCAAATGTATCATAAATTCATGTCGGACATTAAATTAAGTGTCCTATGTAGACAGGTTGCTTCTGATCATTCAGGTTTAGTCTAATTTTAATTATTAAAAAAAGGAATAAATTGTTAATAGGTCTTAATCTATTTATTAATAATTAATTACTACTATAATGGGAATAACGTTAGTTTATTAGTCACATTTGGTCTAGTTGGTGTCCCATTGACCAATTCAAAGTGGTATTCAACGCTTGTAATTAAATATATATGAGAAAAAGAAAATAAAAAAATTATTTGAAGGGATTATTGAATACCTCAAAAAAGTTTTTGTAATGGCCATGATGGAGGAAAGAAACAACAGATAGACTTTTGCAAATACATTTCGTTCAAAGCCATAATTAGCAAATTTATAAGTATCGGTCGGTTTGGTTTGACTTTGAAGTTGATTAGTTGGACTTATCAGTTATCGGCTTGTAGACATGTTAAACGTTATAGAATAATCATTAAGATATTGACTTATCAATTATTGATCATTATTGGTTCGGTTATTGGTTTAGCTGTTAAGATTTGACCACAAAAAAAATGAAAATCACATAGAAACAAGGTGACAAACCAAATGAACCATGCACAAGAGTTTACAGATTGCATCTTGCTCAAAAGCAAACACTGTTACATTATAGAATAATTGAAAGTTTGAGATAGACATAAATAAAAGTATGAAACTAAATTCTAAGTCAAGGACTTCATATTTATACCAAATTGTATAAATATAATTATTTAATTAACTATGGGGTTATCGGTTAACCCGTTAAGAAAAACCCTCGGACCGTTAAGAACCGATAACCTAATAAAAAAAAAACAAAAAACCGTTAAACCAATAATTACCCATTTTCAATAACTTTTTTTCTATTTGATTTATCGATTTCGATTTGATTTTAGAGTAGATGTATTAATTTAATATAACGTGGCTCAATTCACCTTATATTACGGGAGACGTTAGTTTAAGTGTAGTTAAATTACATAGTGTATGTTGAAGAAAATTAATGGAATTTATATACAAGGAAAATAAAGAATTAATTATGAAATTGGTTGCCTATTTGCGCTAAGTTGAACATTTTTATTTATTTATTGATAATTCATCATTTATTCTTCGATAAATAAAAATTTACGATGATATTTTGTTATTCAATAGTAAAAATTGTACGTCAATTGTTGCTAATTTTTTTTTTCATAGTGTTTGTGTGAGCGTCCTTATGATCAAGCCACTCAAACGAAATTAGATTATTGAAATGCAACTCCTTGATAGAAGATGTAATCAATCATAAGACGTCACTCCTTAAATGCACACTTGAATGGACTATATATGTTTTCTCATAAATCATGTTTTGCATGTTTTTATTATAAGCTCTTTCAACCCTTTAATATTACAAAATTGTCTTATATAGATTTATTATATGATCATCAATGTATTTGGACCAAGAAATTAAAACCAAAAATAAAAACAAAAATGAAGGCGTATCAAAATTTGATTAATTAGCTAGGCATACGAGATGATGTTTGCAAATTGCATAAGATGAAACTCTTTTTCCAAAACTAAAATGAAATTAATTAAAAACTCTTACTCAATTTTCAAGTCCAATTCGCTTGTATGAGATACATTATCCGTTTTGACTCAATAAAGATTTTATAGACCAAATTTGTCCCTTAAGCTATTCCATCTCCGAATCCAAGTGTGCGCATAAATACCATATGAGTTTGTGTTATACCTCTATTGGTACTAAAAAATGTAGATTTTCGATAGACATTCTATCAAAATTGGCTCATCGTTAAAGGATTTCCGACAAAACGTCTATCAAAAATGTTTGGAGCGAGCTAATTTTGCCAAAAAAATTTGCTCTAATTTCAATATAAAATTTGTCTAAGATATCATGTATATGCCTCCTCCCGTAGAAGCTTGTCAGTCCTTTTCTTGATCTGCCCCTTGTCAGTCCGTCCTTTGTCATGGTTGTCACATGATAATAGAACATCCAAAACCCGTAATTTTACTAATTCTCTAGTAATAGATCTTAGTAAAAACGTCAATTTTGATGCATATGCGTTAAATCATTAATCACATAAAATAAAATTATTTTATGCCAAACAATATTAAGCACATTTTGTTTTTCATTAAAATTGAGATACGTATGTACCCAAATATACCTCTAATGTTCAATTATTTGAAAAGAAGTTGGTGCATCTCCACATGGGGTTTCCAAGAAGACAGGATAATATGCACAATGAAATGAATTTTCTACAACTTGATGATTTTATGATTAAACCTCCCCCATGCAAATTCTTCCCCACTACTAACCATGCATATGAAGAAAAAAATACAAGAGTTTTAAGTTATATACACCGTAACTCAATTGTAAGCAGTGGCGGAGCTAGAATGTTTAACAAGGAGGTTCAAAATCTGAATAAGTAAACACACGAACTAACAGAAGGGGGTTCGACATCTACTATATATACATAAAAAATAATTCTAACCACCGAAGGGGTTCAAATGAACCCCTAACAATACGTTGGCTCCGTCCCTGCTCGTACGTATATGAGTTTTTATACTATCAGATTACTTTTATCGATTATGGCAAATAACATATATGTTGTGCGGATCCTTCCTTCATTCAAATTCAATTTTCGACATGAAACATAACACGTATGTGAATATACACTAAAATTTCAACATATTTTTATAGGTTAAAAAAAAAATTAATGCACGTATACTATATGTTCAGTCTGTTAGGATTTATCACGTCATATTAGTTTGTACCAATAATTTCATTTTAAAATTAAATTATTAGAGTCATAATTATATTTCTCTCTGCTGCTGTCGTTCTAATTGAGGTAATAATTTGGAAAATAGTGAACCCTAATTATTTAAAACACGTTAACTATATTCTTTCTTGGTTTATACTTTATATTATATAGGATTTTGAGAATATAATGAATCTGTTTATTTGTTTGTGTTGTATTATAAATCATAGTAACTTGTTTAGGAGATTTATGGGTTTCTTCATAGCGAAAACACATCTCTAACAATCACGATTTGTATAATTAATCATTTAGTCATAAGAATTAGGGTTAAGGAGAAGGACAATCTATTGAGCTAACGAACTAGTTAGCACCCTTTATGGATGGACCCGACCCGATAGTTATTTCCAATCGTTTGTATTCTTTTGTAATATAAATTGGGCTGTGATTGATATGGGAATTTATTATTATACATAAATAATCTTGATACTCTGTATTACAAATATGAAAAAATTACACACCAAAAATAATAATAATCCCTAGTTAGTATAACTATGTTGTTTTGTTCAATTTTTTGCCCTTTTAAATTGATTAAAGCAAAATTAAAGATTTTTCTATACCTTTTCGGAGTAAATTCAAATGTTCAAAATTTCACGTAGGGATTGATCATGAGATGAATGTGAACTAATAAAAGTTTCGAGTTCGACCACTATGAACAAAGAAATCCCTGATAGAAATTGTTTTTGCTCGTACTTAAATAGCCCTACACAACACAAATTTAAATTACTCGTTTTAGTAGCGTGTTCCGAATTCCAAATGGTTAAAACTTAAACCAAATAAAAAAATCTCTAGATTCTAGTTTTTCATCTTTCATTTTATTAGACTAATGTATTTTGCCAATGTGAAATTTTCCTCAAGTATAGGAATTAGAAAAAAAAAATCAAATGAAATATTCAAGTGTTAAAAAAAAAGATTCAAGATAAAATTGCACGTTTGTGTACAGCTTGCATTATATATCACTATTATTGATCTTATTTTATAAGTGTGGTGATAATTAATTCTAACAAAAATGCTAAGTGTGGGATCCTCAAGGTATGACATACATTTATTATTGTTGTTATTATTATGAATTATTGGATGATTAATTATTTTAATTATTTTGATGCACTTTTTTTCTTTTTTTTTCTTTTTTTTTTTCTTTTTTTTTATCTTGATGTCATCTCCAAGATCCAATGATAAAACGAAGAATGTTTTCACATATTTATTAAAAAATCATATCAAAACAGAAAAAGTTGGTTTGGATGTTTCTGATTCTTTGATTCACCAAGAGACAGAAAAACCAATAATGTCATCACAATTATTTATTTATTTATTTATTTGATATTTTAATTCGAGGATCTATTAAAAATATAAAGTTTTTATATCTGTAAAAATAAAAATAAGATTTGTGTATATTTCACTTTCTCCGATCATATAAAATCATACCGAGTAGGTTAACGTTATTATTGTTATAAGATTATAATTATATGGTGAAGCATGGACAGAGAGGAATTTAATTTGGAAGAAAAAGGGAAACAAAATGTTGTTTTGTCACAATGTCGCATGGTAATTTTATTAATATTGTATTTTAAAACATATCATGTTTTCTGAAAAAGATTCCCTTAATAATTTGAGAGGGAATAAAAATTTAGAAAATCCAAGATAAATTTAATTGCTCCTTTTTTTTCGAAAAAAAAAATCCAATTGAAGAGAAACAAATGTACGACTAACTTTTATTTTTTCTAATTAAGAATTGACCAATTATTGCATTAAAATTAAAATAAACATAAAATATATGTTGAAATCATTACTATCTTAATATGATAGAATCAAAAGTCAATAATGTGCTTCAAGTTAGAATTTGGTATTTACTTTCCACATGCTTTTTATTAGGTGAAAAACGCTTATAATTTTAAACAATTATATATAGAAGATGAAAAGTAAATTTTTCGAAAATAAGTGTTTGATGCATTTATAAATGAACGTCTTCCTATTTATACTAGCAATATAATATGAACTAATAAATAAATAATAATTATTATACAAATCTCTTATATTTAAAAGATCTATAAGACTAAAATGTTTCGAAAACTTTCCTAATAAATTCATAGAGTTTTAAATCTTTAAAGAGAAATACCTATGTTTTTCTAAAACCTTTTCACATAAGGTTTTTTTTTTTTTTTTTTTTATAATTTAAAGCATGATGATTCCTTTTCATGACATAAGTTATTCTTTTTTGCACACAAAAACTTCCAACATAACAAAAATAGTTTCAAATGACGCTCAAGTGTCGTGATGAATTCTATATATAAACATTATAATAATAGTTTTACACTATCAAGTTATCTAAAAAATAATTATAAATATATTTTTTATAATTAGTGCAATTAGTGATACATATTTGTAAACAAAGTGTCTATTTGGTCACGAAATTCAAATTTAGAAATGGAAAGTAAATTTGATGTAAAAAAATATATCAACCAATCAAATCATTTTTCAAATTCCATAAAATTATAGGAATTTGATGTAATATGAACATATCAATTATTCAATTTATTATGGCGCAATCTTTTGCAAAAATATGAAATAAATGTGATGTAACACCATAACACATAAATCATGAGAAGAAAAATAATTTAATTTCCTTGCACGTATTTGCTTTGGTTGACCATCACAAATTAGGACAGATTGGAAAACAACTTGAGAAAAGACTTTATGGTGTTTAATTATTTTTTTTATTTTTTTTATTCGATATTTAATATCTATATTCGATCAGACTAAAGCTGATATCGTACTCAAAATTTAATCCAAACTCAAATGGATTCCCGTGTGCAGTTTAAAATTTTAAGACTAGCTATTTTTCAATTAACAAAGTCAAAAAATGGCCAATAAGTATCATTTTAACATTATATGTATTTTTATTTCTAAGGTTCGAACCTGTTGATGCATTTAGTTTCCAGAAGTTAAAAAAGGCATCATGACTCCTCTCTCCATTTCAACATTCTAAACTATGACCATCTTAAAATTCCTATTGACAACAACATAAGTTTATAAACTACAACTTTCATTAAAGTTAAATAATAAACAACAACATAAGTTTAGAAACTACAACTTTCATTAAAGTTAAATAATAAACAACAACATAAGTTTAGAAACTACAACTTTCATTAAACTTAAATAATAAACAAATTAGATAGACTTCAATGATGTTTCTCTATCAAACTTCTAATGGAATAAATGTTTCTTCTCTCTCAATATATATATATATATATACATGCTAAACGAAACCTTAAAAAAATGGTAGGACTATACGTAATGGTTCTTCAACTCATCACGGAGGTCCTCATAAAGTTTTTTCAAAAAAATTTTTTGGGTGCTCAAAGGTGCTAGATCCATGGGGTAATCCACACAAAAAGCCCAAAAAAGTCGCGTAATTATTAAAATTGGCTCATAAATGCAAAAATAAGTCATAAAGAAATGGTGGGGCTATACGCAATGCTTCCCAACTAAATACGGATGTCCTCATAATTTTTAATTTTCTTTTGGATGCTCCAATGCGTAGATCCATGGGCTAATAATACACACAAAAAATCAAGAAAGTCACGTAATTCTTAAAAGTTGGCTCGTAAATGCGAATATAAACTATAAAAATGGTGGGACTATATACGCAATGCTTCCCCAACTCATTACGGAGGTCCTCACAAAGTTTTTCAGTTTTTTTTATGCTCCAAGGCGCCAGATCCATGGGATAATAATACACACAAAAAATAAAGAAAGTCACGTAATTCCTAAAAGTTGGCTCGTAAATGCGAATATTAGCTATAAAAATGGTGGGACTATATACGCAATGCTTCCCCAACACATTACGGAGGTCCTCACAAAGTTTTTCAGTTTTTTTTATGCTCCAAGGCGCCAGATCCATGGGCTAATAAACACGATAAACCATGAAAGTCACGTAATTCCTAAAAGTTGGCTCGTAAATGTGAAAATAAGCCATAAAAATGGTGGGACTATATTAATGGCATGAATTGGTCCCAAGGGACAAACAGACGTATTTTAAAGCTCAAATGAGCCCGAACGCGGGAAAAACTAAATTTACCGATTTTGGCATGCTATAGTCCATGAATTTTTGGTGGTACATGATCCCTACTTGTTTTTTGCTGAAATTTTTCATCGACGTCCGTTACGATCTTATTAATGGCGTGAGTTTGTCCCAAGGGACAAACAGACGCATTTTCAAGTTCAAAAGAGCCCCAAACGGGAAAAATCAGATTTATCAATTTTCGTGTGTTATATCCATGAATTTTTGATGATACGTGATTCTGACTTGTTTTTGACTGAAATTTCTCACGAACGATTTTTACGACCTTATTAATGGCGTGAGTTGGTCCCGAGGGACAAACAGACGCATTTTCACGTTCAAAAGAGTCCCAAACGGGAAAAATCAGATTTATCAATTTTCATGTGCTATATCTATGAATTTTTTATGATACGTGATTCTGACTTGTTTTTGGCTGAAATTTCTCATGAACGATTGTTACGACCTTATTAATGGCGTGAGTTGGTCCTGAGGGCAAATAGACACATTTTCAAGTTCAAACGAGCCCCAATGCGGGAAAAACAAAATTTACCAATTTTGGTGTGCTATAGTCCATTAATTTTTATTGATACGTGATCCTGACTTATTTTTTGCAAAAAATTTTCATGAACGTCCATTACAACTTTACTAATCGTGTGAGTTGGTTCCAAGGGATAAACAGACGCATTTTCAAGTTCAAACAAGCTCCAATGCAGGAAAAACCAATTTTACCAATTTTCATGTGCTACAATCCATGGATTTTTGGCGATACGTGATCCCGAGTTATTTTTGGGCCAAATTTTTTCATGGACGTCCGTTACGACCTTATTAATGGCATAAGTTAGTCTCAAGGGGTAAACGAATGCATTTTCAAGTTCAAACGACCTCCAATGCAGAAAAAACAAATTTTACCAATTTTCGTGTGCTATAGTCCATGGATTTTGTAGACGTCCTTTATGACCTTATTAATGGCGTGAGTTGGTCCCGAGGGGCAAACAGACGCATTATCAAGTACAAATGAGCCCCAAGGTAGGAAAACAAAATTTACCGATTTTCGTGTCCATGGATTTTTGGTGATACGTGATCTCAACTTGTTTTTGGCCAAAAAATTTTCTTAGACGTCCGTTACAAACTTATTAATGGTCTGAGTTGTTCCCGAGGGGAAAACAGATACATTTTCAAGTTCAAATGAGTCCCAATGCAGGAAAAACCAAATATATTAATTTTCGTGTGCTCTAGTCCATTGATTTTTGGTGATACGTGATCCCGACTTATTTTTGGCTAAATTTTTACATTGACATCCATTACAACCTTATTAATGAAGTGAGTTGCTTCTGAGGGGCAAACAAACACATTTTCTAGTTCAAACAAACTCCAATGCGGGAAAACTAAATTTACCAATTTTTGAGTGCCATATACGTGATCCCAACTTATTTTTTGGCTGAAATTTTTCTTGGACATCTGTCATAACCTTTTTAACGGTGTGAGTTGGTCTTGAGGGGAAAACGAATGTATTTTCATGTTTAAACAAGCCCCAATGGGGGGAAAATCAAATTTATCAATTTTCATGTGCTATAATCCATGTATTTTTTGTGATACGTGATCTTGACTTGTTTTTTGTCAAAATTTTTGATAGACCTCCGTTACGACCTTATTAATGGTGTGAGTTTGTCCCGAGGGGCAAACAAATGCATTTTCAAGTTCAAACAAGCCCCAATTCGGGAAAAACTACATTTACCAATTTTCATGAACGTCTGTTACGACCTTATTAATTGTGTGAGTTGGTCCCGAGGGTCAAACTAATGCATCTTCATGTTCAAACGAACCCTAATGCGCGAAAAATCAAATTTACTAATTTTCTTGTATTATAGTCCATAGATTTTTGTTAATACATAATCCCGACTTGTTTTTGACTGAAATTTTTTATGGACGTCCGTTGCGACCTTATCAATGGCATGAGTTGGTCTCGAGAAAAAAACAAACGTATTTTAAAGTTCAAACGAGACCCGTTGCATGAAGAACTAAATTTACCTATTTTCGTGTACTATAGTCCATGAATTTTTGGTGATACGTGATTCGACTTGTTTTTGGCCAAAATTTTTCATGGACGTCTATTACGACCTTATTAATGTGTGAAATTTTCCCAAGGGAAAAACAAATGCATTTTCAAGTTCAAACGAGCCTAATGCGGGAATAAGCAAATTTTTAGATTTTCTTGTGCAATCCATAAATTTTTGGTAATACGTGATCCCAACTTTGTTTTGGTCGAAATTTCTCATGAACGTCCGTTACGATCTTATTATTAGTGTGAGTTGGTCCCGAGGGGCAAACAGATACATTTTCAAGTTCAAACGAGCCTCAATACTGGGAAAAACCAAATTTACTAATTTTTGTGTGTTATAGTCCATGAATTTTTGATGATACGTGATCCCAACTTATTTTTTTGCCATAAATTTTCATAAACGTCTGTTACGATCTTATTAATGGCCTGAGTTGGTCCGAGGGGAAAATGGTCGCATTTTCAAGTTCAAACGAACCCCAATGCAGGAAAAACATCAAATTTATTGATTTTCGTATGTTATAGTCTATGGACTTATTGTGATACTTGATCCCGATTTATTTTTTACCAAAAATTTTCATAGACGTTCATTACGACCTTATTAATGACATGAGTTGGTCTCGAGGGGCAAACAAACGCATTTTCAAGTTTAAACGAGCTCTAATGCGAAAAAAATCAAATTTATTGATATTCGTATGCAAGTCCATGGATTTTTGTTGATACGTGATCTTAACTTGTTTTTGGTTGTAATTTTTCATAGACGTCTGTTACGACCGTATTAATTGCATGAGTTGGTTCTGAGCAGCAAACAAACACATTTTCAAGTTCAAATGAGCCCTAATGCAGGAAAAAATAAATTTGTCAATTTTTGTGTGCTATAGTCAATGTATTTTTTATGATACGCGATCCTGACTTGCTTTTAGCTGAAATTTTCATGAACGTCTGATACAACCTTGTTAATGGCGTGAGTTGGTCCCGAATGGCATCTGGACGCATTTTCAAGTTTAAACGAGCCCCTATGTGAGAAAAACCAAATTATCAATTTTCATGTGCTATAATTCATAGATTTTTGGTGATACATGGTCCCGACTTATTTTTTGTCGATATTTTTCATGGACATCCGTTACGACCTTATTAATGGCGTGAGTTGATCCCGAGGGGCAAGCTGACGCATCTTCAAGTTCAAACTACCCCTAATGAGGGAGAAACCAAATTAGTTGGGGAATCATCTTGTATAATCTCACCATTTTTTCAATGCATATTTTCACATTTACAGACCATTTTTTAGGATTAACAAAATCGTAACTTTCTTCTCCGCCTCAACTTGAGAGGTCTTTTCTAAATCAAGATCATGCCCTTAATCGACACCGACTATGGTGTGATTCCTTGCATATGTATACGATAATATCTAAGGCAACCCCATTCTAGCTTGCATTATACTTGAAGTTGAGGATTTCACTTCATTAACCAAATTACTCAATTTTTCATGTGTTAATATTAGCCCATAATACACACATAAAAAATAAAAAAGTAGCGTAATTCTTAAAAGTTGATTCGTAAATGTGAAAATAAGCCATTTAAAATGGTGGGACTATATGAAATGTTTCCCCAACTCATTACGTAGGTTCTCATAAATTTTTTTAGGAAAAAAATATGGTTGCTTCAAGGCGCCAGATCCATGAGTTAATACACACGAAAAACCTAGAAAATCGTGTAGTTCCTAAAAATTGGCTCGTAAATGTGAAAATAAGTCATAAAATGATGGGACTATATGGAATGTTTTTCCAACTAATTACGAAGTTCCTCATAAAGTTTTTTCAAAAAAATTTTTTGGGTGCTCCAAAGCGCTAGATCCATGGGCTAATACACATGAAAAATAAGAAGGTTGCGTAATTCCTAAAAGTTGGCTCATAAGTGTAAAATAAGCCATAAAAATGGTGGGACTATACGCAATGTTTTCCTAACTAATTACGGAAGTTCTTATAAAAAAATTTCAGGAAAAAAAATTGGGTGCTCTAAGACGTCAGATCCATAGGTTAATACACACAAAAAATTTAAAAAATCGCGTAATTCCTAAAAGTTGATTCATAAATATGAAAATAAGTCATAAAAATGATTGGACTATACGCAATACTTCTCCAACTCAATACAAATGTCCTCATAAAGTTTTTTAAGAAAAAAAATATTGGGTGTTTCAATGCACCTGATCTATGGACTAATACACACAAAAAATAAGAAAAATCACGTAATTCCTAAAAATTGACTTGTAAATTTGAAAATATTCCATAAAAATGATGAAACTATATGCAATGTTTCCCAACTCATTACAGACGGCCTCATAAAGTTTTTTCAAATTAATTTTTTTGGGGATTCAAAGCGCCAGATTCATGGGTGTTAACACACAAAAAAAACTAAGAAAGTCGCGTAATCCTAAAAGTTGGTTCGTAAATGCGAAAGTATACCATGAAAAATGGTGGGACTATATGCAATGCTTCCCCAACTCATTGCGGAGGTGATAATAAAGTTTTTTTAGGAAAAAAAGTTGGGTTCTCCAAAGCACCAGATTCATGGGCTAATACACACGAAAAATCATAAAAGTCGTGTAATGCGAAAATAAGCCATAAAAAATAGGGAGACTATACCCAATACTTCCCCAACTTAGTACGGAAGTTCTCATAATGTATTTTCAGGAAAATTTTCTGAGTGCTCCAAGGTGCTAAATCCATGGGCTAATATACACGAAAAATAAAGAAAGTCGCGTAATTCCTAAAAGGTGGCTTGTAATTGCGGAAATATTCTATGAAAAATGGTGGTGTTATACGCAATACTTCCCCAACTCATTACACAGGTCCTTATAACGTTTTTTCAGGAAAAAAAAATTGGGTTCTCCAAGGCGCTAGATCCATGGGCTAATACACACGAAGAACCAAGAAAGTCGTGTAATTCTTTAAAGTTGGCTTGTAAATGCAAAAATAAGCCAAAAAAATGGTGGGACTATATAAAATACGGAGAAGGGCCTAAAATAACCTTCAAGTATAGGAAATGGAACAAAAATACCCTCCTTCCATGTTTGCGCTCCAAAATACCCTTTCATCTACATATATGGACCTATATGACCCTTTCAATTAACAGATTTTTTTAAAAGTAATTATTAATAATTTCATTATTGACGTGACGACTTTTAATTGGCTGAAAATGTAATTAACCAAAAATACTATCCACCATTAAAGCTGCTTCATCAACTGCATACTCTCAAAGTCTAGCTTCTTCTCAATAGAGAAAAACTCAAAAATCCCTGTCCTGCATACAATTTACCTTGCCATCAAATTAGAAACCTAATTAAATAAAATAGGAAAAAAGTCTACAAATTCAAGATTCAACTAAAATGAAAATGTCTAAGAGTGCTTCAGTAAAGTTTCATTCATTGGAAAAATATGTAGCACTGGGACAAACCTCATTGCTGTCTTTCTTAGCTAGCAACTATATCCAAGCATTTCTCTATGTCAGGAATCTTTGTCTGCGTAGAGTGAAGGAGTAGTAGTCAATTGTCTACTTGTTAGCAAAGATTACGATATAAAACCATCAAGCAGTTACAAAGAGAAACTCTCAAAATGACTTAAATCAAACACTTGATCGGTGCGATTTGTTGTTGGGGTTATTCAAATCTTTTGTTTTCTACCCAATTTCCTAAATTTACAAATGGAGTTTCGCTAATTTGTTACTGTGTCATGGATGTATAGCTGAAGAGCTGATTTGAATTCCTAAAGATGGTTTTTTTGTTAATCTTTTCACACAGTGAACTACATTGCTCTTCTTTATAATAAAGTATAGTTGTTTGTCATTACTAGTTGAATTTAGGGATTAATGTTAGGGAACCCAATTTTTTTAATATAGCTGCTAGGTGGATCTGGGTATTGAAGATTCTTTGTAAGAGAGTTAAAGATTGCCCATTTGTGTATCTCCTTTGGTAATTATTTTGATCATCTGTTTTCTCTTAATTCTGGAATTTACGAATGTGTTTCACTAATTTGTTACTGCTCGTGGATGAATAGACGAAGAACTAATTTGAATTACTAAAGATGGTGTACTAATTTAAATTTCGGCCAATTAAAGGTTGCCACGTTATTAATAAAAGGATTAATTATTACTCTTAAGAATTTGTTAAGTGAAAGGGTAATATAAGTCCATATAGGTAAATAAAAGAGTATTTTGGAGCCCAAAGGTGGAAGAAGGGTATTTTTGTTCCATTTCCTATACTTGAAGGGTATTTTAGACCCTTTTCCGTATAAAATATTTTCCTAACTCATTACGGAGGTCTTCATAAGCTTTTTCCAGAAAAAAATTCAAGTGCTCCAAGACGCCAAATCTATGGCTTAATACACACGAAAAAACAATAAAGTCACATCATTCGTAAAAAATGGCTTGTAAAGGCAAAAATAAGCCATAAAAATAGTGGGACTATACCTAATGCTTTCCCAACTCATTACGAAGGTTCTCATAAAGTTTTTCACTAAAGTGTATAATATGTGAATTGTATACTCCAAAGTTTAAGATAAACAACTGCCGTTATGTAATTCTTCACGGGAAAACAGAATGCTAGTTTTCCCTTATGTGGCCAGACAGTGGCCAGAGGATGTTACTAGTAAACTGGGGTTTTATGAACTTGCATACAAAGAAATTAAACCAAGAATAAAAATTATTCATGCTCTAGATGTCTCGTCATAGGTTTGGGGTTGGAGTATCGCATCGACAAATCTCTTATATGATCTCGAGCAATCATCTTCTCATGAACTACAAATATAATATAAGATATTTTTTCAAATTAGAATTGTTTTTCTTTCATTTTTTAAAAGAGTTCCTTACATTTCAACACAAATTAAACTACCAATTGAAATCAAACAAGTAAGGATTTATCATTTATATACTTTGAGATATGGACTTGATGAGTGTGATTAGAAGTCTTTATTGCATTATTAATATTTTTCCTTCCAATAAAAGCAATAATGATTATTGTCCTTAGATTAATTATCACTAAAACATTATTTGTGTCCTAAATTGCCAGTAGTTACTTAAAAGAATATAATATAACTAAATAATTTACCCGCGCAAATAATCTTTCTAAATTTTTGAACAATTTTTTCAATAATTGACTGTTATAAGAAAATAAATAAATTTTAGTAGGGTTTTAAAACATTTCAATAGAAATTAAATGATTTGACATTATCACATATCTAAAGAATTGTAAATATATATTAAATGATTAAAAATATCTTGAGATCTAATTATTTTTATCTTCTACATAATTTATCATAATATATGTTTGACAATATAATTGTGTTGTTAAAACTGAATGATGCTTTTATGTAGCGATTAAACATAATTTTTTCTATTTTTTTGTACATGAAAAATATAGAATCTGATAATTTTATGGTTAGAATAACTCCTTGTGAAAAAAAAATTATGTCAAATTTTTCGATAATCAATATTAGTTATAAATAAGTTAAGATCGTTAAAAATGTACACCACAACAACAAAATAATTTTTTTTAGAGACAATCTACTTGTCTGAGATCAAACGTTCACTACTTTTTATTATTGTTACTTTGTTACTCTAACAAAATTTATAGAAGGAGAAAAATTAATTTGAAACAACAGTAAAAGAATATTGTTGACCGTTTTAGAAATTCATTCTTTATTAAACTGCTGCTTTGAAGGCCCTTCTAGATGTTTTCATCAATGCAACTTTACGACTTTTTTAGAAATATGTATGTATAATTGTTTCATTATTGTAACATCTCGCAATATGAAATAACAAGGAAAAGTTGAGTTTTGGTCAACTTCAAACGGTCATAACTTCTATATCAAAATGAGTTAAGTGCATTTTCAGATATGGTTGGAGAGCTCCCACAGTGATCTTTCCAACGCCATCGAGTTTGTGCTATTTTGAGTTCGTCTGAGTAAGTTATGCCATTTGAAAGTTGGGCTGTTGGATTAAGGAAAGTCTAATCCAGATTTTGGAAGGGTAATTTAGTATTTTCCTTACCTAATTATTCTAATTCATTTTTAGAAGTTTAATTGGGGTAAAGTCAGATTTTAGTCAGTTTAGAAAAGTGAATTTTACGCTAGGGCTTGGAGAAGAGGAGAAAGGAGAAGAAGGTAATTCGTTGATTTCGTCGAGGTTAGCTTGTAGATTTCGTCGGAAGTGATCCTTACAAGGTATGTGAGATCACTTAGCGTTGGGTTAGTTCACCCACGCACCAACCATGATTCAATTCAGTGAATTTAAGTCTTTGAAAGTTTAGAAATTGAGTTCTTGATGAACATTGTTGAAAGTTTCGTTGAATTCTTGTGGGTTGTGTTGTTGAAGTTTCTTGATGATTTGGTTCATGTTTCGGGGTGAAATTTCGAGTTGAATCTATTGTATATTGAGGGTATTAATGATTCTAAGTGTTTGGGTAAAGAACCAAGCGAAATTAGAGGGTTTAGAGTTGAAAAACGAAAAAGAAAGTTCGGAGTTTCTAGGGAGGGGGCTGGGGCGCCGCGCCTCCTAGAGCGCCACAAAAGTTCCTCCAAACTTTGGGCTCTAGCATGCTGCGCCAGCCAGAGCACCACAACAAGCTCTCTGAACTTTGAGGGCTAGCACCCCGCGTCTCTCAAAGCGCTAGGGACGCCAATTCTCCCCATTTCTTCCCCACCTTTTCGTACTTGTTCCTTAACAATATACCTATGTTTTCTAGTTGACTCCAACACTCTAAGGTATATCTAAACATCATGAATTCATCCATAAAGATGATATCATGAACCTTGAATCCATAATCCAATTCAAGGAAAATTAGGATCAAAGTCAAGAGAAGTTTAGAGTAAAGTCTAGAAGTTAAAAAGCAAGTCAAAGCAAAGTTTGTATATTTTTTGAAAAGTCTTTCACGAATATTTTAACTTTGTTTTAAGACTTAAGTTTCAAGTTAAGCAAAGAGTAAAGAGTTGAGTTCATCTCTCAAAAAGCTATAAGGGAACTAAGTATTCCCAAAGAGTTTATAAATGTTTTTCACATTTGAGCAAGAAAAGGGAACAACGATTCCAAGAGAGCTTTTAAGCTAAGTTTTGAGTAATTATCTCAAACTAAAGAAAGAAGTTTGTTTTAAAAACATATGAGCTAAGTATATTTTAGGAGTAGTATTGAGCACCGATATGGGGATGCGCATTCATATTAACTCAAGTCTCCATAAACCATGTAGCTATCATATGTAGTAAATGATCATACTTTTTAGATGACTCTTTAAGATGCTTTTAGCATAGACTAGTGGATCCACTAAGTTAAGTATTCTATATGACGGCAAAGTATAGGACAGTTCTGGTAGCATGGGCAAGACGTTGTATCACCACTTAGGCTCATAGTGGTGCTTGTTGGTTAGAGAATCTCCCATAGCAACTATATTACTTTATTATATAAATAAAGTTGAGTTTGTTATTGCATTTCTTTAACGAACTAAGTTGTTTTTCACTGTTTTATAAAGCTTTTCATATATATTGCATGTATTTTATTGCTTTATATTGAGTTGAGTTATTCATGAGTTGAGAAGAGCCAAGATAAGTGTTCTTTCAGATTCCTTTCAAGCTTAAGTTGTATTTAGGATTCCAACTCGCATACTCGTACATTCAATGTACTAATGCATGTTGGTCTGCATCGTCTTATGATGCAGACACATGTAACCAGAATCAGCATCCAGCGCCTCGTTGATCAGGTTCAACACTCAAAGTCAGTTGGTGAGCCTCCTTGCTTCCGGATGACACCTTTTTACATTGCTTTCTAGTTTTCAGTTGTTAGGATGATCAGGGATCCTATCCCGACATCCCTCTTTGTTTTAGAGGTTTTAGAGACAATTAGTAGTTCAGTTGTCTTTACTTTATCATTCAAATGTTGTTTAAAAACTTCAGTTGCCATTTTGGCTAAGTTTTATATCTCTTTAAAGTTATGCTTTTAGATTATCTTGTTAAGTTAAGTCTTTCACTGAGTTAAGTAAGCCAGGTCAAGGGTTCACTTAGGGCCAGCAATAGTTCTCGAGTGTCAGCCACGTCCGAGGTGTAGGCTCGGGGCGTGACAATTATGAAAGTACTAGTAGATCAAAATATTGAATTCTAAATTCATGTTAAAGAAATATTCTCGAACATTAAAAAATTAAAAATGAGTCTAACCTAGATAATTCAAATGTTCAGCAATAATTTGGGGCATAAAGGACAACAAATTTATGTTAATAGACATATCTTTTGTGGCTTAAGATATTACTTTTATTTAGAGTAGTTTTTGTTTTATATTTCTCAAATTAAATTTCCCAAAAATAGTCATAACTCACACAAAAAATATATAGAAGAGTTGAAGGAGAAGGAAAAAAGAAAAACATTAAAGGACAAGTTTTGTCCAAGTGAGATCTTGTCACTAAAACAAACTATTAGTGGTGACTATTATATGTATTAGCAGCGATTAATTTTGCCATATTTTATGTATTAGCAGCGACTAATATTGCAACTAAGACATTCTTTTAGTGGCGACTATTATAGGCATTAGCAGTGACAAATGTTGCAACCAAAACATTCTTTTAGTGGCGACTATTATAGGCATTAGCAGCGACTAGGGGTGTTCACGGGTCGGTTTGGATCGGTTATTGATCAAAACCAAAACCAAACCAACTTAATCGGTTTTAAAATTATCAAAACCAAACCAAACCAAATATAATATACATTTATCGGTTTGGTGGTTATCGGTTTCGATTTTGTTTGGTTCAGTTATTCCGTTATTAATCATACACAAAAATAAAAGAAACAATTCATTCAAAATGTGAAAAAAGTGGCAACAATCCATTCAAAACAAAAAATAATTCGAATAACTTAAATTACCGAACTTTTGATCACTGAATTTACTATCAATAAAACTTTAAAATTTACTATATTGGCCTAGAAGGAATAGGCAATAACATTTTCAGTCCCACAAAGAATTGTCATAGACACTCATATACATGAATAAGATAAATGTTTTCACCTTGGGCTTTCTTTCTTTCAATAAGTAAAGTATAAGGAAATTTTAATGAAAACATATATAAGATCTTTAAAATTGTTCATAAAAATAATATATTAAGTATGTATATTAATAAACTATATGAATATAATTCAACAGTTCAGTTCGGGTTTGATTATTTCTTCGGGTTTTTTTGAATAAAACCATAACCAAATCATATACTATCGGTTTTTCAAAATCTAAAACCAAACTCAAATAATCGGTTTTATTTTATTAATTTGGTTTGATTTTTCGGTTTGGATCGATTTTTATCCAAACCGTGAACAGTCCTAGCAGCGACTATTGTTGCCACTGAAACATACTTTTAGTATCGACTATTATAGGCATTAGCAATGACTAATGTTGCCAGTAAAACATTCTTTGTAGTGGCGACTATTATAAGCATTAGCAGCGACGAATGTTGCCACTAAAACATTATTTTAGTGGCGACTGTAATAGGTATTAGCGGCGATTAATCTTGTTACTAAAACAAACTATTAGTGGCGACTAATATAGGTATTAGCAGCGACTTATGTTGGCACTAAAATATTCTTTTATATATATATATATATATATACTAGTAAAATTACACGCATCTCACGCGAAAATTTAATGTTATGGAATATATAAAATAATACTTATAACCTATTAGTCATTTAAAGTAAAACACTACAAAGGAAGTGATAATTATAACATCTTATTATTTATCCTTCAATCAATCATCTTTAATTTGATTTTATAATTTATCATTTTGCTTCCAGGAATCAAATGCATCAACCGATAATATTAAATATTCTAATAGATAAATAATCTTTGGTGTAGGAATAAATAAATTGTAAAAGGTTGGAAAGAGTGAACAAATATTATAATTCTAATGTGTAGAAAGTTCAGCACTACCATTTGTTTTACATATATTACTTTAAAGTTCTCATTTAAATGTATCATAAGTAATTATTAAAATGAAAATTAAAGGGAAAATGTATCATATTGGACAACAATTCAACTTACTATATATAATTGAAAGGGAAAAATATTACACAAAACTATTCAGTTTGTTTGGGTGTTTTTTAAAAATCAACATACCAGAGTGATGAAGTTCAATTTGAAACTACACTTCCATTTCAATAACAGTGTCGAAAACACATCTATTACTTCAAGAAAAGTATTTACAGCTTACAGTAAACTTGAGAAATTTGTCCATACTTCATATTGAATATGAGCAATTAATTTATTGTGTAGTTATCTATTTCTTTGGGATTAAAAGATGTTGCAGTCTAGTCATATTCCTCTATAGGTCATCTGGCACATCCTTGAACTTATGTCAAAAGTTTATTATTTTTAGTCTTCTTTTCCTGGTTCACTTCGCACATCAAAGTGCGATAAAGTTTTTAAGATCTTTATGTGTTTACAATGACATACCAAATTTGAATTTTGTCTTCAAGATATGGTAATACAGATCTTTAAGGAATTCTTTTACTCTACTTTAAGGAATTCTTTTACTCTACTTTCAACAATTTTAGTAGAGAAAACTTGCATGAATATTCAATTAACGTGTGTTATTTAATCTGTATTAACAAATACTTATAACAATAACTTTGAAGAAACATAAACAACAAAGTTTAAAAGATATACTCAAAAACAACAATTAATAAAATAAGCATAAATTAATGACTGTAAAAAAAATATACCATGATATGAACAATAGATGAAATAGAAAGGAAAAAATCAAGCCCACTAAATGCATAGTGTACCCTTAAGAAAATTATTCCCCTCTAGTACCCGAGGTTTAAAGGAATAGATTCTCTCAGGATAGGACGATTATATACACCAGTGTATTGATACAAAAAGCAATGGTGAAGTGAGTCGCTCAACAGGAGCAAAGTACACAAATATTTAATTGTGCTAAAGAAGAAGAAGTAGTAGTTCAGAATTTTCGTTGTTTTAAAATGAGAGGAAATTCCTCTATTTATAAACAACAAAGGGTAGTGTGAACAAATATTTATTGTGCCTTATCAGAAAAGTCACAACTCTTTCGCAAAGGTCACAATCTTTCATAAAAGTCGCAACTTTTCATAAAAGTTGTAACTCTTCATAAAAGTCACAACTCTTCAAAAAAGTCGCAATTTTTCATAAAAGTCGCAATTTTTAATGAAAGGGGAAGGCTAGTTTTGAAAATAAATAAATTAAAAGGAATACTGGATTCTGGTGGCGCCACATAGGCGGACCTAAGGTTCTCTTATATATATATATATGTATATATGATTCTCTTAAGTATGAGGATTAACGTGTTAATGTTTGTTTTGTAGAGGTGACAAATAATTCATTCTTTATGGAAGGAATAAAAAAAAAATTAAAAACGATGAGGACACTAATTAATAATTCAACAGACAACATATCTTGTCAAGAAAAAATAGGTAATTTGAGATAACATTAATGATGTAAACCTCAATGAAATTTGGAGATGTGATTGAGAGGCGGCTCTAATAAATTGGTGGCCTAAAGCCAAATTTGAATGGAGGCCTTAAATTCGAATATATATTTTTTATGAAGTTTATTGTAGTCAATTATTTAATTTTTCTTTGTTAACAGAACTAGAGTTATATTACAATATTAGATAATTAGTAATACAAAAGAATAGGAAATATATATAAACATCTATTAACTAAATCTAATCCAATAGGAAATAGACCCAATAACAAAAGCCCAAACATATGGGCTAACATTCTTGAGACATGGTATTCATAATTTGTCGAACTTCTTTGCTCTTTTATGAAAATTTTTTATTTTCTGCAAGTAATACTCGATATTTTTTTAAAAAAATACTTATAGCCTATTATTTTTTTAAAAAATAAGGCCCTCAAATTTCGGGGCCTAAGGCAATTGCTTTTTTTTTCAAAGCTGTAGAGCCGCCCCTGATGTGATTTGAAGATAGAGTGAAGAGTTAAAAATATATTTAAAATATCTTGATTTTTTTTTTTAGTTTCACATTTGAATTATAAGATGTGTGAATTTTTACCTTAAACTGTTGCCAAATGTATAATAGTTCAAGTGTTGTTAGGCGCTTTTCTCTTTTGTGAAACAAAGAAAAAATGACAATATAACGATACGACAGAAAATTCTCTTCTTATTTAATAAAAAATAAATAAACATTGTTCAAATTTTATTTCGCGATTTACACTGCACCTCATCTTCAGATCAACACTTTTTTTCCATAAAATGAAAGGAATTTGATATAACATGACCATATCAATGATTTAATTAAGAATAATTATTGTTCCACCACAAAAGCCTTAATTATTTGGTCTTATTAATTGTTATTTGTACGTTCGTATAACTTAAATATTTATGTTAGATCAACTAATTGTTTAGTTATAAAGAGTTAGCAATTTATAAATTTTTATTCTAGTATGTAGTATAATTTTTTAATGAAGGAAATTTGATTGAACTCTTGACACTAATTAGTCCCGCCACTGATGTCTACAACTACTAATGAAGCCTCATTAGTGAATTTAAGACGCAAGTTAGAGGCAAATCCACGTGTGGAGATTAAAACACTATTATCAGGAGCGGAGTCAGGTAAGTATATGGGAGTTAGTTTACATGAATCCTTTTCGGTGAAATATTACATTATATATGAAAGATTTAAATTACCTTTTATGTATATAATATAGTATGTACGCAGATGTTGAATCTCATTGACTTCTTCGTGTAGTTACTTTTTTCACGTTTTGAGCTTTGACCTATTAATGTAAATCATAGCTCCAGCAATTGATATTTTCTTGATCACTATTTGAAAAATCACCTATTTATACGAAAACTCATGAGTTTATTAAACAAAAGAAATGACTTATGTTATATTAAACACAGATCATTCTTTTTAAGATAAATAATTGTACAGGTGTCTATTTGAACAACATTTAGTTAACAATAATGCAAAGGCTAATACTTATTAATCATGTTTGGCCAATTATATATATAAAATCTATCTCAATAATGTGATCATTGTCTTCACAATTATATATTTATATCCAGCTTCAATAATTAAGTTCTAATTAAGCACATCTTTTTAACATCTTTTTCACATTTTGTAATCAAAATTTGATTAAATTAGGGTTGGTAGATAGTTATCCATTCAATCCAACCCATTTTTTTAAAAAAAAATAATTCACAGAGTCTAGATTTATTTTAATTTTTAGATTGAGTTTTTATCTGACTGTTTATAAAGCCATGAATAATATAATACATATTAATATTATTCATCGATTAACTTTTTTTTTATCAGTGTTAAATATGTGTCGATCAATATTTTATTCATTTTTGTTTAAATATTTTTTACCCGTTCATATCTAATCTATCCGTTTGCCACTCCTAGATTAAAGTTTAAACATACATTCTAAGTCTCAATAATTTTGAGAAACTTTAAAAATAAAAGCGTGTTCTAGTACAATTTTACTTGTCCAATATGAGTGTGACTTCTAATTATTTGTCAGATTTTGCGTATCCAAACATGAGACAAATGTTTTTTTGCTCTTTTTTTAAAAAAAATCCTTTTCAGAATCTTGACATAATTAATTAGGTGTACGTCACATTCTTCTACATTTTGTTAACAATAATTGAGAATATTATTTTAACTTTAGATCGATGTATAATTTTTTTTTCACCAATGATATTTTGAAAACATCGTGTATTATAATTTGGTACTAATTTTTTAATCACAACAATAATGTCACCAATATAAGCATACAGACAGTTGTTAGCTCCTGTACATCAAATACATATCAATTTTCGTGCTTTGATTTTATCCACTGTATTTAATTCTTTTTCTTGTGAGATTAGAACTTAAACCTAAATGGGTTATAGGTCGTTGGGAGGCTAAAAGGTTGCCACGAGTAAATAAGTTAATCCTTAACAACCTCCATTCCTGACATGAATGGCCGCTTTCTCGTAATAATTTATAGGCTATGAGGAGGGAAGGCTAACTCCTTCATAGTCCAACTCATTAAGGTGGGGATGGCTAGAACCAATCACAAGTGCAAATCGCGCAATTCCTAATGAGCTGTTAAGTCACTTTTAGCACTGTAATATATAACTAGCAAAATCAGCATCCAGAATGCCACACAATCACAGCCAAAATTCAAGAGATCAGTGAAGAAGACTAGCCAGAGTTAGGTTTTGATTCCCTCGGCGCACACTATTTTTCCTCATCGGATGGTTTCTGTTGGTGAATGAAACCTGTAAAGCATTCTACTAGAATTTACAAAAAGTTACCCAAAATCAAGGTTAGCAAATAATTATGAACTAACTGGGAAGTTCTCTTCAGGTGGCTTTCGCCACAAGTAGTTAGCAGCTTCAATCCATCTTGGATGGACCAAAAATTTCTTCTCCCGCACTGCCTGACGTGACTTTTCAGTCTTGTCATTCATGGAGACCACATGTGTCACCGTATCATCGACTTCTGTGGAGAATGTAGCTCCTAATTTCTCAGCCAATTTCCAGTAGTGGTGGTTTTCTGGTTGGCATTGTATGGGAATTACACCAGTGAAGACGATTTTACAGCCCTTCAGTATTTCCTTCCGAACAGTTTTCAGCACCTGTAATAATGACCGATATATACATATTCTTAATCAATTAAACTCTCTAGTATAAAGCAAAGCTGCAGACTCTTGACAAGGATCAAAATCTATTCAATTACAGGTATATCAATGAGAAGTGATCATTGCACTCGAAGATATATTTTCTATTATCTCAAAATTATTGACATTCTAAACAACGGGACCAGCATAATTATGGTTTCCAGGCATCGTTACGCTATGCATTAAGTTATCGATCATCAACAACAGCAACATACCTAATGTAATTCCACAAATGGCATCTCTGGAAGGTGTTGTGTACGCAGCCTTACCCCTACCTTGTGAGGGGTAGAGAGGTTGTTCCCGAATTAAGTAATTCAAGAAAATACAAAATAAATAATATTTTACTCATGGCCAAAAGTTGATCACCCTTTTCATGGGAGTAGGTGCTGTTCATAAGTGAGCAAATATATTAGGTCAGAGTCACTTTCACAGACAGAATACTCTGTTTTATCGCAACTCTTCTAAATTTCATTTAATCAACTCTGCGAATACTATAAGTGACAGATATTAGACAAAATTTGGCAAAAAATGATTCGGAAGAGTGTTTTGAGATGTGAAAAGTGGGGTACTAGGTTGTCTTAATTCGAATTGGCAAATTAAGAGAAGAATCTTTAAAGAGGGGTTAGGGAAGGAGTAAAAATCTATAAATTGAACTGTTCGAGAATTTTACCTGCCTAACATCCCGCTCCATAATATTGTCCCCACATTCCTGAAAGAAGCAGCATTAAGGAGAATTAGGGAACCCTAACAATGTAAGACAAATACAATTAAATATAACAAAATTAGCAAGTATAACCACCTCCGCTAACACAAGCAATAGTGAAGTTATATTGTATCTAGAAGTGGGTTCAAAAGTGTAGATGCAATCAATTTGTGTAAATATGAACTTTTTCTAGCATAAAAGTCACAGTCAAATGCAGTATCCTTTCTTAAAATATTGAGAAACTACTGAATTATGCGGGTGTCCTTTGAATTAAATTGTATACAATATTGAGACAACTCAAATAGAGACTATGAAATTAATTTGGGAAGAATAGCCTACATACCAGGTCGAAGAATAGTCTGTGGATCCTTTGCAGTACTTCTAGGACAGAGGCAAGCGCTCCCTCAGCTTCATTTTCATCACTTTTCTGTTCAGAAAGTGATTTACATTTCAAACCGAATTGTCGACAACTTGAGGTAAAGAAATGATATCTGTCCATCAGTATAAGATTTTCCCTGTGCTTCCCCCATACCTAAAACAGTACATAAAAAGGTTCAGTTCCACCAAAACAACTCATCTCATCTATCTAACTACGAACATGAGTGCATGGCACAAACACTAAGAAAGTGCCTTAAATAACAATAAGGCACAGAAAAATTCCATGCAGAAGATGAGTTAAACTCCAAAACAAATCTGTACTGTCAGAATAGCAATACATGGAAAATGAAAAGCTGTCATGGAATGATGGTGGTAGGAACTTAAATTTAATCAGACTAACTTTCCCTCCCTTTGTATTAATAATAAGCCTTCGGTGGGATTAGCATTCTCTTTGCCACTAAATAAATTCTCTCATTCTCGTTGGAGAGATCATATAGTCTCAAAGAAATGTTCACATACTTACCACTTCAGTATCATCAAGGATCAGAACAGCACTTTCTTGGCCCAAAATGACATCTAGACCCTTTTGATGTCTCCGAGTGGAGTCTGATTGAGCAATCACTCTAGAATGGAAGTAGATACCTCCAGGGTCAAGTAAGCTTGCCATTTCCAATGCATAAGGACGTTCGCCCATTGTGTAAATGTACATCTCGAACAAACTACTGGCTTCTTTCAGGAAGGTGTGAACAAATGGCCTCAGCTTTGTCATCATGTGTATCCAGTCCAATTTGAAAAGGTTGCTTCTTAAAGCATCTGCAGATAGTAAGTTGGGAAAAAATCATAAAACACTGCACAACAGAGACCTGCAAAATAACTATCACAGACAAACAACAAGAATTTAAAGCAAAAGAAATACTAACCATATATGAGGTCTAAATAAATTAGCATTAATATTAGAAAAATAACTTGAATGCACTCAATGACAAAGATGACCACAAAGAATTATTAAAGTGAAGAGCTTACAAAGCTCTAGAGTTAAAAGGCCAGATTATCAAACAGTATAATTTAGATTGCCCAGATGTCAGAAGTTCAACTAAAGGGCACATATCTTGCAATCGCCGCATGATATAGGCATTACACTTTCTAACGAAGAGTGCCTTCTAAACATTCTTTACCTAGTCCAGGCATCCACAATTCCACATCATTACAAGAAACATTAACTCAATAGAAACATATACTACTAGACATAGAACACCGTGCAGCTAACTTTGACTCAAAAAAAAAAAAAACATAAGAACAAAGGCAAAAGAAAATTAAGGTTCAGATGTTGCCACTTCCTTCGACAAACAGACTTAAACCCATAGCCAACGGCGGCCATGTAAACATCCTCTCCTACACAGTAGACCCTGCCCCTGAACCAAATAACTCTTCAACCATAGATATCAATGACGTGACCTTATTTCTTAATGGTCATCTTTTAGGGGGGTAAACAAAGAGCGCTGAAGCACCCATTAAAAACATATTAATCTTTCTAACAGTAACCCACTAAAGTGGACTTTAATTAATCACATCTGCTCAGGCATTATTCGAATGAATCAAAGAATATTGTAGTAACAGTGGTGCATACTTGCTATCAGACTTGGATCCCCTTCAAACCTTGGAGATCAAATTAAGGGAATAAAAGGCTAGTAGCTGATTGAGTAGGAGACAGAAATCAGTGCAGTACTGATTAGAGGGACAACTAAACTAACTCCAATGACAGAGTCTTATTCTTCATTTACTATTCCTAACCATCTAGTTTATGTTACCTCGTATATTTTCTATAGGTTCCTCCCCTATCTAATTCATTAACTTAGTCGTCACGTAACATATACCACAATATCCAATTCATACATCGAAGAGATCCTAGTACTTCACTTCACCACTGCCAATTGCTCTCCACCTACCAATATCTCCAACAGATTTCAAGCCATGGCAAAGAGCCCTAGGCAGTACATATAACTTGTTGGACAGCATTTTTCTTCAAAGATACAAGGTCAATGTATTAAAACAATAAACTAGAGGAGAGATTTAGATATGTCAAACAGATTGATTTTAATTAAAGAAGAAAGGTCTAAGAAACTGAGCCTAAGAGTAAGGCCCCAGCCACATCATCCAGACCATGAGGATGCTGCATACTTTATCTTTATCTATTATAATTTATATTTTTAGTTTAAGGAGCAATAAAGATGACCCTTTTCTTTTTTTTAGAAAAAGGCCGATAAAGATAAACCTATGTTATATTATTTTATTTTAAAATGAGATTACCTTATGTTATATTTGATCCGTATCTTCTATAAATATGACACATGTACTGATTTACTGTTTGATGGGCATGAGTAATGATTGTGAGTTGATTAGGCATTAATATCCCTCCCTCTTTTCCGGTTTTCCACTTCTCTATCCCCCTCTCATTCTCACTTCTTTATCTCTCTCCAAAGACCAACATAAGTGCAAGTGGGGGCAACACCTAATTCTTGCGCCCTCTCCAGTCTCCTCCTCCTGCAACACTAGTTGAACATTAACATTTTCACATTGTGGGGCATCAACTTAACAGATCCCAAACAATCTCAAGAATTCCCACCATAACCTCGAAGTAACCCCATAATAAAGGAGAAGGTCACCTACACCTACACCTTCACCTGTTTTTTTACACATACAGCACCAACCAATTAAATGACCGTCTACTTCCTCTTATTCTTCTCTCTATTTCTGTCTTGATCTATCTCTTTTCTCTCTTATTCCTCTCTTTCTCGTTTTTTAATTCTTTCTCCAGCCTTTTCACCCTTCTCCCCATTAAGGTACTACATCAATTTAGTAGCCAAGCCAAGTTCTGATTCATCAGAATGCTGCACTCCAAGATAACAATAAGTATTTTGTTGACCACTAAGTACTAAAATATGTTTATCCACTGTTCACAAGTACCTTACTCATGGAAGGATCATCAATGAGCAACTGCAATTAGAACTTCAATTTTTTCTGGAAATTGCATAAATAGTCTCACATATTAGAGCTGAGTTTTCTCCACCAGGGAAGAAAGCCAGAGATCCTTTTCGGGAAACCATTTTTTTTTTATAACCATGGTGTTCGGTCAGCTTGCGCACACCTCAACTAATTCCACGGGGTACCTACTACCTGCCAAGTCCTTTTTGGGAAAATACAAGTTGCCTCCCAATCTTGTTCAAAAAAATCCGATGACACACCTCAACTATACGGGCAACCTCTTACCCCCATAATTTTGGTTCAAAGAGGAAATAATACCCCTTAACTGACAACGTGGCGGAGAAAGTATTATTCACCCATGAAAATCTCAAAACACACAAAAATATAAAAGAAAATTACAATTAAGACCTATTAAAACTTGGCAAGTGGAAAGAAAGGTCCACTTCTTATTTTCCTTAACTTTGACTCAAAAAAAAAAAAAAAAAAAAAGAAAAAGAACAAAGGCAAAAGAAAATTAAGGTCCAGATGTTGCCACTTTCAACTTCCTTCGACAAACAGACTTACACCCATAGCCAACGCCAACCATGTAAACATCCTCCCTTACACAGTAGACCCTTCCACTAAACCAAATAGATCTTCAACCATAGATATCAACCACATGACCTTATTTCTTCATCAGTCTTTTTTTTTTAATCACATCTGCTCAGGCATTATTCGAATGAATCAAAGAATAATGTAGTAACAGTGACGCATACTTGCTATCAGACTCGGTTCCCCTTCAAACCCTAGAGATCAAATTAAAGGGAATAAGAGGCTAGTAGCAGATTGAGTAGGTGACATAAATCAGTGTAGTACTGATTAAGAGGGACAACTAAACTTTAAACTAACTCCAATGAGACAGTCTTATCCTTCATTTACTATTCCTAACTATCTAGTTTACGTTTGCTCGTATATTTTTTATAGGTTCCTTCCCTATCCAATTCGTTAACTTATCGCATAATATATAGCACATTATCCCATTTGTACATCGAAGAGATCCTAGTACTTCACCTCACTACAGGCAATTGCTCTCCACCTACCAATATCTCCAACAGATTTCAAGCCACGGCAAAGAGCCCTGGGCAGTACATATAACTTGTTGGGCAGCATTTCCTTATTCTGGCTTCTCCAGCTTCCATGTGCAAGTAAAACAGATTTTCACCACTTTCAGGAGCAAGATATAAGCACCAAAATATGAAGCTAACAGCATATAACCAGTAAGAGTAGCATACCAGGCAGTACTTCTCGTTGGTCCTTCAAGTATGATTCTTCTGCAGAAATATCTGCAAGTCTAGTTGAGTTCAGAAGTGTGTGATCTAAATCTAGAACCAAGATCAGCTTTTTGTGCCGTAGTAAATTTTTCAGGTCCTTGTCACGCAATCGAGCAACTTCATCATCTGCAAGCCTCAAATTCTGCAAAATTATTGATAGAATCCAGTGAATAGATGTACAAAGTTTAACAGCGATAGCTGTTCCCAGCACGTCATATAGTTCCTTCCGTTGTCTCTCAACCTATGTTGCTCAAGCCTCTCCAAAAATGTTGCCGCCCGTGTCTGATCCTCCCAAAATGCACTGCTTTAGGAGGGTCCGACAGGCATTGGCGGCATTTTGAAAGCGTCCGAGACATAGCTCTCAACATTCCCCCACCAACCCAACCAACCAGAAAAGAATATATGTATATACAAGTGTGTTTTAGTGAATACTGAATCATGGAGAATAACCTTGTGTATGTATCCAAAAGCCACACCAGATTCATCTTCCACCTTCTGCCCACACCGTATACACATCCCTCCCATGACACCAGGATGAGTGCATACATCCAGTGCCGAAGATGTTCCTGCACATGGGGACATGTCATGTTTATCATACATAACCAGACAAGTACTTAAAAGATGTAAAAGAGGGAGGGGAGCAGGAAGTGCATAGATGAGACTGGAAAGGAAAGAGTCAAAGAACCTATAAGCACATACAAGTAGCTGCAGCCTATTATTGTCATCATGAAAATATTTCTTTCCCAGTTACAATGTCTAACTGATCTACCGTTTCCTAGTGAAGGCCCACCACCCAAAAGAATGACAGCTCAAAGAAGCATCAACCTTTTAGTGTCGAGGAAGCCATAGCTGTCATCTATATGGAAAAGGCATCACTTAACTTTTATAGAAGAACTAAAGACCAACCTACCTTCTGATACTTCTCCTTGTTCAGACTTCAGAAACCAAGGGATTAATAAGGTGACGTCAGAAGATATATTATGCAGGAGACTCAAGAAGACCCAGTTTTAGTATAGTCAGATAATAGTTACTTTAGGCGAATGAATAATTTCTAAGAAGCAAGGTCCATAATATTCACAACAAGCAGTGAGAGCTTTGACAGATATACAAAAGTCGCAAGGATTCTTCCCTGTTAGTGGGAGCTAACAATATCAATAATGTTTTGCCTTTTTTGATAAGATGACAAAACTAATCATGATACATGCTATATAAAACAATTTTTTAAAAAAATTCAAAAGTTGAAGACAGTCCTATTTCAAGTTGCATAGAGGCTATTTATTTCCTTCAAAGTACCACTCTCTCCAACCATGGACATATAAGGAATTTAGCATTCAAAATTATTTGCTCCTTAAGAGTTTTCCTCGCCTTCCAATATTTTTAATTTTTTAATTCCATGTAAGACATTTTAACCAAATAATCAAAAGATGAAGACAATCATATTGTATGGTGTTATAATATCTCTATAACAACACCTAAACATCAAATGACTCCACTCGGTCTTGATAAAATGCTTTTAAGACTTTTCTTTTTGCAGGGACATAAAACGCTTAACAACTTGACAGGATTGAATAACTGTTCTACAGCCTCACCTGAAGTTTCTGCTGGTTCTCCACGAGACACTGAACTCTGTGGATCAACTGCAGCTTCAATCAACTCAATTTTACGCTTCTTTGACCTATGATATCAATATAGCGATCAATGAGGAAATGGAGCGGGTAGTGTAAGCAGAAAATTCAAATTGCAATCTTAAACTTTAAAAAGTAAGTAGTAAATTTGGCTACAGAATGATTTCAAATTTCAGAAGAACTAACAATAGTTGGTGACAATTAGTACAACCTGTCCATAATTCCTTTCTTCTATCTGCACTCTTTTGCACATCTAACTCAAACTCTTAGCTTATATGACCTAACAAATCCAGCATTCATAGAGAATCTTATAATACCTGCTAGAATCTATGCTGCCATCATCATCATCACCATCACCAGTGTCGTTGTCTTCATCTTGCCCTTTCTCATCTTCCACCTCTTCCTCTCCCTCTGCTTCTCCATTTTCTACTTCGTCAAGCTCAGGTGATACATCAGAAGCAGAGTCCAACTCTGCATCGAGAAAAGCTGCAAAATCATCACTGCTTGATGAGTGGACGGGAGAATCTGCCGTCAGACTCATCTGGCATGTCAACCATGAATTATGTAAGTATTATGCTAATACATCATAAGACTAACAGCTACTTTGCTACTGGTTCAAAAAACTCAAAACAACAACCAACAAGTCAATTTGACCAAATATTCTATAACAAAGGAACTAACTCAATCTGAAAATTTTACTACAGATATGAATGGCCAATCATATATATATATATAAAGATTTCATAGTGAAACAATTCATGTTATGTCAGCACCTCCATATGTTTTGATTTCAGACAGATAATAAGAGTGTGATCTGCTGTTACTATGGCAACGAGGCGGGTTTAATTTTGTGTGGGTTTGGGTTCAGTAACTTTGAAGCGGGTGTGGGGCGTGTGTAAATTTAAAATTCACTATTAACAAACTAGTGGGGATAACCCGGGCATTGCATGGGCCCAACACAAAAAAACTTAAATTATTTTGTTATACATGGTAGATAAATCAGCAGCGACAATGTGTATAAAAAGTATTGATCAGCAACACCAAAAAGAAGGCTAAAACACAAAAGCTGTGGGGATATGACTAATCTACCAATAGGGATATAACATCAACTGTGTTCATCACACAATCCGGGAGAGCACCTAAAGGTGTCATTCAGTAATACTTAGCAAATTTTGTGAATTAATACCATTTTCCCCAAGCATATGCTGCAATAAGATGCTAAAGGAAACACAAAGATACCAGATCAATAATCTTGACTTTTGAGATAGATTCTTTTGCACCCTTAAATCCCCCAATGTTTTGAAAAGCCACTCAAATATAAGGTACCAATAATTTTTTTACTAGAATCAGCTTCTAGTCAGTTAAAAGGTTCAGTTACTCTTTAGTAAAGCTAAAAGTGTTAATGTAATTAGTAAAACTCCAGAAAACATTGTGGTAACTTCCAGATTAATTAGAAGAAGTTACCATATAGTAGGCGTAAGAGATCAAATGGACTCTGTTGTTTGCTGATTGATGCAATAGCTTTCTTTAGTGGGAGGTGAGTGCCTTGAAGTTGATTCTATATTCAAAACCGGCAAAAGGGATCATCAATTATGTAATTTATCTAACACTCTGTACAGGTCTTGCGAATCATTTGTGACAAGTGTAAAGCAAAAGCACATACGCGACTTAAACTACGTGAATTAAGCTTGGTGTGTAAAAGTGTTAGTACTCCAATCAGTTCAGCAGCTTAAGGTTACATTCTTTTCGTGACTTACATAGTGTTTTCCGCGGAGAGAAGCTTCATAATCAGGTGTCTCCAAAGATACCAAATTATACTCCAGATGAACAGAATGTGACGCAGGAAAATGGAGCTAGGCCTTCCAGTGAAGGTTTTAAAACTGCTGCCACAGTTAATAGTACACCTAGAACCAACGGAGTCTATTGAGGATGATGCATGACCCTTTTTTGCAGGCTGCCATGGTTTATTACTGTGGCAGCCCTGTTGGAACTATAGCTGGTAATGATCCAAGTGAAGCAACTATGCTAACTATGATGAAGTATTTATATGTGATCTTATAGGATCCTATTTTCAGAAAGTTGAAAAGAGGAACTTTATACTTCACAGTTCAGAGACTTCAGTTGCAGGTATAATGACTCAAGTTATCTCAAACAACTACTTAATTCCACATTCAGGCTTGTTCTATTTACTAATGAGGGTGATTCAACATGTAATTTGATTCCTTTCAGTAGCATCCTATGTTTGTGTTCCTAATAAATCAACAAATTGGCATCGTCTTATTGATGCAGTAAACCTATTTGCCCCCTTATTATTATAGAAGATACACGGAGTCTCTACTGGTAAAAATTTGCAATTATGTGTAATATCCGCAAACATTGAGAAGTTAAGGAAAACAGATCGGAAGGAACATAAGAACAAGAACTATACACAACAACAACTCAAATCAACAAGTTGGCATCGTATTATTGATGCAGTAAGGCTATTAGAAACATCCTATTCGAAGAATCGATCAAATTTCAGCAAAATCCATTTGGAAAAAGAAAGAAAGAAACAAAACGCATTAACCTGAGGCAAAGTCGAAGCTAATCAGTTGAAGAAGCTTCCAAATCTTGGTGTGCAGAATGTTGTAAATCCTAACTTTGGTATCGAAATAGAACTTTTACAAAGGAACGGAAAGCCTTAGACAGCCATGGCGAAGAGCTCTTAGACAGCCATGAAAACCTTGGCAAGTTTCCTGGATTTGAAGGGAAATAGCATAATTTTAGAAACCTAACACCTTGTTTGGATGGTTGATACCCAAAAAAGTGTAATCCGCCCTGCCCCGCCCCTCATAACATAATTTGTTATTTTGAACCCGCCTGGCCGTGTCTAGCATTCTCCGCCCCGCATGTCATAAATCCGCCCCATCCCGTCTCATCCCGCATAAACCCATTAGCCATGACATAATTTATTGTTTTGAACATAATTTGTTGTTTTGAACTCGTCCCGCCCCGCTCTATTTTTCTCACTTCTTCAAACTAATTTGATAATATAGTATGTTATTTCTCTCTTTTTTATCCTAAAGAAAATAATACTTATAGAAGTCAACAAAAATGAGATAAATTTTGATACCAATTCCAACAACGAAAGAGGCAAAGATCAAAAGTTCCAACCCGCAACCTGTCCCACCCCACAAAAGTTACTCCGCCCGCCCCGCACCCGAAAATGCTATAACTCACTCCGCCCCGCAAAATACTATAACTCGCTGCCCCATTATCATTTCTATTTTGGGCTCTATGTGACCCAAACTTTTTTCTTTTGGACTTGAGTTTTTCAGTTCTTTGGCAACCTTTTGGGCTCTATGTGGCCCAATTTTTTTTCTTTGGACTTAAATTTTGATTTAAAGTCAATTTTAATAGATTATGATATCAATGTGGATATTATTACACTCTCTTGATCTCCATGTGAAAATCAAATTATAGTTGAGCATGAGTTTAACTTGAAGATAACAAATTGAAAAAATTGAGTAGAAAAAAAAATGCATTTGAATTATCTTTAAAAAGAAAAATGAAAAACTCAATCCAATATATAACTAAACCTTGTTTTTTTAAAAAAAGGTTTGACAAAAGGTAAATCTTTTGTTTGGACAAAACTCAAAAAGGTACTTAATTTAACATCATTTTTTTTCCTTATATATCTGACAAATATTCTAAGTCCCGAATTCCAATTAAATTCAGATTCAAGCCAAAATATTTCATATTGAGAACTCCCCACATTATATGATTTGAATTTCTTAACCATATTTTGACAAATTTCTTCCCAATGGGTACTCAAAACCTAAAAATAATCAATATAACAACATTCCACTTGAAAATGGATATTATTAAGCAACAGAAGCTACAACACCTCCAACAATTTTATTTACTAAGACAAACAACTATATACACAATAATAAGAAATGAAAATTGTAATTATATCTTTAAAATATTAATTAACTCTTTTTTTTTTCCTTTTTAAATTATTTTCTTTTGCTTTTTGGATTCCATTAAAGTGGATTTTCTCCCAATTCTCCTTCGTCTTTCAATTTTTTCTTGCCAATAATCCTCTGATTTTGTAATTTCTTCTTCACCTGTCCATCCTTCTTTCATCATTTTTTGTTGGTAGTACCTAAATCCCACATACAACATAAAAACTGCAAAAAAAAAAAAAAAAAAAAAAAAAAAAAAAAAAAAAAAGAGATTATAATCCGATATTTTGATACGAAGAAAAATATTTTTATTCATTTTCTGATATTTTTATAAATATATAAAAATTTCTGTCTCAAAATCATTTATATATAATACAAAGAACAATTGCTTTTTGAAAAACAAGTAATTTGTGTTGAAACGCACATAAACTGATTTCGCTTAGTAAAGAGTAAACGCTAAATTGTTTGGTAGGAAGAAAAATATTTTCTAAAAAAATAAATAATGTTTTTCTTATTTTTGGTGTTTGATAAGTAAATAAGAAAAAATATTGCCTCAAAAGCATTTATAGAATAATATGTAATATAGATGGGTATGTAGGAGCTGAAATAAACTTGAAATGCACTCACGGAACTTATTTTTCCTAATTTTTAAGAAACTTATTTTCATATAAAAAATAAAAATGAGTGAATTTACCTGCCCAAATTCTAGCAGAAATTGAAGATAAATTCCATATAAGTGTGAATATTGCAAATGCAGCTGCTTTCTTGTGAGTACAACTTTCCCAAGCATCTCGAAAACGTCTAATCCAAAATGTACCTTCATATTAAAATAATTGAACGTTATCGCGATGAAGTGATAAGTGTCTGTGAGTTTAGAAATTGTAATTATTTTCATTGAAAATCCTAAAATGCAGAGGATAATAGTATATAAAGATTGAAATGGACCACTTTTGTGTATGAAAATAAACTATATTTATTTATTTGCATTCATTAATGCAACAAAAATAATATTATTGTGACCCCATTTATTACAACTAACTAGTTGACAAATTCATAAAAATAGACGTTATGTAGTTCATCCAACTATGTGTACTACAATTTATTAAATATTCCAAATTTCACCAACTAGAAATTCAAAAAATAGAAGAAGGAAAAAACAGAAAGAAAAGGAGTTAGTAAAATTATATATTATTATAAATGTTTGTTAGATCTTAATTTCAACTAATTACATCTGCATTTTGATAATTGCCTTTAGAGATATATACTTAAAAAAGGTTGCAGTGAATTAAATATTAATTAAATATCCTCGATCCTAAATCAAAAGTTTTAGATTCAAATGCATGAAATTTAATAAGGAGTGCTTCATCTCCTAAAGTAAAACTTTACAGCACTATTTTCAATTTAGTAGGACCTAAAACAAATGTCAAACACTAAACGGAAACAAAAAAAAATAAAATACATGCAAAGTATAGTACAAAGAAAGAGTGCAAAAAATCAATATATACTATACATACACAAATAGAGTAAAATATTATCTCATAATGTATTTTAACTTGTTATAACAAGTGACTTTTGTTGGAACCACTTTACCATTTAATATAGATTTTTTCAACATATTATTCAAATTTAATCGAGTTTCAAGATAGATATCGAATAAAAATATGTCAAGAAAGAAATAAAATAAAAGGAGCATGGTGAATATAAATTTTACCATAGGCAGTTAACTGTGTGGAATACGAAGAACAGACTTTTGGTACTATGAAAACACCAAAAAACCCTACAAACAGACAAAAAAACAAAAAATAAAGTGTCAGCAGCAAATATGTTAAGTGAAAAAAGGTGAAAATAGAATGTTTCACTTATTTATTTCTGCTTGATCAACAGAGAAATATGTACTTTCTTTTCCCTCAAAAATATGTACCAAGTAAAAAAAACACAAAGTAAATATATTCAGTGTAATTTTATAAATGAGATATAAAAAAGGTAAAATATAAGTAAACGTTACTCTTATTTTAGTGTAGAAGAGAAACTGTTTCCGACAGACACTCAGCTTAAAATATGTATCAACTACTCTAATTAAATAAAATCACCCCTTTAAAAAAATTCACTTCATGAAATATGTTATGTTTTCCTTTTTTTTTCTTTTTTTTTTTTTTGTTCTCTAAGCTTATTAACAAAGATATCAAAGTAGGAAAAAAAATCAAGAACATTAGTAAGAAGAATTACAAAAATAAAATGGATGTATAAGTAGTGGTGAAATCAAAAATAATAATTTAAGAATTTTTAAAATGTACTCTAATGTATTTGTATAAAATAAAAATATTGGCTTATATATATAATATTAGTAAAAGTCATATATAATATTACTCACTTAAAATTCTTTTTGCTAATACCCAAAAATTATCAAAAAGCTCATTCTCTTTCTTCTTTTTTTTTTTTTAATTCCACCCAAAAATAAAATATAAAAAAAAACTCACCCAATTTTGACATCTTCCAAATAGTTATGGAACTGCCACATCTTGCCAAAACAAACAGTAGTACTGCCATCTGTAGAGGCAAAATTTCGTCAACTTTCTAGTGAGTTTCAAAATATTCAAAAATATTAAATGTCAATTATTTTTTAAAAAAATAGAATTAAAAAAAAAGTATTATTTTACCTTCATTGTAGTAACAGGATCCCCAGAAAAAAGAGCTCTAATTTTCATGAGACATTCATTTATATAAGGCAATATTAATTTCAATATCCACATTGCTTCTTCTTCCCCTAATACATATTCACTTGATTCACCTATATCATTGGCACCCCTTTTTACCAAAAAAAAAAATTAGATCAAGAAAATAATTGTTATCTATTATAACAGTAAAGTTGATATTTTTTTCGTTTCAATATATGACTGAACACAAATTTTAGAAAATGATGGAAATTTTTGAAATTTGTGACATGTAATAAACCATATATCTGTGTGAAAAGTTGAATAATGAAAGAATGTGTCACGTAAATTGAGACTGAATTTTTTACCTGAGAGATCTAAATAGAAAGATTGTAGCAAGGTAAACCAGACCCAAATAGGAAATCACAGAAATAAAGCTGTAAAAAAAAAAAAAGAATCATTAATTTTACTTGACATTATTATTATTATTATTATTATTATTATTATTATTATTATTATTATTATTATTATTGGTTATTTCAAGAATCAATAAAGAAATATCTGATATATTTTTTTACCAAGTGTAATTGTCATATTACCTGATATTGAGATCTTTAGTATATGAAGAGGAAATGATGAAAAATGTTCCAATTCCAAAGATTAATGCTGATTTTGATGCATCTGTCCACATTACCAAATCAACTGAAAAATAAAAAAATTACAAACCAAAAAATTAGAATCAACATTTGTAGAATGACATTGAATTGATAGTCTGATACACTAAAGCTCTCACTATATTGTACATCATAACAGTGTATTATATGTAGTTTTACCGTGCATTTCTGCAAAATGCTATTTTCACAACTTGAATTTGTGATCTCTTGATAACATGACAATAACTTTACCCGTTAAGTTTTTTGACATTGAATTCTAAAGGACAAGAAAATTACCCAAACTTTCTAGTTTGCTATGTTGTCTTGGAATATTTCTCTGAAAATCATCTGATGCTGGAACTGAAAATGCAGCATAAAATTGTTAGGGAATCAAAAATCCAACCTTAAAAAACAGAATCATATTAGAAAAAAGGTCAGTTTCGATCTTTCGATATAAAGTTGTCTTTGTTATCCAAATCTAGTGAGGCTACTCATTATGTTGCTCAGATTATCCAAACATGTTGCTACATCTGTGTCAGATTCTCCAACAATGCAATATTTTGAAGAATCTAACACGCCCCATTGACATTTTCAAAGAATCCGAGCAACATATGAATACCAAACATAGAACGAAAAACAAAACACAAAAAAGAAGCATTCAAGAAAATGGATTTGCCTGGTTTAGTTCTTGATGGACTTGGATGATGGTGATGAATTCTTGATTGGCCTGAAAATGAAGGAGTAGACTGTTTCTTGATAATTGGAGAAATGGACACTTGTTTTTTCTCATTGTTACTAATATGAACTTTTTTCTCTTCAACAATTACAATCTTTTTAGTCTTAATCTCTTCTGCTAAACTGTTTTCCTTCTCAATTTCTTCTTCCAAAATCTTGAAATCTTCA